>JAKLTH010000283.1:3600000-3927500 GCA_025175895.1 Wurfbainia villosa
CAATTTAATCAAAGGCAAACAATGAACAACAGTAGACCAGGATCTGCAGCTGGCAGGAGTGATACATCATCTACAAGGCAACCATCTCAATCTGGCATGTCGGAGGGATCCAGGAGCACTGAATTTGTTGACAGGCCGCGGCCAAGAGTTGCGACTAGAGACGAATGTGGGAAAACTGCAAATGGCAGACGAGGATTCCGGAGCGGAAATGATAAAGGCTTCTTTCACGGTAGAAATAGCGACAGGTACATTTTTAATCTCTAGTTTTTGATACACATCTGTTAGCTTTTAGTCCCTCCATTTGTTTGAAAATTTTCCACACAAATCGCTTAAGTTGGCAATTTCAAACATGAAAAATTTTCCATTTTGTGCAGTTATCCTCAATGTTAACTGTTATTGTATTGCAAATTCAGTTTCTGATTTGCGTGTTCTATTTACTCCAGGTCGAGGAGTTCTAGGGAACGTTGGTGAATTCATTAGCAAGGATTCACATCGATCGCTTGGCGAGATCCAAAAAGGAAAAAAAGAGAAGAAAAAACTTACTGTCCATCTATCCATTCACCCTTCAATCGCTCAATTTTGTTTAGAGAACCAGGAAAGCAATGCAAACTTCCTTTGGTCAATCTGTTTATCTCCGACTCGGTATAATCTTCTTCTTGTTCTTATGTTGAGGAAACAATGCCCTAATTTCTACTGATTTCTAAATCTAAGAGGTGTAGCTACTCGTTGAATGTAGTTGTTCTCCAAGTTGAACTTGCTCCAAATTGTGTGCTTTTTCATCATTTTATGATTTCAGCAGTCATTTTCATGGTCTGGTCTAGTAGCTTTTCTATTTTTATTTATAAATAATGCCTCATTTTACATATTATTAATAGTGTCAAAATGCATGCAATTTATTAAAAAAAAAGGTCATTAGTGAAGATGAGTGATATCCACATATAACAATGCTAAAAGTTTCTCGTTCTTTAGCCCCAGGGCTAGGTGCAGTGATAGGGTGTCCAATTTAATTTTCAGATATTTATGATTCGATCTTCAATCATGATATATTTGTAGATTTTTTTAAAATAGAATGACAAATTAAGAACGTTGCAGTTGATACTATCTACACAAACACTCTTTAAATGTAAAAATTATATTCAAATTAAATTTTTTCTCTGAATGGATGATAAAAAAGTTTATCGTTCTTTCATTGTATTGTAATACAAAATAGTGAGAGGTCACAAGGTACTTTGTAAAATATTAATAATTTTTAAAACTTATTGGATGATAAAATAATAGCATATATTATCTATTTTAAATATAACTTCTCATCGTATTATATTTATTTATTTATTTTGCATACAAATTATGCTATTTAACTATTTAATTAATTGAGAATAAGATATAAAATATATTACAATAATTGAGAAGGAAACAATAAATAATTCTCATTTGGATCTAATTTTTCCATATATATTTATATTAATTCAATTCTGTTTTGTTTGCTTTAGATTATTCCCACACGCGTCACGAACCCTAGAATTCTTCCGGACGTGCCCGAACCGATCCAAACGGAGACAGAGAATAGAAATCGGATCGAAGAGTGGAGAAGCGGGCGCGATTGAAGAGGAGGGTTCGAGAGAGAAAGGGCTGCTTCGATTCAACCCCTTCTCGCTGGGTGTTCCGCTGCTGGATTCGTCGTCGGGAAGGTACGATCTTTGCCCCTCTGATGTTTCTTTTCCTGTAGAATAGATGGATCGGTTCGCTTTCACAGTCGCGTACAGTAGAGAGGATTCGAGAGCCATCGAGTAGAAGCTCAGATCTGGCGAGCGAATCGTGTTCGCCAAAAAGCCGCTCCGAGCTTCTTCTCTTTTTCTTCACTGACACAAACCCCTGGATTTCGATCTTGCTCATCTTTGCTGTTGTTGTGGTTGCGATTCCCCTATTGCATGCTCGCTTCGGTACTGCTACATCTCGATGCGATGCAACTTTTTAGAAAGATAGGTTCTTGGATTGGTAGATGATATTTGGCTCGTATGATCCTTCGATTAATATCAAATTTTGTTCTTTCTTCCTTATCAGGCGCTGGATTTCTTCAACGCGTCAAAGTGACTATTATTTGTCAGTGATCTCCGATTCTAATTGAACACTGTTTTATTGTTCCTCAGCAGAAGAAAGCTGCAGAAGGAGAATTGTGAATTGTGATATAGATTCTGAGTTATTGAGGATTCCTTCCTCCAATCCCTTGTTCATATATCTTTGAGTTTCTGACAGAGAGATGGGAAAGCCGCTGATATTCGAAATATTGGAGAAACCTGCAACTAGCTGTATCATCGCTCTGTGCTCCGCGATTTGGTTCTACATTCAGAAGAAGAACATTGGATACGCAAATGTCGGTTTGAGCTACGAAACGGCGATCGAAGGGCAGTATTGGAGGATTGTTACCTCTGCATTCTCCCACATCAGTGTGGTGCATTTGGTTTTCAACATGAGTGCACTTTGGAGCCTAGGAGTGGTAGAGCAGTTGGGTCATTTGGGGCTCGGGATCGGGTTCTATCTCCGGTACACTCTGGTTCTGATACTCCTGTCGGGATTGCTGGTTTTGTGCACTTACCATCTCCTGATTCAGAAATTCAAGTTGGATCATTTCAGACGAGTGACAGCCGTCGGTTATTCGTGTGTCGTATTCGGGTGGATGACAATCCTCGCAGTGAAGCAGCCATCCTCGAGTCTGAATCTATTCGGAGTTCTCTCTTTGCCGATCAGCTTTGCGCCCTTTGAATCGCTGATCTTCACGTCCATAATTGTACCGCAGGCAAGTTTCATCGGCCATTTGTCGGGAATCATCGTCGGCTACTCGATAGCCTGGGGGTTGATTCATGGCATGAACAATTACTGGACTGTTTCATTGCTCGGTTGGCTTATACTTCTGTTGGTTCTGAGCCTAAAGCGCACAGCGACTCTTGATCTTTCATTCATCGAGATCGAACCTATAGTCGATTCTTCGCTACCCGCCGTCGGTTTTCCTTCGGGTAATGCCCGGACACTACCAATGAATGTCATACCTGGTAGAGGTGTAGAACTCGTGTAACTCGTCGATATTACTATGAGATGATTGATTGTCACATAGCAATTGCTACTTGCATAAATGTCCAAGAGGAAGCATAGTATTGTTTTCATTGATATTCTTGCGATAAGTGATTGTGTTATCGGAGTGCTTGTGAATTTCGACTAAAAGACTTGTTAAGATCATCCGATCCATCGTCATTCGTTATCGGAGTTGTGTATTTTGGGTTATTCTCATTGTAATATTTCTGTCTTGAAATCTAGATCTTTGCCTTCCCACAAGAGGAAAGTGAACACTCATTCGCCGGCATTCTTGCCGGAGTACCGTTCCCTAACTCGTCGATCATGTTCTTTGTGTAGATGATCTTCCCCTAGAAGATTGCCGAAGAATCGCTTGTTGGTTCGTTCCCAAGCTATTCGATCATGTTATGTATATACATTCTTCTTGTTTCATCAGAATTATTTATAGTAGCTTTAATTAAATTATTATTTATTTTCATTAATAAAAAATATTTTTTATTTTATTTATAAAAAAAATATTCATCCACGCTATTATAGCAATTTTCATAATAAAAATGACTGTGTATTCAATTTCATCCTCGCACATATTTTATCCGAAATTTATTTTTCTGTCGGATTTTAAGGTCCTACCCGATCCGTTATCGCTCGCCAGGAAAAAGATCCGATCCGATAAGGGTTTCAACGAAACCCTTTCGTTTCGTCTTACGAGTCGCGGACGAGGGACTGTTGCTTGGATGCCACTATGCTCTCCTCCCTCCGCCGCCTCTCCTCCCTCCGCCGCCCGCTCCTCCGCTGCCGATCTTCCTCCCTTCGACCCTCCACTCCCCTCCGCCGAGCTCCTTCTGATCCGTTTCTCCCGTTTCCGCGCTTCCCCGTCTCCTCCGCTGCCTTCTCCACCACCACCCCCTTCGATGGTGCCGTCGGCGGGGATTCTCCTACTGCATCGGAAAAGGATGGAGATGCGGTGGGATACCGACACACCGATGCGTACGAGGCGATCCAGCTCGCGCTCGATTCGGTCGTGAAGGTGTTCGCTGTGTCCAGCAGCCCCAATTACTTTATGCCGTGGCAGAGGAAGGTGCAGAGGGAGACCTTCGGTTCTGGTGAGTTCAAAGATTCCCCTTTTCGGTTTTCTGCTGCATATTTTACTCAGTCACATCAAAATTCCTGTCCCGTTTGCTTGTCATGATCATTATCATCAGATTGTAACTATCTTGGGGCTGGCTATATCAATTGTAATTTTCCATTGAATCGATTAAGATATTTTTCAATTTTTATGACAAATATTGGTTGTATATTCCATGCTATGAGAGTTGCTAATTTTAAAATAAGCATTTGAGCTTTGACATATGCAAATGTTTAACTCACAAATTTTGAAAATTCGTCCATATAATACTGACAAGGGAAGGTGGTTTCCAAGTGAAGTAATTGGTTAGGTTTATTAGTTGGAATCCTGGTAATACACTATCAAGAAGAGAATTCCATGTACATGTTTGGATAGTAAGATACTTAAGATAAATTGAATGACCATGGAAATTCTGATCGTTTGACATTTTTCTTATTCAACAATAACACATTTTCCTATATTTAATGAGTGGGTGGTGGAAGAGGAAACGGGGCCATAAGTAATTCCTGCCATTCTACTTGTTTACTGAAAAGTTTCCACTTTGTAGAGGAACTTGTTAACAGGAATTATGGTTGATTAAATATTTTATACTTAAAACCTGATCAAAGTTTAATTTCAAAAAAATTTTAAAAAGGCAGCTAGGTGCACGAAGCTCTTGCTATGCGAGGTCCCGAGGAAGGATCTATTGTACACAATCTTACTCTGCTTTGTAAGAAATTAAAAAAAAAACTTCTGGATAAAAAAAAAAACTGTTTACAATTTGATTTTATTAATTGGCAATTTTTTGAGAAAAAAAATGTTAAGTGCCGCACATGCTTTCACCTGATATATTCAGCATGCTATAGCCAAATCATGGTTATACCCAGCCAATGAAATTTGTCCATTGACTTGAAGCATGTTAGAAAATTCATTTGCATACGCTGAGCTGCATATACAAGTTTGCATTTACAAACCACCATGATCTCGTTGTTCTGTCTGATGTCATACAGGATTTGTGATTCCTGGTCGGCGAATTGTAACTAATGCTCATGTAGTTGCTGACCACACATATGTACTGGTAAGGAAGCATGGTTCACCAACCAAGTACAAGGCAGAAGTTCAAGCTATCGGTCATGAATGTGATTTAGCTCTTCTTACTGTGGAAAATGAGGAATTTTGGGACGGTATGATTTTTCTGCAGCTGGGTGACATTCCTTATATACAAGAAGAAGTTGCTGTTGTTGGTTACCCTCAAGGTCTGTATGCTAACTTCAAAAGGACAGTTTTATCACTTGCCAATTTTGTTTGTAATAAACATGTTATTTTTAGTCTCACACCTGTTATATTTGTTCGTTTGTAGTTCTAATAGAATAATGTTATATTGCTTCTCAAGTTAAGAAGTACTTATGTATGTTGATGGCTGTATTACTTTTGTTGTAGTATCTCTCGTAGCAACGAATTTTGCTCCTGAAATATTAAACTTCCGCTGTGTCTTTGATCTTCCTCCTATTTTTTAAGACAAAGAAGCTTGAACAATGGACATGAAATACTAAACATTTGATTAATTGTGCTATTTGGATGCAAGGACCTTGTTGCATGACTGTTGTAACAATGCTATTATCCTTTCACCCTGCATCTAATTCAAGGCATCATTTCGAGTACAGGTGGAGACAACATTTCTGTTACCAAAGGCGTGGTATCTAGAGTAGAACCAACGCAATATGTTCATGGTGCTACCCAGCTAATGGCCATACAAATTGATGCGGCTATTAACCCAGGAAACAGTGGAGGACCTGCAATTATGGGTGACAAAGTTGCTGGAGTCGCTTTTCAGAACCTTTCAGGTGCAGAAAATATTGGGTGAGTTATATTGGCTTTTATTTTTTCTCGGTGGTGAATGGTAGGAACCACTTGGAATTAAGGGAAAAAAAAGTTCATATCTCAAGTTCTCGATTTTTGTGTGTGCATGATCTTATGCATGTGAACTATGCACTATGTTTTCTAAGCAGTAAGGATTGAACCTTCTAAGATCTGTTCAACTTGTTGGCAAAAATTGATGACTTAATGTACTTGCATAGATGCATTCTATTGAGGAGGAGAATTTTTCCTTGCAGCCCTTGAAGAAGTAGAGGGGAGGCTGGACAAGAAGATTTCTGATACTGATAAGAGAACTATTATACGTAACTTAGCTTTTGACTTGTCTGCTGCAAGGAATAAATAAATTCAAAGTTTCTCTATTTCTCAGATGACATTATTAGATGCTAAATGGGTAAAGAAGACATTGTAACTAGTTCACTAACATAAGTACCCCAAAATATATCATTATGAAATGGAATTTAGATTAGCATAGTCAAAATTGCATTTATTCAGGCCCTTCCACTTGAAATACGACTTTTATTTTTTTTTAATAGTAAATTTCATTTTTTTACATTTATAATTGAAAAGGGCTAATCAAACAGTCCGTGTGTTATTACTTTTATATTATATCACATATCATGGAATACTTGCACATGTAGAAATGATATGCCACTCTTCGGTGATTATAACATTGCTTGGTATGTCTTTTATAGGTACATTATTCCTGTTCCAATTATCAAACAATTCATTTCCGGAGTGGAAGAGAAAGGCGAATATGTTGGATTTTGTTCTCTTGGAGTATCATGCCAACCTACAGAAAATTGTTACCTTCAGAGTTACTTCCGCATAAAGCAAGATTTGACTGGTGTTCTTGTTAATAAAATCAATCCTCTTTCACATGCTTATACCGTGTTGAAGAAAGATGATATCATCCTTAAATTTGATGGAGTGCCCATTGCAAGTGATGGAAGTGGTAGGTTGAATCCCTCCCCCATCTCATTGAAAAATCACAGGATCCTTCGTCTTCCTAGTTTTGTGCCTTAAAAAAATCTCTGCATAGATTATGCTGCTTGTAGTTAGGTAGTATGAATTATATCCTTGCAGTGAACCATGGAATTTTGTTTTGTGCAGTACCATTTCGAAACAGAGAGAGAATACTTTTTGATCACCTTGTGTCTATGAAGAAACCAGGGGAAACAGCTCTTCTCCATGTATTGAGAGATGGGAAAGAGCATCAGATCAGTGTTTCTCTTCAACCAGTAAGTTTATTACCAATTTCCATTGCAGTTTGATGTGTTTGCATCTTCACATTATGTGTTTTCAGATGGCTATTCTAGTTGTTTCCAGACCCTAAACTTTAATGATTCCTGAAAAAAGTAGCTTTATGTTGACTAACCTTCTAATGGAAGAATGAAATTATGAAATTTGTAATATTAAAAAAGTTGTAACTCAAGATGTTACTTTTGATTGTTAATTCTTATTTAATAACTCATTCATTAAGTGAAGGCCCTTGATACTAATAAATGTATTTTGTGGTTACTTCATTGATAAGGTTCTAGGATATTTTTCTCTTCTCTATCATGAGTCAAATGCTGGAAAGAAACTTGGAAACTCTTGTGAAGCTGAGCAAGTTTATCTTGCCCAAAGCTGAATCTTATTGGGCAAAAGAAAAGATTCTGTATTCAGAACACTCGTTCCTTATCCATGAACTAATAATGCATCCTAATGTTATTATGCGCAGTTACAACCTTTAGTTCCAGTCCATCAGTTCGATAAACTTCCAAGCTACTACATATTTGCTGGTCTGGTTTTTATTCCATTGACCCAACCCTATCTCCATGAGTATGGGGCGGACTGGTACAACACTTCGCCACGCCGGTTATGTGAACTAGCATTGCGCGAATTGCCCCAAAAGTCAGGCGAACAACTTGTCATCCTTTCTCAGGTATACTTGACATTTTTATTCTTGTATTCTATAATGCTCACGAGTCTCTAGAAAACTGTTATAATTGGTTTAGCCATTTTTCTTACTAGCAATCCCACAGTTGTAGTCTTTCATCGTTTGATTCATTTCGATTTCTCGTGGTACCTTGTACTGTAATGACTAGGTTCTTGCTGAACCAGAGGTGATGATCCCATTTCCTTGTAGCTTTGTCGAATAATTTTGCTGCCACGATCTCTGTTTTTGAAACCCAAATTATAGAAGCTGTTTCGAGTAATGTCCAACCAATTACCAAGTCTACAACTAAATGGTGCCTCCCAAGTATCTGATTGAGCTCTTAGTATTTTGATTTTAGATGTTTAGTTTTATTTTTTTATTAATTATTTAAATTTTCAATCTTTGCTCTTGACTCGTGGGGCTTGAGTATCTCTTTCTTCACTTCAGGTTTTGATGGATGATGTCAATACAGGATACGAACGACTCGCAGAATTGAAGGTATGCGAAGTTTTTTGTTCACTTGATCTTGTTATCGATATCAGAATCTTGAATGCACATGACCATCAGGTGAAGAAAGTCAACGGCGTCGAAGTTGAGAACCTAAAGCATCTGCATGATCTTGTGGAAGGTTGCTCCGACGAAAGCCTACGACTGGATTTAGACGAAGAGAAAGTTATCATTTTTAACTACAACACCGCGCGGCTTGCTACACCGAGAATTCTGAAGCGCCACAGAATACCTTCGACTGTGTCGAGTGATCTAGTCGACGAGCAAGAAACCAATGGTGAAACTGTGGTGGCATCCTCAAGGTGACATCTTTAGAATTTTACCATTCTAAACTTGAAGTAGAAAGATGAAGTATTTTTCTTCTTT
The DNA here is from genome assembly GCA_025175895.1 of Wurfbainia villosa. NCBI lineage: Eukaryota > Viridiplantae > Streptophyta > Magnoliopsida > Zingiberales > Zingiberaceae > Wurfbainia > Wurfbainia villosa. The sequence goes on from JAKLTH010000283.1 coordinate 3,608,841, forward strand.
CCCTTTAAAATGGCATGTTTCTTAGCAGGGAAAGAAACAAGGTTGAGGGAAGTCTAAAAGTAGGATTAGTATTAGATTATCATTATTATTGATATGTAGACGTTAAATAATCTGTTTTTAATTAGTTTAGATAGCAAATTTATGCCTATTTGCGATTGATTTTAATTTGTTCTCAGTTTATCTAGATAAATATTGTATTATTTATTGCTTGTATCAACATTCTTCACAAAACAAACCACCAAATTAAAAACAAAAACAAAACAAAACATTCCAATAACTTCTTATTGGTGCCAACACTCCATTAATCTTTCATGTAGTCAATTGAAAAACAAAAACAAGATTACAAAAAAGTCACAATTTTCTGCAACAAAAACACTTTTGGATGCAGAATGAAACATGCAACTTGAATTGGTATCAAAGTATAGAACACAAAGTAGAGACAAACAAAGAATACAAGAAGATTCACAGGATGTGTGTGTATATGTACATGGAGGATCATTTTCATAGTCTGTCTCTGTCTCTCTTTCGAGCTTTGCAATCTTGTTCTTCACATTCCTTGCCAAGAGAAACCAATGCAGAATCCACCAAAATTCCTCTGGATCATTCTCTTAACGATTTTGCAATTCTAATTGCGAAACCGACATGCTTTCTCATCGCTTGGAAACACAGTGAAAGCCATTGCACACTGCCAACCAGATTGAGAACAAGACCAGGCAAAGGATGATGTCTGCGGCGACGATAAGCTTCACATGTCTCCGCCACAGTTTGTATCCGATCATCGGCCTACTTGAGCTCGAATTCGCCTGCAAGGGTGCAACCCCGGCTTCCTGCATTGGCACATCGATCATCAGCATGCCTTCTTCCTTGGCTGTTCTTTCCTTCATTGTTCTTCCATCGTTTTGATGCTTATTGTCTTTGAGCAAAGGCTGGTTCGTCGAAGGTGAAGCATTGCTCCCCGTGCAGTTTTCGCCGATCGGAATTGGAGAATGAGGTGCATATTCGAGCGAGGAGACTAAATGCTTGATGACTGAAATCAAGTCGTCACGGAGGTCTCTCCGGGGAGCCTTCCTGAAGGCCTCCCTGATGTTCTCCAGGAGCGTGAGGACGGCCAAACTCTCCACACTCTGATCGATGATCGCAAAGTAAGTGTAGCCGTCCGCCATTAAGAAGCCGAAGGTCCTCTTGCCGACGGTGTGGAAGTACCAGCAATGGAAATCAGGGGCGTTTTCGAGACACTCGGCGGCGAGAGTCTCGAGCTCCTGGTCGGCGCTGTTGTAGAAATAGATCACCTTTGTGCCTTTGGCGACGCAGCAGTAGACTGTGGTGATGGCCGGAGGACTCATCGGCGATCGACCGCCAATCTCCAGTTATATGAACTGTGAATTGGAGAAGACCGGCCTCGCCGATCGGGAGCGCCTCAAATTCATCAAAGGCCTGCGCTTTCCGCTTAGAAGATCAGGAATGACATTTTGGGCGAATCCATTCCCAAATCCAAGTCCTGGTTCTAGGGTTTCGGCTCGGCGTCTGTTGCCGATCTCGATCTAGGGTTTTGAACACCTTGCCCTCCAGATCCAAAATCCCTCGCCGTCGAAGACGCAAATCGGGGAGAAAAACTGCAGATGATAAAGGAGGATCATCCGGACTTGTTCCGACAAAATCAAACGATGACGACGAAGACGCAAATCCAATCAACGCGCTGCTGGAATCGCGATTTTGAAGAAAGAGGGGAGAACGGGAATGTACCGCAGAGGTCGATCGGAGGCAGAAACCGGCGATCGGAGTCAACTTCGCTCGCATCAACCAACAAAACGCCCGCCTCCGCGCGCCATTCCAAAGACCTCGACGGCGACTTCTCCGCCGCGTGGATTTCTTCTATAGGCGACTGCAGCATATCCAGTGGGCACATTCCGCCCACTGTATACTCGTTTTGCCACTGGACAATAGAATCGGACCCACATAGCCAGACATGGTTTGAAGAACAAAAAACGATGACAAATTTTATTAATATTAAAATGTTTAAAAAAATAGTAATTTAACGAGATAGAATAGATATTTTATTTTAAACACACACTTTTTTAAAAAAGGCATTTTTTTTAAAAAAATGTACTTTAAAAAAAATACTAATAATAATGATAATTAAAGAAAATAACAAATTAAATAATTGTAATTTTTTTCTCTTGTTAAGGTTAGAACAGTTAATCTAGTGGTTCTTACCGATATATTTCATAGTCATTATGAGAGGTGAATCACGAAGGGTCCTATAAGTCTTGACATTGTGGCTAAGATACGTGAAAATCATCTGAATTCAGAAAAGTGTTTTAGACCTCTTTCGAAATAAATTCATACCACTTCTGTAAGTACCGTCCTGTCTTAACCATCACATAATCCCTGTGAGAACATTTGCTATTTCTCAATAGACTAATTGCTTGCTTTGAGTATTCATTTTTGGATTGGATTTGAATTGTAACTTGTTTTGTCCTTTTTCGAGCTCGGGTCTAACAAAATGTGCATTGTGTCGGGTTAGTCGAATCGGAAATGGCTCGACCACTACTTCCATTCCATAGATCATATAAATATGCTAAGTACACCTGAATTATGCTTAATTGCTTACGATAATAGATAATTAAAGTGGGAAATTAATTAAAATTTAATTATTCCCATATTTCCATGTCTTCGACGTTTAACTCTCCGATCATTGCAGTCTCCTCGCTTGTGGTGGCCTCCCCCGAGCTCGACCTTCGCCGGTCGTTGCTCTCTGGCGACGGCGACTGCCGTTGGCCTCCTATGGCCAACTGCGCGTCGACCATCATCCCGCGGTTGGACGCGACTCTCTGCACCGACAACGGCGACAGTTGCGCCCAAGTTTGCTCGGCGACTTGGTCGGGGAAGTTGAGGCGGCGGTCGAGGAAGGAGGAGCTCGGCCCGCGGAAGAAGAAGAGGGCGGTGTCGTGCGCCGCCGCCGCGGCCTCCGGCGTGGCGTACGAGCCGAGCCACAGGCGGTCGCCCGTCCTCGGCACACGGATCTCCGACACCCACTTGCCCCATTTCCGGCGGCGCACCCCCTTGTACCGCTTCTCGTTGTGGTCGCCGGCGGTGGCGACGTTGCTCATCGGAATCAACATCCCCCCTGCCTCGCTGAAGGGACTGGGAGGGGAATGTTTTATACTCAGGAAGGGACGGGTTGACTGGGGGCAATGTCAACTCCTGTGGGTTGACATTTTTTAACCTCCCGGGAGATCGACCAGAATCTAACGTTGTCTTTACAAGATTCGACTTTTGGGGGCTTTGACCGGCGATGCGATATAAGTCAATATTTTCAATGTCAAACCTCATGAGTCAAATTTAATTAAAAAAAAAAATGCATTTCGGGGGTTGACTATTATGATAAAAGGAGAGGTTATATAAAAGGCAAGATTTTCCGCGTCGCATGCGTCGGAGAAAGTCAAATCTGTTGGCTTGACCATTTAGAGCAAAATGGAGGAGTAATCACGTTGCGATTTGACCGTTGAATTGAGTGCGACAGCATGTCGGCATATAACGAGAACCTCAACGGCGATTGAATTGATTTTGTGTGTAAATCTGATTTGGGACTTTTCGTCTCTCTCTCAATCTCTATCTGCATCGCATAATCAATTGAATTTAGCGCCCTCGTGTGTTTTCTTACAAGTTCGTATAACACGTTTGAGTTGCGTAATCCACACTACAGTCCAATAACATTATGTTTGGTTTGAGTGCGGATAGAAATGAAACGAGAATGAATTTAATCATTTCAATACTGTTATTTAATTTATAAATTGAAATTAAATATGCAGTGACAACAATCGATGATTGCGACGTCCATGACTGAGGGGGAAGCCGAGGAGGGGGTGGCCACGATCGGCGCACGATGCGGGGGGAGGGGCACGGTCCACGACCGACGACAATAGGGGCGGGATCGACGGTCCGCGATCGACCTCGGTGCACGCGCCGGGGGGGGAGGGGGCATGGTCCACGACCGACGATAATAGGGGCGGGATCGACGGTCCACGGTCGACCTCGGCGCGCACACGAGGGGGGGGGGTGTCGGTGGCAGCCACGATTGTCGACCGACGGTGGATGGGCACGACTGAAGATGATAGGGGCAGGATCGACGGTGGCCGACCGAGGGGGGGCCACGATTAGCGAAGGATGCGAGGGGGGGTGGCCATGGTCTGCGACCGATGGCGGGTGGCCACGACCGACGATGATAAGGCCGGGCGGCAAGCAATAATGAGCAAGGAAGGTAGATGGTGGACGCTAGAGTAGGTTGATGGCAAGTGACGGGCAGCGAGCAACGGACGACGAGCGACGCACGATGAGCGATCGACATCGGACAATGTCGATAGGTGATGTCGCCGGCTAGCTGTCGTCGATGAGCAACGACGGTGGCGGTGGCGATGGCGACAACGATAAAGATGACGGTAACTGATGAAAATGAAACCTAAATCCACCATCCCATTGAATTTTATCCATTCCTAAATAATTAGTAATTATTCTATTTCTTCAATTCTTAAATTATTCATCAAACACTATAATTAAAAATCATTTCGTTTTTTCATTTTTAAATTCTTAAATCTAACATCACATAAATGTTCATATAATTTTTTAAATATTATTAATTCGATATGTTGCAAAAAAAAAAATTAATTGAATGATAAATTTTAGAATATTAAATTATTCGTCCACTATCAATATTTTTTTGATTTATTTTAAAAAAATTATATATAACCGACCAAATTTATTAGACAAAAAAATGAAATACGTTTGAGCAATCAATTTTTCATTTGATTAAAAACTCAATCAAAGTCAAAATATATTTAGATTTCATCTCATTAATTTCAAAATTACACAATTTATACGAAATTCAAAAGTCACTTTCAAAATATTCATTTACGATGAGATTACTCAATTCTATTTGAATCATTATAAAAAATTAGAATCGACATAGTCTCTATCTGTCTATTCCATAACGATTGGAAGAAAGATAAATCACGAAAGATTTTATGAGTCTTGATATGATGATCAAGATATGTAGAAAACATCTGAATTAAAAAAATAAAAAATAAAGACTTTAAACCTCCTTCAAAATCGACCAATGTCATATTTACGAATATCGTCGTATTTTAGCTACTATGTTATCCCGTGAAAAAGATTCTATTCGAATCACATGGACATTGACAAAGGATAAAAGTATGAATGGTATATTTAATACCCGCAACAAACTCAAGTGAAGGTGACAATTCATGAGCGTTAATTAATTAGCATCGTGGCATTCGAAAGATATTATTTCATATCAAAATGACGTCAAAAATAAAAATTATTACGAAGGGAAAAAAAAAATTCTATTTCATATCGAAATATTACTGTACAATCGAAGAAAATAATTTACCAAAAAGAAAAAAGAAAAAAAAAAACTTCTCGTTGAAGCTTTTCTTCAACTTTGGTGGCGCCCGCCTCATGACCTCACCATTTTATACTCATAAGACGTCAACATATCGATCGTGAAGCTTCTTCCATCTTCACCAGCATCCACTGCCAAATCGATCGCCTTCGCAATTAAAAATTTAATTTATTAAAAATTATCTAAATTATCGGTTTTTATAAGCAATTACTATTTATTTTTTTAATAAAAAAAGTATTAGATTTTTTATTTAAAAACTAAGAATTTTTTTAATTATTTTATAAAAAATAAAATTATATTTATGTAAAAAATTGAAATCGTCAACCTAACAATTCTATCGATCTGTTTCATGATCATCATGAACGAGTTAAATCACAAGAGATCCTATGAGGATTGACGTTGTGACCAAGACTAGACATGCTTATCGGTTCCGATTCCAATTCGATTCTGATCGGTTTCGAATTCGTTGACGTTGGAACCGGTTCAAAATTGGTTCCAAACCGATTCCGATTCCAAAGTTTTAACTTTGGAACCAATTCAATCCGAATCGATTCTTGACCGATTCCGAAACAGTTCCGGACCGATTCTGAAAATGGTTCCGAATCACCTTCGAACTTGAGCTTTCAAATTCATCTAACGTGCTGATTATCATATTCTTTTTTTCTATTGCAAAATAATCTTATAGACATGTTAGTATGCTAAGAATTTCCACCTTTAAATTAACAACCGAAACCACATCCAAATCGGAACCAAAAACGGTTCCGAATCGATTCCAAATCAATTCCGAAACGGTTCCGAAATCGATTTGAACCGACCGAACCGGAATCGGAACGTTTCCGGTTCAGTTCCAAAACCAGTTCATTTGAATTGATTCCGATTCCAAATTTAACGGATTGGTTCCGACTCGATTCCGGATCAAACCAATCTGTTAAGCATGCCTAACCAAGACACGGGGTCATCTGAATCTAAAAAAAATTTTAGACTTTCAAAATCGATTCGTGTCATATCTATGTAAATATTATTGTATCTCAGTCTTCACGTCATCGATTATCCTCGCGGAAACATAAAATTATATTTTATCCAAACTATAAAAAGAAATTAGCATCGCATATATTTTGAACGAGTTAATCGAATTTTTAATATTTTATTTTCTAAGTGGAAATTGATAAACTTTTATTTGAAAAAAAAAGACTGTATCACCTTCTCTCTGCAAAGATGAGTAGCGGCATTAAATCTCCGCGATGTATCTGTGTGTCCGTCCATGTGCACTCCATATTCATCAGACAGAGATCCGTGATTTTAATATTAATGAAGAATATATAATATTTTTCTCGAATGCTAGTCTATTTATGAATTCGTCGGAGTGACCAACATCATCCTCATCATCGGTAGCAAACTTTGCGGCCACAACAGAACCGCAACTATGTGCAATCAAGTCGAAATTTGGTTTGATTGCGAATGCAACATCACCGTCGATTGCGAATGCAATCGGATCATATTTCGATCGTAATTTAGTCGCTTGGCGGCAATGTTGAATGACACACAATTGCGATGTCGAGCAAACTTACTATGCTTGCTCGTGCACAGGTGCATAGATATCCGTCGCGTAAGATATCCGTAACTCAATATATTTTTAAATCTTAGGATGACTAACGTGAAAAAGAAACTTATATATTTGGGTATCGCCCTCATGCTTCGGCTCTTGATATAAGTCAAAAGTCATATTTCCAAGGACAAAGTCGGAAAATTAGCACGGTGTAAAATTATATAAGTGAGTAAAAGTCAATCTCGATTGTTGAGTGGAAATAATAGTCAAAGTGTCTATTCTCGACCATATTCAAATATCGATATGGTCATAAATCGATAGTTGCTATGACAATTAATTTTTATTTTTATTTTTTTAATTTAAGTAGACCAAAATATTATTCATAAATCACTTTATTAAAAAATTTTTTTGCCAACCTGATAAATATTATTTAAATTTAACCAATATTACTTTTTTAAAAATTAATAATTTATTACAGTTGTCATTGAATGGATGGTATTATAATTTTAATATGTTTAAGTGATTTTAATAAGTTGTAAATAATTTTTTTTACATAAAAATACCTTATTTATTTATTTGTTAAAGAAGAATCCACGTGCAGAAAGTTAAGTAGGAGTCGACTCTACTCCTATGAGAAGAGTTGACTTGCCTCTTAAGTTAGATCTAGATTTAGATCGAAATCAATGCCATCCACTTGTCTACTAAATTAATAGGTCTAATTTGATGTCCCGTGCGAAGGATTTAGTAGCTAACACACGGGGATGGTGCGGTGGTAAAGTAGTGTGGTTGCTTTGGATACGGAGTGGGGTCAATTCCGGAGGGGGTCTAAAATCTCCCCTGGGCTTAGATGACCCCCCCACTGTCTTGCCACCGTGTCAAGGGACATAGTCTCCCTCGCGATTTACCTCCCTCTCGCCGCAGCCCTGGGACGGATGGCAGGGGGCTGCTAGTTGGGCAGATTCCCAACTTTTGGATAGTAGCTAACACATGCAATTGTTATATCATAGGACAAAGGATTAATTCTTCACAAATGAGGATGATGGCATCCCTCCATGCGTTAATTATTAGTTTCAAGGGCCAAAGGCATATCGTGATTTATCTCTCTTACAAATGTCCAAAGACGGACTAGTAGGGGCCGCTAGATTGATGGATTTCAACCTTTTGTTATATCATAATAGATCTAATTTACTTCAGGGTACTGTGCAGTGATAAAAATAGAGAAGTATTCTATAGGAGAATATAATTTGATCTTTTATTATGATATCGTTCAATGACGAATTTATAAAATATCCAATCGAAAGGCCCTGAGACCTAGGAGTTTATCGGGTAGATGAACTTAGAGTCCGGACTGAACCGACATTCAGAAATAATGCGATTGAAGAGTCCGGACTGAACCGTAAAAAAACTGTGAACGCTTTTCTGATATATCCTTGATGGTCAACCAAGGTTTGTCATTTATCTCCGATCTTATCTGACTCATTTATTGATAAGACATTCTGAGAATTCATAGGACAGAACCAATAACTTTTAGGGTGCGTTTGGTTCAAGTAATCATACATAACCTTGGTTATGTGATTATCAAGGAATAAAATATAATCTTGGAATAAAGTATAACTTTTGATAAAAACCTTATTTTGTTGGAAGTTTTAATATATAACTTAGTTTAACATTTTACTAAATTATCCTTTATCTTTTGCTCAATCACTTCGACGACGACGACGGAAATATTAATGACGACGACAGCAATCGGCCGGCGGTAGTGCCCGGTCGGTCGGCGGGCGGTGGTGGCGAGGGGCGACGACCGACGGCGACGGTGACCGACCGATGATGACGATGATCGATCGGTCGGCGACGGTGGTCGACTGATCGGCGGTGGCAACGACGATCGGTCAACCGACGGCGATAACGATGGGTGACTGATCGGCGGCAACGACGACTGGCTGGGCGATAGCCAGTGGTGGTCGTCGGTCGGCGACGGCGGCGGAAGGCAATGGTGTTGGGTTTCCGACACCGCGGCGTGTGTGTGTTCGATCACGTTTCGTAAACATGAACACAGCGGAAGCAATAAAAATAATAAATCTACATTTATTACAACACACACAACACACGCATGCATATTACAACAAGTGTAGACATAACCGTAAATTTAGATTTGCAATAAAAGGAAATTTATCTACGTTATACCTTTCGTATGACGTGTAGCGGGAACGACATCAACCGGAACGATCCTCGCTAGAATCGTCTCTATCCGTATCCACGCCGAGTTCCTCGGGATGACTTCGCTAAGCCACGAGCTTCGTCTTCGTACGGGTTACTAGCCTCGTGTTGAAGACGGCGTGATCGAGAGATGATCACGATCCGAATCCAAATTCGGATCCTAATACGAGTTCTCAAAACTCGCTTCTCCGGAGAGGTATTCGTCAACCAATTGACGAATCCTTCGTCCTCCACCTCAGAGGATTACCGGAGATCAAATCCCCGGTAAGTTAGCCGCTGTCGAAGCTCTAACCGTCGTCCAAACGACGTTCCGACGAGAGGAGAACAAGCTGTCCAGAAAACTGGACAGCTTTGGTGGAGGTGATAGGCGCCGGCCAACCAAGGGAGATAGAGCTCACCTTGATGCCAAACTTGAAGGAGATCACCGGAGCACTAACCGGCAGCAGCTCGACGCTGGCGAGGGGGAAGGAAGCAGGTTGTAGGAGCTTTGGGCGGCGACAATAAGTTGGCGCTGAGAGCTCCAAGGAGGAGGTGGGCGGCAACCTTAGGGCTAGGGGTTTTTGGATTAGGGCTTAATTATCCCTTAAACCCTCTTTTATAGAGAACTAATTCTCTTAATGGTTATTGGATCATAACCATTAGGCCCGTTAACTCGCTCCATTAAGATAAGTTAAAATAAACCAAACCATGATGGTTTATTTTAAGTTAAAACGAACCGAACCAACTTTTGGTTCATTCGTTTAAAATAAACCAAACCCTTTGGTTTATTCTCCTCCATTGGATTAGAACCAAACCATTTTGGTCCATCCATTATGTCTTCATAAGACACGGCTCATCCACGCTTCCATTGCGCCTGAAACGATTTCATGCTCGCTCCATGTTTGGTCCAACCAAACATAATTTCTCTCGGTCTAAGAATCTCATTCTCAAGCTCGTTTTAAATCCTTCGGATTACGCTCGTTGTGCGTGTAACCAAATAAGTTCTCGGTTTATGTTGGTCGTCTATAATTAACCATTAATTATAGAACGATCATGAGTAGCACCTAGTAGTACATCATGATCCCCAATTAACTGAAAAGATCAACGGTTGATCCAGAACTATTTCTGAAACCCTTCAGCAGCTCGAATGAATCGTGCCCCATTCCCTTCACTCATCTTATACCCACTTGGTTCAGGACATGATCTATAGTGTCAGTCCCCACTAGGCTGACTACGTCACACCTAGCCCAAGTATCATTTCCTCGTCCTACGGATTCTAGTTACTGCACATGTATCGAAGAGTACCTTACTCTAAACATGTAATGCTTTGGCCAAAGACTTTAGTAACAATCCGACGAGAGGCCATGAGTATACATCTCCTCGCAAGGAGTGGTGAATCCTTTATAGGCTATTCAAACACCTTCGATCACTTCGACTTATACCCAATCATCCCGGGTCCACATCTCCTTAGAGATGCTTGCTTAAGATGTCAAAGCATAAGTCTCTATGATCAAGATGACTTGAATACTGCAAGTCAAAGGAACATCGCACTTAAGCCACAGTAAGAATTTCATTGACATATCTATATATGCAGAGAACAATATGAAGTCTTACGGCTGGTCACTCCAATGAACTAGTTACCATAACTAGCATCCACGATTAACTCCGGACATCACTATGTCGCTGAGAATCACCGCTTGGATACACCAAGGAGTATACCTCGTGCTAGTCTCGACAGAATTGATGGTGTCCAAATCCATCAATTCATCGACTAGGGATAATTCCGATACATCACAATTATACATGTAGAGATACTCACTAGTTGTGATCCAATCACAAATTCTCTCATGCTGTGAATCGTATCGTGGACATTCAGTAAATGAGTTTAAGATCCAATCAAATACATAAAACATGTATACTCAAATAGTGAATCTTCATTTATCATATAAATGGTTCATACATAAGGCGATTGTCTTAGGACATCTCTCATATATTACTAACAAATGGGAAGCGGCGACGACGGGAAGTGCGGCGGTGGCGGCGGCGACAACGAAGTGGCGGCGTGGCCGACGATAGGCGACGGCGGCGACGGCGACGAAGCGGCGATGAAGGTCGGGGCGGTGGCGACAGCGGCGACCGACGACGAGCGGCGACGACGACCGACGACGGGCGACGACGACGGCGGCCGAAACGGGTGCCGACCGACGATGGACGACAAATCGATTGAATTTTGACAAATTGATATTTAATATATTGCTATGGGTAATATTGGAAAAAAATTCTTTAACACCGGGAATCAACAAAAACCTTGGTTCTCCAAGGTTTTCCAATTCTCCTAAAAAGGTTTTTGTTCATAACCAGGTAATGAACAATTACTAGGTAATTGTTTATAACCTAAACTAAACAAGATTTTTGTTAATAACCTAATCAGGTTATCAATAAAAATCCTCAACCAAACGCACCCTTAGAGATTAGTCGGATCGAAGATTTAGATACTTTTATACCAATAAAAAATAATAAATCTAATCTACTGTATTTATTATTGGGATGCACCGAGCAGCACATTAATAGAATGTTTTAAATATTTTTTTATTATTTAATTTTCAATTAGGAATAGAATGGTTTAATTATTAGGGTAGCTGGAAAACAGGTAGAATTAATTAATTCCCATCTATAGTTAATAAATATATCTGCACAAAAAATGAGGAAGGATAACCCACACCTCAATGATTTAATCTACTATATATATATATATATATATATATATATATATATATATATATATAGAGAGAGAGAGAGAGAGAGAGAGAGAGAGAGTTTTAATCGGATATGCGTTCGAATCGTCCGTGCCCATCTACGACATGCCCACCCATCGTCACTATCGCCGTCGCCGTCACGCCGTTCGGCCACTTCCGGCCGTCGAACCCAGCGCGATCGGCCCGCACCTCGTCGGCGGTTTGGCGCGAGCTCGTCGTCGTCGGTCCGGTGTGATTGGTCGGCGATTAGCGCCGCCATCCGTGATCGGGTCGGATTCGGCCGTGATTCGGCGAATGCTCGATCGCGCCCGCGATGGCCGTAGAATTGTCGGCCGCGAAATCATCGGATTCCGATCGAATCGCGGTCAGAATCCGGTGCTGCTCGAGCCCCGTTGGACCGCCGACAGGCGAAGGTGGCTGGATGGTGCGGCGACAATGGCGATGGGTGGGTGCGTCGCGGACGCGCAGCAGATCAAAACACTATATATATATATATATAGAAAGCGATATCCTGCGGCATTGCTCCGCGCTCATCCGCGACTCATGCGACCACGCCGACGTCGTCGTCGCCGCCGCCGTCCGTGCTCAGCCCGCGCCGGAGGCCGCGATCGGCCGCCGGTGTGGCCGACGGTCTCGGGCCGCCGCGCCGGTCCGGTGATCGTGGAGAATCCGGCCGATCGCGGCCGCCGATCGCGCCAGCTGGCGATCGCGGTCGCGCCAGCCGCCATCGCGCCGTCCGGCCTCTCCGGCCACCGGACCGGAGTGCGTTAGGCGCACCTCGGCGGCGTCCGAGCGACCGGCCCGGCGCGGCTGCCCAGCCTCCGCATCGGCCGCGCGATTCCGGCGGGCGAATCGCGGCGCACCAGTCGGTGGCGAGCGGCGTGCGGACGGTCTCGGCCGGAATGCAGCCGGAGTCGGTGCCGGGCGACGGCGCGGCGCCGTCCGGTCTGCTGCCGAATCCGGCCGGCCGGCAGCGAATGTCCGCGGCCGGCGATGGCGTGGATTCGCCGCCGGCCGCGATCGCGATCGTTCGGCCGCCGGATCGCCGGATAAGCCGTGGCCGCTATCCGGCCGGAAGCCGGTCACGCCGGACGCCGCGAAGTCAGTCGATCGCGCCGGTCCGGCGGCCGGCCGGTGTGGCGCGCAGCGGCAGCGGCGGCATGACGGGCTTTAGCGCGCGACGAAGCGCGGAGGATAGTCGCTGCGGCATATCATTTTCTTATATATATATATATATATATATATATATATCGATATCCTGCGCCGATTATCCGCGCCCGTCCGTGACTTCGCGCGACCACCACCGCCGGTGGCGTGCCGTCGTCGCCGCGCCCGTCGACGCCGGACCGTAGCGCGATCGGCCTGGCGTGATCGTCATCCCTAGGCTCGAAGGCTCTGATACCATTAAAAATTTTTTCCTCTTTTTAAAATTTTTTTAATTTTTTTCCTCTTTTTAAATTTTTTTTTTTCCTCTTAAAATTTTTCTTCGTGAGCCTCACCTCCCCAGATCTCCTACTTTGCCCCGGTATTCAGACTCTCTGGGTCTTACCAGCACAGGCCTTACAAGTAATCCAGGTGAGTTATCTCTTCGAGAAAGAGAACAAGGACTATGAAGAAAAGACTTAAAAAGGATGTAATATATTGAAAGGAAATTGTAAGGACATTACAGACACTAGAACGACTCTGGAAATTGATATGCAAGAAAGTAAACAAATTGCAGGAAGATAAACAAACACACAAACTTAAAACTTTTAATTGTTTTTGTATCTGGATGTAGGTACATTTCTCTTTTAGTTTATTTATTATGTGCTGTATTCTAACTCCTATGTTATTGTATTCTTCAGGCACTTGCATTTCTGTCCACGATTTATGTATTTCTTTGCCTAGTTCTCCTGGTAATTTACTAAAGAGTCTTTCCCCTACATCTATATTGTAATAGTTTCCTGATATAGAGGCTAGATGTAAGAAATCGTTACAGAATTTTTTTATCATCGACCAGTCGAAAAGTTGTATTTGTTCCAAGTCTCTCATTGTTTCTTTTTGTCGAATGTCTAGGCCTGTATTTGCGTCTCTTGCTGTAAGGATCCTATGGATTGCGTAGCAGAAGTTTAATATGTTATTTCCTCTACTTGCTAATTTTATTATTTCCTCTGGGAATTTCTTTTTGTAGGCTTCCCAAGACGATCGGGCTGTCTCTCCTAGATAGTTTTCTCCTATCCTTAGCATGACTTCTCCAGATTCTACATCAATTTCATGTTTTGCCAGATAATCTCTTTGTACAGATACCATCCATTGTTCTAGGTAAGTATCGTATAATTGTGGGTCACATTCAGTGATGTTTAGCAGTACTGATCCTGTTCCAAAGAAAGTCTGTTCAGTTGGCCTTCTCTTTCCTAATGTCCTTAATAACGGGTTGTTATTAGTATATGGTGAAGCTGCTCTCCTAGGAGGATGTCCTTGTCCATAATCTAAGGTTCCCATTGTGCTTTCCGGGTAGGTATGGATTCTAGACGTAGCTGTTGACTCGGTATTCATAAAGTTCATTTGTTCATGTACTAATTTTTCTAGGACTAGGATATGCCTTCAGGAGAAGAAGGGCTTCCTCTTTTATAGCCTCTGCTGCGGGGTTTCCTTCGAGGCTAAGTTTCTTTGTAGTGCTTTGTTTTGCTGTAAAGTTGTTTGTTTTCTTTCGGCAGGTGACTTTGTACGACTGCTTGCTTTTGAGCTGTAAAGCTTCTGCCTGGTGTACGATGGAATCAACTTTCCATCATGTTGTCGAGGTTCTTTTCTCTGTATTGTCTAGCTGTAATTTGGGTGGATTTCTTAAGCATCCACTTGTGTTGTCTTTGTCTATAATGTTCAACTAGTTCAGGGTGTTGAGATGTAAATTTGAATGGAAGAAAATGAGTTCCGAATTGAGAAGGCCAGTATATCTTCTCTGTGAATGTTTCAGCTACTAGCACAAATTCAGTACTGTCTCTGGCATCGTCCCATAGCCAGTTTGTTCCCTGGAGAGAAGCTCTCCAGTGTTTGGCTTGTTCGGGAAGAGGAACAGGAGCTCCCCAATGTTCGTCAGGATCACTTGGAAAAATGGCTTCAATAGGATCTGACTTGTAAATGATTTCCCTGGGTCGTAATTTTATGACATGTCGAGCGGGTTCAATCCTGTGATCTAGCCATTCTGGTGGGGAACTTTCAATAGAACAAGCAACATAACTTTCAAATGTTTCTAATTCTAAGAGAGTTCGAATGACATTTCCTAATTTATAAGGAAAAGCTTCTGTAACGTGGTCGGCCTGTACCCATAACTCATTTAGGATTCCATGGTCTAGGAGTATAAAGGGGTTTATTTCTATTCCCCTAAATTTCTGAATGTGATAGGTACTGAGGTCTATGCTGGCCTTTCTGATGGCGTACTGTAATTGGCACTGGCAACCGTGCTTTTCGGTTAGGCAGTCCTTGAACTTGTTTTGACATCGTACTTTGAAATTGTATTCTGCTTCAAAAAGGATTGTAATTCCTGGTTGAGGATCGACCTGTGCCCATTGTAGAGCTTCTTGTAGTAGGGCGAAAGTTCGCCATTCTGCTTCTTCGGCTGTCTATCTCATGTAAGTGGCTATATCTGTAGGAAGGCTGTTGAATCTGCACATGTCTATCTGGTCTGGCTGCTTTTTGGAGCCAGTAATGGGTCTTGTGGTTGGTTGTATTGACTTGCCTTTTTCGGAGAAGACTGTTTCTGCATATGTTTGTTGGGGAGTTGTCTTCATGAGATGTTTATTTTTTATTGAAGAACTTAGGAAGTAGGTTGGTCCTACAGCCTTTCTGATTTCTTGGAGAGCCACTTCCAAGGAGTCGAATCCGCCTAATTCTTCTCCTTGGGCGTCACCCAGCAGGAGTGCTTCCGCTTCCTCCCACGTGTATAGTCCCGCATGAGGACCTGTCATGATACCATAATAGACATACTTGCCTGTTTGTTTTGCTGTGCTATGCATGTTTTTGCTGTGTTGGAAATAATAAATGAGTGCATTTATTACTCCGATTTTGTATGAGGCTATTCCAGGAACTGTGGGTATGTTCCATATGTTGTCTATTATTGTCTTTTGCATTGGTTCCATGTATGCCCTGTGTTCAGTTCTGAATTGTTCTTTTACTCGAGAGTATACTCTCAGTTCTTGGGGTCCGATTTTTGTCGTTGTTCTGTTTTGTCCCCATGTTTTGGATGTGGCTGTTGTCTTGGGACTTTGTCTTTCCATCTGCAATTTCATCATGTCAGTAATCTTGACAATGTATCTGCAAGAGAATTATTAGTCCCCTTGATGTGTTCCCATTGGATTTTTATGCCCTTGTTGATAATTGTGTCTGCAAATTTTATCCATCTCTTTGCAGAGAGGGTGCGTTTCTTTGTCTTGCTTTGCTCGTGATATTTCACAATAGCTTCACAATCTGTTCTTATTGTTATTTCTTTTTTATCGCATATAAATAGATAAAAGGCTTCGAGGCAGTAGATAACTGCTAATATTTCATAGTCTAGTGATGTAAGGTGTCCTTTCTCATGGAATTTCCCTGATGCATATCTGCATATACTCTCTTGGGTTTTGTTTTCGTATTTATTTGGTTTTTTGAGTAACACTCCTCCCCATCCAGTCTCGCAGCCATCTGTTTCTAAGATCAGGTAGTCTGTATCTAGTGGTAAGGAAAGTGTGGGTAGGTTCTTGACCCTTTCTTTTATAGTTCTGACTAACTGGATGTCCTGTTGGTTAAAGTGTTTTTGTCCCTTGGGACTTGTTTTGTTATAAAGTGGTCCGCTGATTTTCCCAATATCTTTTATGTATTGTCTCGCATAATTTAGTAGCCCTAGGAAAGCCCTAAGGTCTCTAGTATTTTCTATTTTATCTGGGAAATTTAGTATTTTTGTTGATATGTGTGGCTGGAGTGATATAGTCCCCTTTTCTATTTCTGCTCCTAGGAATTCTATATGTCTTGTTGCTAGTTGTAGTTTCTTTTTTGATATGATTAATCCATTGTTTTCTATGAGGGTAAATACCATGTGGAGGTGAGCCATATGCTCCTGTTTGCTCTTTGAAAAAACTAATACGTCATCTATATAGACACATGTAAAATCTCTTGTATCTTTAAATATTTCATCCATCTTTCTCTGGAATATTTGGGGTGCTGTTTTTATTCCGAATGGCATAACTAACCATTCAAAGTGTCCTTCTGGACAAGAGAATGTTGTCCATTCTACTGATTCTGGGTGCATTTTGACTTGCCAGAATCCTGATTTCATGTCAAATTTGGAATACCATTCCGAATTTTGTATTTTGTTTATGAGGACTTCTTTGTCCGGTATTTTATATCCATCGTTGTGGCAATTGTCGTTTAATCTTTTGTAATTAAACACCATTCTAGATTGTCCTCTTTTCTGTTCTGAACTTTTATTAACTATGAAAGCTGGGCTTCTATGTCTGGATGTTGACCTTCTTATGATGTTCATCTTAAGCATTTGCTTTATGTGTAACTTGCACTCTTCTGTTTTCCAGTTTGTGTATTTTAGTTCTTGTGCTTTGATTGTTATATCAGGGTTAATTATATCTAGTTTACACAGTGTTTTGTTTTTTTCCCAGTATTTTGTAGGGTTTTCTCCTATTATTTCTATTTTTTCTAGCTTGGATACTATTGCTTCTAGATCATCAGAGGTATTGATTTGTTTTAGTATATATGTGGTATCGATTAGCTGTGGTTCTTCTATGTCGGAATCTATTTCTAATTCTAAGTCACTGTCTGATTCTTCATGTCCTTCTAGGTTTGTGTCGCAGATTTTTGTCTTGCAACTACACTCTTTATTGTTTTCAGAGCACTTACATTCTCTCTCAGGGGCTCTATAGGAAGAAGGATATTCAGATAATACTGGGGATATTATTGGATTTGATAACAAGAATACATAATCTGGTGAAAGAAATAAGGCTCTGTCCTTTGCTAGGAGGAATTGGAGTCCTAATATTAGTTGAAGGTCTGGGTGATTTAAAGGTCTAACCCAGATATGTGGTAGAGGTATAGCATTGCTATATTTGCCACAGTTGTTGTAAATTTTTATATGTGCATTTTTTATGAACGTGTGGCAGGCTAGGTGTTGTCCATCAAATTGGGTACTAACCATTGGTTCTGATGTATATTTAATTACATCTTTAGGGATTATGTTTTGTATTGCTTTCAGGTCTAATGTCGAACTTGTAGCTCCTGTGTCTAATAAGGCTTGAATTTTTATCTCATGTCCTTGTATGTTTAGAATACATTGGATTCTTAAATCTACAGATTTTCCGGTGTTACACATGCTAGGTGTTTTGACAAAAACCATATTCGTTTCTGGTGGTTGTGGTTGGGTTATTATATTTGTTTGTTCATCTTCAAATCCTTCAAATTCCTTTTGTTGCATAGCTTGTTTAAGCAATTCTATTTCATTTTCTAGGATGTTTATTCTGGTTTCTAACACAGATATTCTAGTTTCTAACAATGTAGTTTTCATTGTACTCTTCCTAGTTGAAGGTTCTGGTATGCTAATATGGTGTTGTTCAAATAAGCAGTAGTTGCAAAGTTGTTGTCTACAGATTCTACATGTTCCTCTCTTGTCTAACGAAGGGAAATACCCACAGACAGAGCATGGTATGTGGTCTGCTCCGGATTTAAGGTCCCAAATATGGGTACATGTTGAATGGATTGGGGTTTGTCTGAACATGTAATTATTCTCAAATTTTTGTATCTGGTCTCATTCTATATCATCTGTTTCAAAGTTTGTTAGGTGTCTAGTGTGATCTGTTTCTAGAAATGAATTTACTAATGAGTAGTCTGTTGTTTGTGGAATTTCCTCTAAGTCAGCCTGTTAGTAATATATGAGAGATGTCCTAAGGCAATCGCCTTATGTATGAACCATTTATATGATAAATGAAGATTCACTATTTGAGTATACATGTTTTATGTATTTGATTGGATCTTAAACTCATTTACTGAATGTCCACGATACGATTCACAGCATGAGAGAATTTGTGATTGGATCACAACTAGTGAGTATCTCTACATGTGTAATTGTGATGTATCGGAATTATCCCTAGTCGATGAATTGATGGATCTGGACACCATCAATTCTGTTGAGACTAGCACGAGGTATACTCCTTGGTGTATCCAAGCAGCTGATTCTCACTGGCTGGAGACATAGTGATGTCCGGAGTTAATCGTGGATGCTAGTTATGGTAACTAGTTCATTGGAGTGACCAGCCGTAAGACTTCATATGGTTCTCTGCATATATAGATATGTCAATGAAGTTCCTACTGTGGCTTAAGTGCGATGTTCCTTTGACTTGCGGTATTCAAGTCATCTTGATCATGGAGACTTATGCTTTGACATCTTAAGCAAACATCTCCGAGGAGATGTGGACCCGGGATGATTGGGTATAAGTCAAGTGATCAAGGTGTTTGAATAGCCTATAAAGGATTCACCACTCCTTGCGAGGAGATGTATACCCATGGCCTCTCGTCGATTGTTACTAAAGTCTTTGCCAAAGCATTACATGTTTAGAGTAAGGTACTCTTCGATACATGTGGAGTAACTAGAATCAGTAGGACGAGGAAATGATACTTGGGCTAGGTGTGGCGTAGTCGACTAGTGGGTGACACAATAGACCATATCTGAACCAAGTGGGTATAAGATGAGTGAAGGGAATGGGGCACGATTCATTCATTCGAGAAGGGTTTTAGAAATAGTTACGGATCAACTGTTGATCTTTTGGTTAATTGGGGATCATGATGTACTACTAGGTGCCACTCATGATCGTTCTATAATTAATGGTTAATTATAGACGGCCAACATAAACCGAGAACCTATTTGGTCACACGCACAACGAGTGTAATCCAAAGGATTTAAAATGAGCTTGAGAATGAGATTCTCAGACCGAGAGAAACTATGTTTGGTTGGACCAAACATAAAGCGAGCATGAAATTGTTTCAGTCGCAATGGAAGCGTGGATGGGCAGTGTCTTATGAAGACATAATGGATGGACCAAAATGGTTTGGTTCTAATCCAATGGATGAGAATAAACCAAATGGTTTGGTTTATATTAAACGAATGAACCAAAGGTTGGTTCGGTTCGTTTTAACTTAAAATAAACCATCATGGTTTGGTTTATTTTAACTTATCTTAATGGAGCGGGTTAACGGGCTTTATGGATATGATCCATTAACCATTAAGAGAATTAGTTCTCTATAAAAGTGGGCTTAAGGGATTGTTAAACCCTAATCATCCAAAACCCTAAAGCAAGTTGCCGCCCACCTCCTTGGTGAATTCGGCGCCAACAACCTTGTGCCGCCGTCCAACTTGTTGCCGGCGACCAAGCTTCAGCCGGTGAACCTCCGGCGACCCTCCGGTGATCTCCTATAGGTTTGGCATCAAGGTGAGGTTTTTCTCTCCTTGTTTTGGCCGGCGCCTACTCCTCCACCAAGCTGTCCAGTTTTCTGGACAGCTTCTCCTCCTCTCGTCGGAGCGTCGTTTGGACGACGGTTAGTGCTCCGACAATGGCTAACATACCGGGGATTTGATCTCCGGTAATCCTCTGAGGTGGAGGACGAAGATTCGTCAAACGGTTGACGAATACCTCTCCGGAGAAGCGAGTTTTGAGAACTCGTTTTGGATCCGAATTTGGATTCGGATCGTGATCATCTCTCAATCACGTCGTCTTCAACACGAGGCTAGTAACCCGTACGAAGACGAAGCTCGTGACTTAGCGAAGTCATCCCGAGGAGCTCGGCGTGGATACGGATAGAGACGATTCTTACGAGGATCGTTCCGGTTGATGCCGTTCCGCTACGTCATACGGAAGGTATAACGTAGTTTAATTTCCTTTATTGCAATTTTAATTTACGGTTATGTCTACACTTGTTGTAATAGCATGCGTGTGTTGTGTGTGTTGTAATAAATAGGAGTATTTATTATTTTTATTGCTTCACGTGCTCATGTTTACGAAACATGATCGAACACACACACGCGCAAGGTCGGAAACCCAACAAAGGGTATCGTGAGCCAGGGTTGTGTTTCACATAATCGTAAAAATGGTTTTGCGATAGTCATAATGTATTTCTGGAAGTTTTCTAAATTTTGGAAATTTAGAAGTATTTATGGAAATTTTTCAATTTTGGAAAGTCTAGAAGTATTTATGGAAATCTTCCACTTTTGGAAAGTTGGAAGTATTTATGGAAATTGATATTTTCCATAAATAAAATATTTGATTAGATTCTGGAAATTTGTTTCCTAATTTAATCATGATTTGATTTGGGAAATCAAATCTTAAAATATTTTATTTCCATAAGTAGTTTTAATGATTTAGAAAATTGGTTTCCTAAATAGATTTTCCTTAATCAAATAATTCCATGAATAAAATATGTGATTAGATTTGGAAATTTGTTTCCTAATTTAATTATGATTTGATTTGGAGAATCAAATCTTAAACATATTTTATTTCCATAAATAGTTATGACATATAAGGAAATATATACATGACATAATTGTATGCCATGTAATTGCATTAGATGCATAACATTATGCCATGCGTGTCGTGACATGTAGATGTATGTCATGCCATGTAGATAATAGTTATTTGCATGCAAAGAGGATGAGACATAAAAACCCTTAATCAATATTAAAGCCTACACCTTCCATTAATATGGTTAGAACCAGAGTTCTGTTTCTTGTTTGGGTTGTTGGACTCTCCAAGCCCGCCAACTGAATATGTTCAAACCATGGAATAGTTTAATACTAATATGGTAAGAGTCAGAGGTCAATCGTTAGCTTTGGTTGTTGGACTCTCTCCAAGCTGGGCTAATTGGTTGAATGCGCTCTAACCATATTAAAACTATGTCCCGATTAATGGGTTGGCTTTAACCTGGAGCATCGGCTTGTTGGACTCTCTCCAAGGTCGATGTAAAGGGAGGTGAAGTTGGGTGCTATGCATATGATGCATACTTGTTAATGTGTTAACAACCCGATGTATGTGTGAACATTCAATTAGTTGATAGCACATTGTGATAGTTGCATATACGTGATATGCAATCGGTATAGAAGATACCTACCATCGTAGTTATGAATGGCTTGTTGGACTCTCTCCAAGGTTGTTCATAACTATGATGGATATCAGCCCATTCGGAGATGGACCTACGATCTCCCAAAGTGATTTTGGGGTTTTTGAAATTCGAAAAATGAATGGGATTAATAAATGTATATTGATGCATTTTAAAATCATCTTTCTCATATATGCTCGTTTTGTATTTCTAAGATTGATCATGATGTCTTTGAATTGCGTTCCATTTTGGATTCGAATAAATTGACTGGGCCGAGCTTCATGGACTAGCTTAGAAGCTTGAGAATTGTTCTCAAGGTTGAAAAGCTTGCAAATGTCCTCGAAGCGCCTCTTCCTGCCCGTCCTAGTGACGATGCAACTCTGGACCAATTGTTGGCGTATCAGAAACATGTGAGTGATTCTGAACAAATGAGTTGCATCATGCTAGCCGCGATGGAACCCAAGCTACGAAAGCAGCATGAGCATATGGATGCTCATGTCGTAGTCCTTCATCTTTGTGAGTTGGTTGATGAGCAAGTGAGATTCGAAAGGTTCGAAGTCTCAAAGCTCCTCTTCACCTCTGAGATGCTAGAAGGTTCATCTGTGGTACTGCTTAATATGCTGAAGACTGTGGAGTCTTCTGAGAAGCATGAGCAGAAGGCGGTTCTGTTAGTTGATTCCTCAAAAAAAGGTTCTAAGAGGAAGGCAAAAGAACAGAAGAAAGGAAAGAAAAAGGCAAAGAAGGCGGAACCAGCGCAAAAGGGCACTTGCCATCACTGTGGCAAGGAAGGCCATCGAAGAAAGCTGCAAGATTTATCTTGAGTCCATGAAGAAGAAGAAGGCATCCGATGCCCCATCCTCTTCGTATCTTCGTTATTGATTGTCATTCTATTTCCTTAGACACTTGGGTATTGGATACCGGGTGTAGCTCACATATATGTAATGACATCTGAGGGGCTAAGGAATAGAAGAAGACTTGTCGAGGGGAGTCAAATTTGCGAGTTAGCAATGGAGCAAAGGTTCGCTGCCGCCATCGGAACTTATTTCTTTGAAGCTCCTAGTGGACTAGTCTTGGAACTGGACAATTGCTATTATGTTCCTTCTCAATAAAGAACATTGTTTCTATTTCTGCTTAAATAGAAATGGTTTCCATTTAACGCTTTAGTAACAATTGTTGTTATATAACTTTGAATGGCGTACTTTATGGAACCGGAACTTTGAGTAATGGCATTTATACGTTGGGCGTATCGGTGACATTTTCAATATCGGCGAGCAACACGCGTGCTCGAAAGGATAATCACATAGACTCTATATGTGGCATTGTCGTCTTGGCCATATAAGCAAGAAACGCATGTCCGAATTACACCGATGTGGAATTGCGGAATCGTTTGAATTGGATTCATACGATACATGCGAATCATGCTTAAAAGGCAAGATGACTAAGTTACCTTTTACTGGAAAAGGTGAACGAGTGGGAGAGTTACTAGGTTTAGTACATACTGATGTATGTGGACCTATGTCAACTCAAGCATTAGGAGGCTATAGCTACTTCATTACCTTCACCGATGATCACTCACGGTTTGGGTATGTGTTCTTGATGAAACAAAAGACTGAAGCCTTTGAAAGGTTCAAAGAATTCAGAAATGAAGTAGAGAAACAACATGACAAGAGTATTAAAATACTTCGATCGGATCGAGGTGGTGAATACTTAAGTCAAGAGTTTCTTGATTATCTAAGAGACAATGGCATATTGTCTCTATGGACTCCGCCCTATACACCACAGCATAATGGTGTATCTGAGAGGCGTAACCGGACCTTGTTGGACATGGTCAGGTCAATGATGAATCATGCAACTCTTCCCAAGTCCTTTTGGGGTTATGCACTTCAGACATGTTACTTGTTAAATGTAATGCCTACAAGGTAGTCTCAACTACTCCATATGAGATATGGAATGGTAAGAAACCTCATGTATCTTACTTGAAGATATGGGGTCCCCGCTTATGTGAAG
Organism: Wurfbainia villosa; assembly: GCA_025175895.1. NCBI lineage: Eukaryota > Viridiplantae > Streptophyta > Magnoliopsida > Zingiberales > Zingiberaceae > Wurfbainia > Wurfbainia villosa. The sequence goes on from JAKLTH010000283.1 coordinate 3,632,866, forward strand.
ATCAGACGATAAATGGATGCTAAGTCCGATAAATGTCTATTTATTGGATACCCTAAGGAAACAAGGGTTACCAATTCTATCATCTGTGGAACAAAAGGTGTTTGTTTCAAGGCATGCCTGTGTTTCTAGAGAAAGAGTTTCTCTTGCAAGAAAACAAGGGGAGTGTCGTCGAGCTTGAGGAGGCTCGAGAGACTCAAATAGACATTAATGAGATACCGGTGAAGCACAACAATGACAACTCATAGTGATGAGCAATCGGTTGGACTATTGTAACACCACATCTTCGTAGATCCGTGTAGAACACGCAATATTCCCGAGAGATATGGATTTCGTAAGTGAATCGAACGATGTGTTACTCATGATGAGGAGCCTACCAGTTATGAAGAAGTGCTGACAAGTTCAGAAAGGGATAAGTGGCTTGGTGCCATGAAGTCGAAATGGATTCCATGTATGAAAACCAAGTTTGGAACTTGGTTGACCCACCTGAAGGGATAAAGCCTATAGGGTGCAAGTGGGTTTTCAAGAAGAAAACCGACATGGATGGTAATGTGATTACCTATAAGGCTAGATTGGTGGCGAAAGGATATCGTCAAAAACAAGGTGTTGATTATGACGAAACCTATTCGCCTGTAGCTATGCTTAAATCCATTCGGATTCTCCTGGCCATAGCGGCTCATTATGATTATGAGATATGGCAGATGGATGTGAAAACAGCTTTCCTTAATGGAAACCTGCTCGAGGACGTCTATATTATACAGCCTGAGGGTTTCACATCGGTTGATAAAACCAAGGTATGCAAATTGCGACGATCTATTTATGGATTGAAGCAAGCATCCAGGAGCTGGAATATCCGTTTTGATGAGACAATCAAAAGTTTGATTTCTCACAAAATCCAGACGAACCTTGTGTGTACAAGAAGGTTAGTGGGAGTGCAGTCGTGTTCCTAGTATTGTATGTCGATGACATATTACTTATAGGAAACGATGTTTCAATCTTACAGTCAGTTAAGGTTTGGTTATCCAAGACATTCTCCATGAAAGACACGGGAGAAGCAACCTACATCCTTGGGATTAAGATCTATAGAGAGTCTTTCGATCACATATATATAGATCGAGTGCTAAAGAGGTTTAGCATGTCGGAATCCAAGAAAGGTTATCCGCCCATCGGCATGGGTACACCTTTCAAGTCTATGTGTCCGCCACACGTAAGAGCGAGAGGATTTGCATGAGTAAGATTCCCTATGCATCCGCAATAGGATCTATCATGTATGCTATGTTATGTACGAGGCCCGATGTATCGTATGCTCTGAGTGTCACGAGCAGATACCAGTCTGATCCAGGAATGGATCATTGGGCCGCTGTTAAGACGATCCTTAAGTACTTGAGAAGAACTAAGGATGTGTTCCTAATATATGGAGAAGGGGACATGGTGATACACGGGTATACAGATGCGGCTTCGAGACATAAGGATGATTCAGTCTCGATGCCGATCGTGTTCACCTTGAATGGGGGTGCGGTGAGTTGGAAAAGTTCTAAACAAGAGATCAGAGCGGATTCTACCCGAGGCAGAATATATTGCGGCAGGCAGCAAAGGAAGCGGTTTGGATCAAGAAGTTCGTTCATGAACTTGGTGTGATTCCGGCCATTGTTGAAGCAATACCGGTCTACTGCGACAACAATGGAGCAATTGCACAGGCGAAAGAGCCAATGTCTCATCAACGATCCAAACATGTGCTTCGCCGCTATCATCTTATCAGAGAGATCATCAGTAGGAACGAAATACAAATCGAGAAAATTCCCACTGAAAGGAACTTAGCGGATCCTTTGACTAAAGCATTACCTCAAAGTAAGTTTGAGGGTCATGTTGGTGCTTATGGTATTGGATACCATAGCGATTGGCATTAGGCCAAGTGGGAGTCTGTTAGTAATATATGAGAGATGTCCTAAGGCAATCGCCTTATGTATGAACCATTTATATGATAAATGAAGATTCACTATTTGAGTATACATGTTTAATGTATTTGATTGGATCTTAAACTCATTTATCGAATGTCCACGATACGATTCACAAGATGAGAATTTGTGATTGGATCACAACTAGTGAGTATCTCTACATGTGTAATTGTGATGTATCGGAATTATCCTAGTCGATGAATTGATGGATCCGGACCGCAGGTATACTCCTTGGTGTATCCAAGCGGTGATTCTCATTGGTCCGGAGACATAGTGATGTCCGAGTTAATCGTGGATGCTAGTTATGGTAACTAGTTCATCGAGTGACCACCGTAAGACTTCATATGGTTCTCTGCATATATAGATATGTCAATGAAGTTCTTACTTGTGGCTTAAGTGCGATGTTCCTTTGACTTGCGGTATTCAAGTCATCTTGATCATGGAGACTTATGCTTTGACATCTTAAGCAAACATCTCCGAGGAGATGTGGACCCGGGATGATTGGGTATAAGTCGAAGTGATCGAAGATGTTTGAATAGCCTATAAAGGATTCACCACTCCTTGCGAGGAGATGTATACCCATGGCCTCTCGTCGGATTGTTACTAAAGTTTTTGGCCAAAGCATTACATGTTTAGAGTAAGGTACTCTTCGATACATGTGGAGTAACTAGAATCCGTAGGACGAGGAAATGATACTTGGGCTAGGTGTGACGTAGTCAGCCTAGTGGAGACTGACACAATAGACCATGTCCTGAACCAAGTGGGTATAAGATGAGTGAAGGGAATGGGGCACGATTCATTCGAAGGGTTTGAAATAGTTCATCGATCAACTGTGATCTTTTTCTTAATTGGGGATCATGATGTACTACTAGGTGCCACTCATGATCGTTCTATAATTAATGGTTAATTATAGACGGCCAACATAAACCGAGAACCTATTTGGTCACACGCACAGTGTAATCCAAAGGATTTAAAACGAGCTTGAGAATGGGATTCTCGCATCGAGAAACTATGTTTGGTTGGACCAAACATAAAGCGAGCATGAAATTGTTTCAAATGCAATGGAAGCGTGGATGGGCCGTGTCTTATGAAGACATAATGGATGGACCAAAATGGTTTGGTTCTAATCCAATGGATGAGAATAAACCAAAGGGTTTGGTTTATATTAAACGAATGAACCAAAGGTTGGTTCGGTTCGTTTTAACTTGAAATAAACCATCATGGTTTGGTTTATTTTAACTTATCTTAATGGAGCGGGTTAACTGGCTTTATGGATATGATCCATTAACCATTAAGAGAATTAGTTCTCTATAAAAGTGGGCTTAAGGGATTGTTAAACCCTAATCATCCAAAACCCTAAAGCAAGTTGCCGCCCACCTCCTTGGTGAATTCGGCGCCAACAACCTTGTGCCGCCGCCCAACCACTTGTGCCGCCGTCCAACTTGTTGCCGGCGACCAAGCTTCAGCCGGTGAACCTCCGACGACCCTCCGGTGATCTCCTATAGGTTTGGCATCAAGGTGAGGCTTTTCTCTCCTTGTTTTGGCCGGCGCCTACTCCTCCACCAAGTTGTCCAGTTTTCTGGACAGCTTCTCCTCCTCTCGTCGGAGCGTCGTTTGGACGACGGTTAGTGCTCCGACAGCGGCTAACATACCGGGAATTTGATCTCCGGTAATCCTCTGAGGTGGAGGACGAAGGATTCGTCAAACGGTTGACGAATACCTCTCCGGAGAAGCGAGTTTTGAGAACTCGTTTTGGATCCGAATTTGGATTCGGATCGTGATCATCTCTCGATCACGTCGTCTTCAACACGAGGCTAGTAACCCGTACGAAGACGAAGCTCGTGACTTAGCGAAGTCATCCCGAGGAGCTCGGCGTGGATACGGATAGAGACGATTCTTACGAGGATCGTTCCGGTTGATGCCGTTCCCGCTACACGTCATACGGAAGGTATAACGTAGTTTAATTTCCTTTTATTGCAATTTTAATTTACGGTTATGTCTACACTTGTTGTAATAGCATGCGTGTGTTGTATGTGTTGTAATAAATAGGAGTATTTATTATTTTTATTGCTTCCGCTGTGCTCATGTTTACGAAACATGATCGAACACACACACGCCGCGGTGCCGGAAACCCAACACAGCCACCGTGACTACTGAATATATTGACGAGGTATCAGATACGTCTGTTTGTACTTCTACTAGGTCTTCATTAGTACAAGCTACTAGTGTAGCTTCTCTTGTAAATAGGTTTTTTCTATTGGGACATGCTGATGACAGGTGTCCTTGTTGGTTGTAGGCGTAACATGTTATTAAATTTGAGTATGTTTTCTTGGGATTAAATTTTCTGACGTGTCTTTCTTTGTTAAGGTATGGCTTTCTGGCCTTACTTCTTCTTAGGTAGTAAGTTTGTTTCGGTTTCTTTTTTGGCTTTGGGTTTATTCGTTCCCTTTGTGGATTATTTCCATATTGTTGAGGTGTATAAATTTGTTTACAAAAACCATATTGCTGGTTTTTTAATTGTTTTTGTATCTGGATGTAGGTACATTTCTCTTTTAGTTTATTTATTATGTGTTGTATTCTAACTCCTATGTTATTGTATTCTTCAGGCACTTGCATTTCTGTCCACGATTTATGTATTTCTTTGCCTAGTTCTCCTGGTAATTTACTAAAGAGTCTTTCCCCTACATCTATATTGTAATAGTTTCCTGATATAGAGGCTAGATGTAAGAAATCGTTACAGAATTTTTTTATCATCGACCAGTCGAAAAGTTGTATTTGTTCCAAGTCTCTCATTGCTTCTTTTTGTCGAATGTCTAGGCCTGTATTGGCATCTCTTGCTGTAAGGATCCTATGGATTGCGTAGCAGAAGTTTAATATGTTATTTCCTCTACTTGCTAATTTTATTATTTCCTCTGGGAATTTCTTTTTATAGGCTTCCCAAGACGATCGGGCTGTCTCTCCTAGATAGTTTTCTCCTATCCTTAGCATGGCTTCTCCAGATTCTACATCAATTTCATGTTTTGCTAGATAATCTCTTTGTATAGATACCATCCATTGTTCTAGGTAAGTATCGTATAATTGTGGGTCACATTCAGTGATGTTTAGCAGTACTGATCCTGTTCCAAAGAAAGTCTGTTCAGTTGACCTTCTCTTTCCTAATGTCCTTAATAACGGGTTGTTATTAGTATATGGTGAAGCTGCTCTCCTAGGAGGATGTCCTTGTCCATAATCTAAGGTTCCCATTGTGCTTTCCGGGTAGGTATGGATTCTAGACGTAGCTGTTGACTCGGTATTCATAAAGTTCATTTGTTCATGTACTGATTTTTCTAGGACTAGGATATTTCCTTCTTCGTCTATTGTTAATATTTCATTTGTTTTTAGTATGCCTCTATTCTTCTCTTGTATCTCTAATTGTTTTATTTCTTTTAGTGTCATGTTGTTTTTGTCGCTAGATCTGTACACATATCCTCCTAAGTCATCAAATATGCCTCCTGTTTCTCTATTCATTAAGTTGGTTTCTTGTCTTTTTGTTACCATGTCAAGGTGTTTTTTGCCTAGTATTTTAAGCATTTCAGGGTAGCTTACTTCTCTGTTCATCATGTTTGTTTCGATTTCATGTTCATCCTCATCTTCTGTGTTAGCTAGGTATCCTGAGAATCTAATACTTAACTCTCCCCTTCTGTTTTTATACATTATAGATTGTGTAGGTTTGGTGATTGGGTTTTCTTCTTCTAGTTTTAGGTTCCATTCTAGGCTAGCTAGTTCTTCTGAACTATATTCTCTAGGTTTCAAGAAATTCGTTCCTTTAGAGCTAAGGGCTTCTAACATCCCATTTATTTGGATTTTGAAATGGTTGTTCATGTAGTTCATGGTCTTTCCTAGGAATACTATATCTAGTTGTATATTTTTGTCCTGGAAGTTTCCATACCCTTTCCCTTGAGCTATTATCTTAATGTGTTTTACGAAGTCTCTAATTGTCATGTTGAAGTTCGGACATATGTATGTTATTCCGCTGTTATTATTCATGTCTACTTCTATTAATCCTATAATGGATTTTTCTTTGTCATCAGAGAATCTGGAATCATATAAGACCAATAGTACTTTTGCTCCTATTTTCATTCTGGTTAGTCCTCTAATTCCAAATACTATCAATCCTAGGTGTATATAATTATGTCGATTGTGGAGCAGTTGTCTACCTGCTTCTTCTGTTATAAGTGTAAGTCTTTCTTCACCTCCGTCTGGTAGGTGCAAGGCTTCTACTCTATGGTGTCTGTAGACTGAGTTGGTGAAAGATAGTATGTTTCGTCCGTATAATCTTCTGGGATTGAGAATGTTTAATTGTTCATTGGAAAATATTTCCATTGTTCTGTCTATGTCTATGACTTCTTCAATTCTGTGTTGATTTGTTGTACTACTTTGTAGATTATCTAGCCATGATAAGCTAGATGGAGGTTCTGACATTGATCTTTGTCCTCCTATTGTCCTAGAGGTTCCAGAGAAAATGTTGGTTGTTGTCCTATTCATTTCTTCTCTTGGTATGTTATAAAGGAATACGTGGAGGGTCTTCTTTTGATTATACCTCCAGTGGAGAGTTTTCCTAAATCTTTACTTAGGGTTTCTATTGATTGGTTCCAATTTCTTAGGTTTCCTACTTCCACTGTATTTCTTTCTATATTAAGGATTTTTGTTTCTAGTAATGTGATTCTGTGATGTAGTGAGGTTAGCAGTGCTATTATTGTATTATTTTGCTGTATTTGAATTTGATCTGCCTTTCCTGGTACTTCTACTTTGTTATATCCGTCTTCACGGGTTTTTGTATAGGCTTGGGTATATTCTAAAGCCTCTTCGTAGTAGGTGTTTTCAAAATTCAGTCTGTTCATTTAAGGAGAAGGTCTCCTATTTGTTCTTGTAGTTCCTTAAACTGACACTCTATAGTTTTTAGAAATCTTTCTACTCTTGCTAGGAGATCTTTATTTTCGATTTCAAAATTTCTAGGTTGATTCTGATTCAGACTTCTAGTAAGATTTATCAGGTCACTTCTCTTTGGTAAGTTTATAAAGTTAACGACCTATTCTTCTTTATATTTTCGTTTTGAGATAATCAAATCGGATTGATTCGGCCGGAATCCGCCCGAAGCTTGGCCGGACCGCCCACTGGCCGCCGATCGCGCCAGTCCGTGGCCGACGATGGCGGCACAGACGCCACAGGTGCGTCGAAGTCATGACGGAACCTGATAAATCGGTCGCAAGATATATCTTAACTCTATATATATATATATATATGTGAGAGATTAGTCGTGTATATTTTTTTTTATTAGTATCATATATTTAATTTGTTTGAATCGATTAATTCTGAGGACGTCCTAGCTGGAAACTACTCTATCGTAGTCCAAGAATATGATTTAGGATCGTGAACAAATCAAGTCAAGCTAAGTTTTATGTTATTTAAATTTATTTGATAAGATAATTAAATCTAATAAAATCAAATTTAAAATTAATTAAGCTATTAAAATAATTATTGTTGAAGCTTGGCTTAATTTATTTTTTTGAGATCGTGTTTGGTTTCAATTTGAATTGAGCTATGCTTAGTTAATTAATATCAAATTTTTAAATCAAATTTAATTTAAGGTTGATTCAAACTTATTTAAGTTTGATTTGCTTAAATGTTATTAATCTTTTAAAACAAGATTATTTATTTGTTCGTTCGAAGTTTTAATATTTTAATATTTATTAGATTGGTTAGTATAACTAATTCAAGTGAGTATAAATAAATTGATAAATAAGTTTGATTATAAATAAAGTTTATATGTTTTATTCAAGAATATAATTTACATGTGTTCATGAACATTAATAAATCGAATGCATATGTGTTGAAATTTGTTTATTTAATTTATTAAGCTGGTCAAATTTTTTTCATTTAATTGACTTGATATCTATTAAATGAATATACAAAAGTTCTTATCAAATAGAACACTAAATTTATTTATAAATATTTGATTTATTTACCATCCTAATTTGATTAGTCATGTAGGTTAACATACTTAAGGTTAGAGATAAAATAGAATTTGTGCAAAATTAGAATTAAAAAAATCAAAGATAAATAGAAAAAGTATTTATATCCAATAAGAAACCTACCACATTTCAAGTTTTTTTTAAAAGTAAAAAGTAATAAAAAATTGAAATTCTACTGTCGATTGTTAATTAACTAGATAATAATAAACAAGACAAAGTAGATTGAGCCAATTAAAGTATATTTTACACCTGTAATAAATGTCATTTTTAAAATTGTTTTAAAGTGTTTTTAAAATAATTATTTTTGATCATGGTTTAAATTCAGATCATTAATTAAACTCATGGTTATAGACTCCAACTGAATTATTGATGGCAATCGGGAACTTTAGGTTAATGTGTTCAAAGTTGTAATGGAATATAATAATCTTGATTACATTATTATGTTTGGATAAAAATTGTATATAATCTCATATTACAAAGGTCATTACATTCTTTTATTCGGTGTCCATTATAAAAATGATAGGAATGGATCGACGACGATAACGGAGACAACGACGACGATGAGGACGATGACCGCCATCACCGACTGTCGGTCGTCGTCGACCGTCGATTGTTGGCGGCCGGGCACCGTCGTCGATCGCTGTCGACCATCGTTGGTCGCCGGCGACTGACCGTCGCCGGTTGACGATCGCCGACGGTTGACCGCCGTCGATCGGCGACGTCAACGGTGACGCCACGGCCGATCGATCGTCGATGTGACGCAAACGGCCAAACCACCGAGCCGCCGTCGATCATCGGTTGTTGGGGCCGAAGGCGATGGCGATGGTAAGCCGTCGATGTCGATAGCGATTAAACAACGATCGACTTCGATTATTGAGCATCTAATAATTTTCATATTACGACTTGTAATATAATTTGGATTACATAGATTTTGCTTTGTAATTTATATTACAAAAGTTTAGTGTTTTTGTAATATAGATTATATTACATTATAATGTTAAGACAAGAATAAAAGGAATATACTTGTAATGTAAGGATGATTCACGGCACCATGAATTCTGATTTATTTTGAATTTTATAATTACTAAAAATAAATATTATTACGACTATAATTAAATATTGTAAAATGCTAGCAAATTTTTTTTTATACTTCATGATCAATCATGACGACAACTCGTTGTATATTTATTGATGCATGCAAAGCATGCATTTCCTATATATTTTTTTAAAATGGGCAAAAGTTCAAACACCTCCTTTTATTTTCGTTATCCTTAGAATACAAAAATAAAAAAGAGTATTTCATCATCAATTTTATTTTTAAGTTATTTTAATTAGCATTTTTAATTTAATCAAAATAAATTTGTAGTATTGGGAATTAAAAGGAGTATTTTGGAAGAAAAATTAGGATAGAGCGTATTATTTTTTTTAAATACTATTTTGCATTTAATAAATCGAAATAAAAGAAATTCAACATTAATTTAAGGTTTATTTAATTTCCATTGCGGTCACCATTCGACATGCGACTCTGCTCTCTGCTCGGCCATGGCGGATCTCCACCTGACTCCTCTCCTCCTCCCACTCCTCACCTTCTTCTTCATCATAGCCGCACTGAGGAAGCTTTTCCGAAACTCCGGCGATGGTCGCCTGCCGCCCGGCCCATCGAAGCTCCCCGTCATCGGCAGTCTCCACCTCCTGCGCAAAGGCCTCCTCCACCGCACCCTGCGCGACCTCGCCGGCGTCCACGGCCCCCTCATGCTCGTCCGTCTCGGACAAGTCGACCTCGCCGTCGCGTCCTCCCCCGAGGCCGCCATGCAGATCACCAAGACCCACGACCTCAACTTCGCCTACCGCCCCCGTCTCCTCGCCCCTTTCACCATCGGCTACGGCTGCACCGGCATCGGGTTCGCCCCCAACGGGGCTTACTGGCGCCAGATTCGCAAGATATGCGCCACCGAGCTGCTGAACGCCAAGCGCGTCAAGTCCTTCTTCGCCATCCGCGCGGAGGAGCTCGACAAGCTGCTGCGCGACGCGGCGGCGGCGGCGGAAGATGGTCGGCCGCTGAACGTGAACCGCGAGCTGACGACGCTGTCGAACAACGTCGTATGCCGCACCTCCTTCGGCTTCAAATGCCCCGAGCAGGACGAGCTCATTGCCATCATAAAGGACGTCATGATGCTCGCGTCCGGCTTCTGCGTCGGCGATCTTTTCCCGTCGTTGAAGCTGGTCGACTCGATCTCCGGCCTTGCCTCCAAGCTGAAGAGGCTTCATCGCAAAGTCGACGAGATCCTCGACGCGGCCATCGAAGATCACCGAAAGAACCAGAGCGAAGACGACGAGAAAGATCTCCTGGACATTCTATTGCGTCTTAAAGACGACGGAACCATGGAGGTCCCAATCACATTCGACAACGTCAAAGCTGTGATTTTGGTGAGTAAATCCGACAAAAAATCAACCTTTTGAAGAGAATTTGGGGAAGATTTCTAATCTTCTGTGAAAAAAAATAAAAATAAATTCATGTTTAATTAGGACATCTTCACCGGAGGAACAGAGACCTCATCGACAGTCGTGGAGTGGACAATGTCGGAGCTGGTCAGGAACCCCGAGGCGATGGCGAAGGCCCAAGGAGAGGTGCGAGAAGTGATGAAGCGGCGGAGGCCAAGGGGTCTCGTCGACGAGGAAGTCGTCGGCGAGCTCCATTACCTGAATTTAGTGATCAAAGAGAGCCTGAGATTGCACCCGCCTCTGCCTCTCCTCGTGCCGAGGGAGGCTAAGGAGACGTGCCGGGTGCTGGACTACGAGCTGCCGGCGGGGACGAGGGTGGTGATCAACGCGTGGGCGATGGGGAGGGATCCACGCTACTGGGGCGACGATGCCGAGCAGTTCCGGCCGGAAAGGTTCGAGGGCACCGCGTTTGACTTCCGAGGGAACCACCTGGAGTTCTTACCCTTCGGAGCCGGGAGGAGGATATGCCCCGGCGTAGCGTTCGGGATGGCGACGGTGGAGCTGGCGCTGGCGCAGATGCTGTTCTACTTCGACTGGGAGATACCCAGAAGAGCAGGGGCGACGCCGCCTTCGCCGGAAGAGCTGGACATGGAGGAGGTGTTCGGCGCGAGCGTGGTGAGGAAGGAGGAGCTCCGCCTAGTTCCAGTGCTTCGTCATCCCTTGCCGCATCCTTTTGCTCGTTGATCTCTGGCCTCTTATCGATGTAGAAGACGATTCGCTTCGCTCGTCTGTCTTATTTCTCTTGCATGTTATTGATTCCATTTGTGTCGACTCTTATTTATTTATTTATTTATTTATGGATCTTTTCTTTCGTGTCTTTTGCATTCACTTCTCTTTTCTTTCTTGCACCATCATTCCTCCTCTTTTCCCATGATTTCTTTTGTTATTCTTTTTCTTTATCTTATTCTTGTGTGCGTTATTAATCCTTATTGCATGCTTAAATGCTGGCATTCATTAATGAGTTTAAAAATATGTATGATGCTTTTTTTTTTCTTTTCTTTTCTTTTCTTTGTCGTTTCATCCTTCACCATGATAATATTTTGTTTATTGTTGCAATTGAGACACTAAGATGCGAGATTTCATTATAGCGAAGATGATTCGACGTCTGTTGAATTGGATGGCGTCCGCTGACTCGACTGGATTGATAGCTCATCTCGGATGAGGACGATTGACTTATCTCGGATAGACGAGAGGAAAATCCGAGAATGGAATTAAACACAGTTAAGGGCGCCGAGAGAGATCTCGGTCATGCCCCTCCGACGCTCAAGTCAGAGATCGTGAAAAAGAGAAATGCGAGGAATACAAGGAGAGGAGTGGAGTGGAGAGTTTGAATTCCTTAGATCTTCTCTTGTTACCTTTATATAGGCGCGTCAATCTCTACGGCCGGAGCGGTACGGAAGGCGAGAAAGGCATGAGCTCTTTAAGGTGGCGGCTTACCATGTTCAAGAATGATAGGAAGTATTACCTCAATAAATATGACAGTGTATGAGAGCTTAATTAATGTGACCCGTGTGATTGATGGGAGACAGAGCTTCATTAATGTGACGAACGTGTCCCCTCGACGTAGGCATAAAGGATGTTTATCTGTTCCCTAGTACCCTTACCACGTGATGTCTTTTTTGACATCTTGACTTTAATGATTAACACGTTGGCTAGGGCTAGCATGTCAGTCGAAACTTGCTTGCCGAGATATGAACCCGCAGAGATATGAACCTGTTGTTGGTGCAATCGGCCCAGATCACAATTGACCGGACTCGAGTTTGACTTGAGTGATGTTTTGATGTTTGACATGGAAGTTTGATATTGATGTTTGATATTGATGTCTAACATGAAAATTTGACATGAAAATTTGACATTGATATTTGACATTAAACTTGTATGTGTTTAAGTTAGCAATCTAGTAGACTTATTTTTTATGGTTCCTTATTTTCTCAATTCTCTTGACATTCTAACTTATTTGTCATTTATGAGATTTTGTTCCTAACAAAAAAAAAACTCTATTTGTAATTACAAATATTTCTACTTCAAATCTTATAATCGGTGTAGAATTTTTGAATCCAAAGTACTTTTTTGTTGACAAATGTTAACTAAAATTTAGTTATCAATACTGATACCGGAAAAAACTAATTTATGATTAGGCATATAACCGTCAGTACCATGTCATATCTTATTTCAGACGTCCCGCGTATCGGCTCGATCATATCTTATTCCAAACGCTTCATGTCTCGGCTCAGCCATATTTTATTCGAGACGCTCCGCGTCTCGACTCAGCCATATCATTTCCAGACGCTCCACGTCTTGGCTCGACCATATCATTTTCAGACGCCCTGTGTCTCGATCATCATCTTATATCTCGGCCAAGACACATTATCTCAGATGTATGACTTCTCAACACATAATTTATCTTATTTAGTCGGAGGACGTGACGAATATTTCTTGTTCAGATGGCTAGCGAAGCAGTCCTTATCAACATTTCCCTCTGACCAAGGAGCAGAGACCCATACCGATTTTCATAAATCTGTCTACTGTATTAATGAGGAGTTATCTCCCATCAACCACACGACGAGTATTAATTACTGCTCATGCGCCTGGTAATGACTCATATTACTTTTTAGAGCAGACGTAAACATATCATGAAGTCATATCGTCCATACCGATTGTACTATGTGCAGGAGATTTCCCTTCTATATATATATCTCTCCCGAAGAAAGAGAAAAGAGGTTCTCACATTCCTAACTCACTCTCTCTGTTCCTTTCTCCATCTTCCTACTAATTTCCTGCCTTGAACGTCGGAGGGGCCTTGTCAAGATCTCTCTCGACGCCCTTAACCGCCTTCTGTTTTGCAGGCTCCGCCATTCGATCCGTTTTACTCCATTTGGCTCGGCTCACAGTTGAGACGACGTTTCTGCTGTCACCACTCTCCCTCTGCATCATCTCCTTCTGTTCGAGTTGTCAATCCTTGCCGCTCTCGCTACTAGGATACCTCACCATCTCCGTTTCCAAAATACTATATTTATTGTCATGATTCTCTAGTTTCCAAAATATAATTCTTTGTTTTCTCAACGTTCTCTAACTTATTTGTAGTTTATGAGAAACTATTCTTAATAGAAGAAGATTCTCTTTGCCTTATCGAAAATGTTTTTACTCCAAGTGTTATAATCGGTGTAAAATTTATGGATCCAAGTTACTTTTTTGTCGATATGTGTTAACTAAAATTCAGTTATCAATACTAAATTTGTTGTAATGATAATGTAGATTTCAAAATATAGTTCTTTTTAAATTTGTTTCCTGACTTAATTATGATTTGATTTGGAGAATCAAATCTTAAACATATTTTATTTCCATAAATAGTTATGACATATATGAAATATATATACATGACATAATTGTATGTCATGTAATTGCATTAGATGCATAACATTATGCCATGTCGTGACATGTAGATGTATGCCATGTATGTCCATGCCATGTAGATAATAGTTATTTGCATGCAAAGAGGATGAGACATAAAACCCTTAATCAATATTAAAGCCTACACCTTCCATTAATATGGTTAGAACCAGTAGTTCCGCTTCTTGTTTGGGTTGTTGGACTCTCTCCAAGCCCTACTAACCCAACATGTTCAAACCATGGAATAGTTTAATACTAATATGGTAAGAGCCGAGGTCAATCGTTAGCTTTGGTTGTTGGACTCTCTCCAAGCCGGGCTAATTGGTTGAATGCGCCTAACCATATTAAAACTATTTCCGATTAATGGGTTGGCTTTAACCCGAGCATCGGCTTGTTGACTCTCCAAGGTCGATGTAAAGGGAGGTGAAGTTGGGTGCTATGCATATGATGCATACTTGTTAATGTGTTAACAACCCGATGTATGTGTGAACATTCAATTAGTTGATAGCACATTGTGATAGTTGCATATACGATATGCAATCTATAGATGATACCTACCATCGAGTTAAGGCGAATGGCTTGTTGACTCTTCCAAGGTTGTTCATAACTATGATGGATATCAGCCCATTCGAGATGGACCTACGATCTCCAAGTGATTTTGGGGTTTTTGAAATTCAAAAATGAATGGGATTTATAAATGTATATTGATGCATTTTAAAATCATCTTTCTCATATATGCTCGCTTTGTATTTCTAAGATCGATCATGATGTCTTTGAATTATGCTCCATTTTGGATTCGAATAAATCGATCGAAAGCTTCATGGACTAGCTTAGAAGCTTGAGAATTGTTCTCAAGGTTGAAAAGCTTGCAAATGTCCTCGGCGCCTCTTCCGCTGGCCCTAGTGATTTATGCAACTCGACCAATTGTTGGCCTATCGTAAACATGTGAGTGATTCTCGAACAAATGAGTTGCATCATGCTAGCCGCGATGGAACCTAAGCTTACGAAAGCAAAGATGAGCATATGGATGCTCATATCGTAGTCCTTCATCTTTGTGAGTTGGTTGATGAGCAAGTGAGATAAAGGTTCAAGTCTCAAAGCTCCTCTTCACCTCCGAGATGCTAGAAGGTTCATCTGCGGTATCGCTTAATATGTCAAGACTGTGGAGTCTTCTCGAGAAGCATGAGCAGGGACGGTGCAAGTTAGTTGATTCCTCAAGAAAGGTTCTAAGAGGAAGGCAAAAGAACAAAGAAAGGAAAGAAAGAAGGCAAAGAAGGCGAACTAGCAAAAAAGGGCAAACTTGCCATCATTATGGCAAGGAAGGTCATTTGAAGAAAGTGCAAGATTTATCTTGAGTCCATGAAGAAGAAGAAGGCATCCGATGCCCCATCCTCTTCGTATCTTCGTTATTGATTGTCATTCTATTTCCTTAGACACTTGGGTATTGGATACTGGGTGTAGCTCACATATATGTAATGACATACATGAGCTAATAAATAGAAGAAGACTCGTCATGGGAGAGTCAAATTTATGTGTTGGGAATGGAGCAAAGGTCGCTCCGCCATCGAACTTATTTGTTGAAACTCCTAGTGGACTAGTCTTAGAATCGACAATTGCTTTTATGTTCCTTCTCTGATAAAGAACATCATTTCTATTTCGCTTAAATAGAAATGGTTTCCATTTAACGCTTAGTAACAATTGTTGTTATATAACTTTGAATGGCGTTCTTTATATCGGAACTTTAAGCAATGGTGCATTTATACGTTGGACGATATCCAAAGGTGACATTTTCAATATCGGGAGCAACACGCGTGCTCGAAGGATAATCACAATAGACTCTATATGTGGCATTGTCGTCTTGGCCATATAAGCAAGAAACGCATGTCCGAATTACACCGATGTGGAATTCGGAATCGCTTGAATTGGATTCATACGATACATGCAATCATGCTTAAAAGGCAAGATGACTAAGTTACCTTTTACCGAAAAGGTGAACGAGTGGGAGAGTTACTAGGTTTAGTACATACCGATGTATGTGGACCTATGTCAACTCAAGCATTAGGAGGCTATAGCTACTTCATTACCTTCACCGATGATCACTACGGTTTGGGTATGTGTTCTTGATGAAACACAAGTCCAAGCCTTTGAAAGGTTCAAAGAATTCAGAATGAAGTAGAGAAACAACATGACAAGAGTATTAAAATACTGATCGGATCGAGGTGGTGAATACTTAAGTCAAGAGTTTCTTGATTATCTAAGAGACAATGGCATATTGTCTCAATGGACTCCGCTATACACCACAAAGATAATGGTGTATCCGAGAGGCGAATCGAACTTGTTGGACATGGTCAGTCAATGATGAATCATGCGACTCTTCCCAAGTCCTTTGGGGTTATGCACTGCATACCGCTTACTTGTTAAATGTAATGCCTACCAAGGTAGTCTCACTACTCCATATGAGATATGGAATAGGTAAGAAACCTCATGTATCTTACTTGAAGATATGGGGTTGTCTCCCGCTTATGTGAAGTGATCAGACGCATAAATTGGATGCTAAGTCCGATAAATGTCTATTTATCGATACCCTAAGGAAACAAGGGGTTACTAATTCTATCATCCTGTGGAACAAAAGGTGTTTGTTTCAAGGCATGCTGTTTCTAGAGAAAGAGTTTCTCTTGCAAGAAAACAAGGGGAGTGTCGTCGAGCTTGAGGAGGCTCGAGAGACTCAAATAGACATTAATGAGATACCGGTGAGCACAACAAATGACAACTCATAGTGACGAGCAATCTACCGACCTATTGTAACACCACATCTTCAGAGATCCGGTAACACGCAATATTCCCGAGAGATATGGATTTCGTAAGTGAATCGAACGACGTGTTACTCATTGATGATGAGGAGCCTACCGCTATATGAAGAAGTGCCGACAAGTTCGAAAGGGATAAGTGGCTTGGTGCCATGAAGTCGAAATGGATTCCATGTATGAAACCAAGTTTGGAACTCGTCGACCCACCAAGGCATAAAGCCTATAGGGTGCAAGTGGGTTTTCAAGAAGAAAACCGACATGGATGGTAATGTGATTACCTATAAGGTTAGATTGGTGGCGAAAGGATATCGCCAAAAGCAAGGTGTTGATTATGACGAAACCTATTCACTCAGAGCTATGCTTAAATCCATTCGATGCTCCCGCCATAGCGGCTCATTATGATTATGAGATATGGCGATGGATGTGAAACCTTTCCTTAATGGAAACTCGCCGAGGACGTGTATATGATACACCGAGGGTTTCACATCGGTTGATAAAACCAAGGTATGCAAATTGCATACGATCCATTTATGGATCAAGCAAGCATCCAGAGCTAGAATATCCGCTTTGATGAGACAATCAAAAGTTTGATTTCTAAAATCCGCATTTAACCTTGTGTGTACAAGAAGGTTAGTGGGAGGCAAATGTGTTCCTAGTATTGTATGTCGATGACATATTACTTATAGGAAACGATGTGTCAATCTTACAGTCAGTTAAGGTTTGGTTATCCAAGACATTCTCCATGAAAGACCTGGGAGAAGCAACCTACATCCTTGGGATTAAGATCTATAGAGATAGATCGAAACGGTTGCTTGGTCTTTCGCAGTCTACATATATAGACCGAGTGCTAAAGAGGTTTAGCATGTCGGAATCCAAGAAAGGTTATCTGCCCATTAGGCATGGGGTACACCTTTCGAAGTCTATGTGTCCGCGCACAGAAGACGAGAGGATTTGCATGAGTAAGATTCCCTATGCATCCGCAATAGGATCTATCATGTATGCTATGTTATGTACGAGGCCCGATGTATCGTATGCTCTGAGTGTCACGAGCAGATACCAGTCTGATCCAGGAATGGATCATTGGGCGGCTGTTAAGACGATCCTTAAGTACTTGAGAAGAACTAAGGATGTGTTCCTAATATATGGAGAAGGGGACATGGTGATACGCGGGTATACAGATGCCAGCTTCCAGACAGACAAGGATGATTCCAGGTCTCACCGATAATGTGTTCACCTTGAATGGGGCGCAGTGAGTTGGAAAAGTTCCAAACAAGAGATCAGAGCGATTCTACCACCGAGGTAATATATTGCATTCTGGCAAAGAAAGGAAGCGGTTTGGATCAAGAAGTTCGCTCATGAACTTGGTGTGATTCCGCCATTGTTGAAGCAATACGGCTCATCGCGACAACAATGGAGCAATTGCACAGGCGAAAGAGCCAAGGTCTCATCAACGATCCAAACATGTGCTTCGCCGCTATCATCTTATCAGAGAGATCATCAGTAGGAACGAAATACAAATCGAGAAAATTCCCACTGAAAGGAACTTAGCGGATCCTTTGACTAAAGCATTACCTCAAAGTAAGTTTGAGGGTCATGTTGGTGCTTATGATATTGGATACCGTAGCGATTGGCATTAGGCCAAGTGGGAGTCTGTTAGTAATATATGAGAGATGTCCTAAGGCAATCGCCTTATGTATGAACCATTTATATGATAAATGAAGATTCACTATTTGAGTGTACATGTTTTATGTATTTGATTGGATCTTAAACTCATTTACTGAATGTCCACGATACGATTCACAGCATGAGAGAATTTGTGATTGGATCACAACTAGTGAGTATCTCTACATGTGTAATTGTGATGTATCAGAATTATCCCTAGTCGATGAATTGATGTATTTGGACACCATCAATTCTGTCGAGACTAGCACGAGGTATACTCCTTGGTGTATCCAAGCAGCTGATTCTCACTGGCTGGAGACATAGTGATGTCCGGAGTTAATCGTGGATGCTAGTTATGGTAACTAGTTCATTGGAGTGACCAACCGTAAGACTTCATATGGTTCTCTGCATATATAGATATGTCAATGAAGTTCTTACTGTGGCTTAAGTGCGATGTTCTTTGACTTGCAGATTCAAGTCATCTTGATCATGGAGACTTATGCTTTGACATCTTAAGCAAACATCTCCGAGGAGATGTGGACCCGGGATGATTGGGTATAAGTCGAAGTGATCGAAGGTGTTTGAATAGCCTATAAAGGATTCACCACTCCTTGCGAGGAGATGTATACCCATGGCCTCTCGTCGGATTGTTACTGAAGTCTTTGGCCAAAGCATTACATGTTTAGAGTAAGGTACTCTTCGATACATGTGGAGTAACTAGAATCCGTAGGACGAGGAAATGATACTTGGGCTAGGTGTGACGTAGTCATCCTAGTGGAGACTGACACAATAGACCATGTCCTGAACCAAGTGGGTATAAGATGAGTGAAGGGAATGGGGCACGATTCATTCGAGCCATCAAGGGTTTCGTAAATAGTTCGATCAACCGCTTGATCTTTTCGGTTAATTGGGGATCATGATGTACTACTAGGTGCCACTCATGATCGCTCTATAATTAATGGTTAATTATAGACGGCCAACATAAACCGAGAACCTATTTGGTCACACGCACAACGAGTGTAATCCAAAGGATTTAAAACGAGCTTGAGAATGAGATTCTCAGACCGAGAGAAACTATGTTTGGTTGGACCAAACATAAAGCGAGCATGAAATTGTTTCAGTCGCAATGGAAGCGTGGATGGGTAGTGTCTTATGAAGACATAATGGATGGACCAAAATGGTTTGGTTCTAATCCAATGGATGAGAATAAACCAAATGGTTTGGTTTATATTAAACGAATGAACCAAAGGTTGGTTCGGTTCGTTTTAACTTAAAATAAACCATCATGGTTTGCTTTATTTTAACTTATCTTAATGGAGCGGGTTAACGGGCTTTATGGATATGATCCATTAACCATTAAGAGAATTAGTTCTCTATAAAAGAGGGCTTAATGGATTGTTAAACCCTAATCATCCAAACCCCTAAAGCAAGTCCGCCCACCTCCTTGGTGAATTCGGCACCAACAACCTTGTGTCGCCGCCCAACCACATGTGCCGCCGTCCAACTTGTTGCCGACGACCAAGCTTTAGCCGGTGAACCTCCGGCGACCCTCCGGTGATCTCTTATAGGTTTGGCATCAAGGTGAGGTTTTTCTCTCCTTGTTTTGGCCGGCGCCTACTCCTCCACCAAGCTGTCCAGTTTTCTGGACAGCTTCTCCTCTCGTCGGAGCGTCGTTTGGACGACGGTTAGTGCTCCGACAGCGGCTAACATACCGGGGATTTGATCTCCGGTAATCCTCTGAGGTGGAGGACGAAGGATTCGTCAAACGGTTGACGAATACCTCTCCGGAGAAGCGAGTTTTGAGAACTCGTTTTGGATCCGAATTTGGATTCGGATCGTGATCATCTCTCGATCACGTCGTCTTCAACACGAGGCTAGTAACCCGTACGAAGACGAAGCTCGTGACTTAGCGAAGTCATCCCGAGGAGCTCGGCGTGGATACGGATAGAGACGATTCTTACGAGGATCGTTCCGGTTGATGCCGTTCCCGCTACACGTCATACGGAAGGTATAACGTAGTTTAATTTCCTTTTATTGCAATTTTAATTTACGGTTATGTCTACACTTGTTGTAATAGCATGGGTGTGTTGTGTGTGTTGTAATAAATAGGAGTATTTATTATTTTTATTGCTTCCGCTGTGCTCATGTTTACGAAACATGATCGAACAGAAACCCAACACACCGTGACTATCAATATATTGACGAGGTATCGAATCCTGTTTGTACTTCTACTAGGTCTTCATTAGTACAAGCTACTAGTGTAGCTTCTCTTGTAAATAGGTTTTTTCTATTGGGACATGCTGATGACAGGTGTCCTTGTTGGTTGTAGGCGTAACATGTTATTAAATTTGAGTATGTTTTCTTGGGATTAAATTTTCTGACGTGTCTTTCTTTGTTAAGGTATGGCTTCGCCTTACTTCTTCTTAGGTAGTAAGTTTGTTTCGGTTTCTTTTTTGGCTTTGGGTTTATTCGTTCCCTTTGTGGATTATTTCCATATTGTTGAGGTGTATAAATTTGTTTACAAAAACCATATTGCTGGTTTTTTAATTGTTTTTGTATCTGGATGTAGGTACATTTCTCTTTTAGTTTATTTATTATGTGCTGTATTCTAACTCCTATGTTATTGTATTCTTCAGGCACTTGCATTTCTGTCCACGATTTATGTATTTCTTTGCCTAGTTCTCCTGGTAATTTACTAAAGAGTCTTTCCCCTACATCTATATTGTAATAGTTTCCTGATATAGAGGCTAGATGTAAGAAATCGTTACAGAATTTTTTTATCATCGACCAGTCGAAAAGTTGTATTTGTTCCAAGTCTCTCATTGCTTCTTTTTGTCGAATGTCTAGGCTCAGACATCTCTCTTGTAGAAGGATCCTATGGATTGCGTAGCAGAAGTTTAATATGTTATTTCCTCTACTTGCTAATTTTATTATTTCCTCTGGGAATTTCTTTTTGTAGGCTTCCCAAGACGATCGGGCTGTCTCTCCTAGATAGTTTTCTCCTATCCTTAGCATGGCTTCTCCAGATTCTACATCAATTTCATGTTTTGCCAGATAATCTCTTTGTATAGATACCATCCATTGTTCTAGGTAAGTATCGTATAATTGTGGGTCACATTCAGTGATGTTTAGCAGTACTGATCCTGTTCCAAAGAAAGTCGGTTCAGTTGACCTTCTCTTTCCTAATGTCCTTAATAACGGGTTGTTATTAGTATATGGTGAAGCTGCTCTCCTAGGAGGATGTCCTTGTCCATAATCTAAGGTTCCCATTGTGCTTTCCGGGTAGGTATGGATTCTAGACGTAGCTGTTGACTCGGTATTCATAAAGTTCATTTGTTCATGTACTGATTTTTCTAGGACTAGGATATTTCCTTCTTCGTCTATTGTTAATATTTCATTTGTTTTTAGTATGCCTCTATTCTTCTCTTGTATCTCTAATTGTTTTAT
Source organism: Wurfbainia villosa (assembly GCA_025175895.1). Classification (NCBI taxonomy): domain Eukaryota; kingdom Viridiplantae; phylum Streptophyta; class Magnoliopsida; order Zingiberales; family Zingiberaceae; genus Wurfbainia; species Wurfbainia villosa. The sequence continues at coordinate 3,654,637 of JAKLTH010000283.1, forward strand.
TTCTTTTAGTGTCATGTTGTTTTTGTCGCTAGATCTGTACACATATCCTCCTAAGTCATCAAATATGCCTCCTGTTTCTCTATTCATTAAGTTGGTTTCTTGTCTTTTTGTTACCATGTCAAGGTGTTTTTTGCCTAGTATTTTAAGCATTTCAGGGTAGCTTACTTCTCTGTTCATCATGTTTGTTTCGATTTCATGTTCATCCTCATCTTCTGTGTTAGCTAGGTATCCTGAGAATCTAATACTTAACTCTCCCCTTCTGTTTTTATACATTATAGATTGTGTAGGTTTGGTGATTGGGTTTTCTTCTTCTAGTTTTAGGTTCCATTCTAGGCTAGCTAGTTCTTCTGAACTATATTCTCTAGGTTTCAAGAAATTCGTTCCTTTAGAGCTAAGGGCTTCTAACATCCCATTTATTTGGATTTTGAAATGGTTGTTCATGTAGTTCATGGTCTTTCCTAGGAATACTATGTCTAGTTGTATATTTTTGCCTTGGAAATTTCCATACCCTTTTCCTTGGGCTATTATCTTAATGTGTTTTACGAAGTCTCTAATTGTCATGTTGAAATTCGGACATATGTATGTTATTCCACTGTTATTATTCTTGTCTACTTCTATTAATCCTATGATGGATTTTTCTTTGTCATATGAGAATCTGGAATCATATAAGACCAGTAGTACTTTTGCTCCTATTTTCATTCGGGTTAGTCCTCTGATTCCAAATACTATTAATCCTAGGTGTATATAACTATGTCGATTGTGGAGCAGCTGTCTTCCTGCTTCTTCTGTCATGAGTGTAAGTCTTTCTTCACCTCCGTCTGGTAGGTGTAAGGCTTCTACTCTATGATGTCTATAGACCGAGTTAGTGAAAGATAGTATATTTCGTCCATATAATCTTCTGGGGTTGAGAATGTTTAACTGTTCATTGGAAAATAATTCCATTGTTCTGTCTATGTCTATGACTTCTTCAATTCTGTGTTGATTTGTTGTACTACTTTGTAGATTATCTAGCCATGATAAGCTAGATGGAGGTTCTGACATTGATCTTCGTCCTCCTATTGTCCTAGAGGTTCCAGGGAAGGTGTTAGTTGTTGTCCTATTCATTTCTTCTCTTGGTATGTTATAAAGGAATACGTGGAGGGTCTTCTTTTGATTATACCTCCAGTGGAGAGTTTTCCTAAATCTTTACTTAGGGTTTCTATTGATTGGTTCCAATTTCTTAGGTTTCCTACTTCCACTGTATTTCTTTCTATATTAAGGATTTTTGTTTCTAGTAATGTGATTCTGTGATGTAGTGAGGTTAGCAGTGCTATTATTGTATTATTTTGCTGTATTTGAATTTGATCTGCCTTTCCTGGTACTTCTACTTTGTTATATCCGTCTTCACGGGTTTTTGTATAGGCTTGGGTATATTCTAAAGCCTCTTCGTAGTAGGTGTTTTCAAAATTCAGTCTGTTCATTTAAGGAGAAGGTCTCCTATTTGTTCTTGTAGTTCCTTAAACTGACACTCTATAGTTTTTAGAAATCTTTCTACTCTTGCTAGGAGATCTTTATTTTCGATTTCAAAATTTCTAGGTTGATTCTGATTCAGACTTCTAGTAAGATTTATCAGGTCACTTCTCTTTGGTAAGTTTATAAAGTTAACTTGACCTATTCTTCTGTTTATATTTTCTTGACAGGTTTTGAGATAATCAAATTCGCCGGATTCTGGCCGTCGATCGCGCCAGTCCGTGACCTCAGCACGGGACGACGCGGCAGACGACGACGCCACCAATGCAGGTCGCATGAAGTCGCGACGGATAAATATCGTGAAGATATCTTAACTCTATATATATATATATATATATATGTGAGAGATTAGTCGTGTATATTTTTTTTTATTAGTATCATATATTTAATTTGTTTGAATCGATTAATTCTGAGGACGTCCTAGCTGGAAACTACTCTATCGTAGTCCAAGAATATGATTTAGGATCGTGAACAAATCAAGTCAAGCTAAGTTTTATGTTATTTAAATTTATTTGATAAAATAATTAAATCTAATAAAATCAAATTTAAAATTAATTAAGCTATTAAAATAATTATTGTTGAAGCTTGGCTTAATTTATTTTTTTGAGATCGTGTTTGGTTTCAATTTGAATTGAGCTATGCTTAGTTAATTAATATCAAATTTTTAAATCAAATTTAATTTAAGGTTGATTCAAACTTATTTAAGTTTGATTTGCTTAAATGTTATTAATCTTTTAAAACAAGATTATTTATTTGTTCGTTCGAAGTTTTAATATTTTAATATTTATTAGATTGGTTAGTATAACTAATTCAAGTGAGTATAAATAAATTGATAAATAAGTTTGATTATAAATAAAGTTTATATGTTTTATTCAAGAATATAATTTACATGTGTTCATGAACATTAATAAATCGAATGCATATGTGTTGAAATTTGTTTATTTAATTTATTAAGCTGGTCAAATTTTTTCATTTAATTGACTTGATATCTATTAAATGAATATACAAAAGTTCTTATCAAATAGAACACTAAATTTATTTATAAATATTTGATTTATTTACCATCCTAATTTGATTAGTCATGTAGGTTAACATACTTAAGGTTAGAGATAAAATAGAATTTGTGCAAAATTAGAATTAAAAAAATCAAAGATAAATAGAAAAAGTATTTATATCCAATAAGAAACCTACCCCATTTCAAGTTTTTTTTTAAAGTGAAAAGTAATAAAAACTTGAAATTCTACTGTCGATTGTTAATTAACTAGATAATAATAAATAAGACAAAGTAGATTGAGCCAATTAAAGTATTTTTTTTACACCTGTAATAAATATCATTTTTAAAATTGTTTTAAAGTGTTTTTAAAATAATTATTTTTGATCATGGTTTAAATTCAGATCATTAATTAAACTCATGGTTATAGACTCCAACTGAATTATTGATGGCAATCGGGAACTTTAGGTTGCGTTTAGTAGGACGTAATGTGTTCAAAGTTGTAATGGAATATAATAATCTTGATTACATTATTATGTTTGGATAAAAATTGTATATAATCTCATATTACAAAGGTCATTACATTCTTTTATTCGGTGTCCATTATAAAAATGATAGGAATGGATCGACGACGATAACGGAGACAACGACGACGATGAGGACGATGACCGCCATCACCGATCGTTTGGTCGTCGTCGGCCGTCGATTGTTAGCGGCCGGCACCGCATCGTCGTCGATGTCGACCATCGTTAGTCGCCGACGACGACCGTCACGGTTGACGATCGCCGACGGCTGACCGCCGTCGGTCGACGGTCGTCAACGGTTGACCGCCGCCGGTCGATCGTCGATTGACGGTCGCCGACGATCGACCACCGCTGACCGCCGATCGATCATCGGTTGTTGGGGCCGACGGGCGATGGTGATGGCCGACCGATCGATGTCGATAACGGTCGACAACGATCGACTTCGATTATTGAGCATCTAATATTTTTTAAAATTACGGCTTGTAATATAATTTGAATTACATAGGTTTTGCTTTGTAATTTATATTACAAAAGTTTAGTGTTTTTGTAATATAGATTACATTACATTATAATGTTAAGACAGTAACAAACAAAGGAATATACCTTGTAATGTAATCGGGACAGATTACGGCACCATGAATTCTCATTTATTTTGAATTTCATAATTACTAAAATTAAATATTATTACGACTATAATTAAATATTGTAAAATGCTAGCAAATTTTTTTTTATACTTCATGATCAATCATGACGACAACTCGTTGTATATTTATTGATGCATGCAAAGCATGCATTTCCTATATTTTTTTTTAAAATGGGCAAAAGTTCAAACACCTCCTTTTATTTTTGTTATCCTTAGAATACAAAAATAAAAAAGAGTATTTCATCATCAATTTTATTTTAAATTCATTTTAATTAGCATTTTTAATTTAATCAAAATAATATTGTAGCATTGGGAATTAAAAGGAGTATTTTGGAAGAAAAATTAGGATAGAGCGTATTATTATTTTTAAATACTATTTTGCATTTAATAAATCGAAATAAAAGAAATTCAACATTAATTTAAGGTTTATTTAATGTCTATATAATTAATTTCCATTGCGGTTACCATTCTACATGCGACTCTGCTCTCTGTTCGGCCATGGCGGATCTCCACCTGACTCCTCTCCTCCTCCCACTCCTCACCTTCTTCTTCATCATAGCCGCACTGAGGAAGCTTTTCCGAAACTCCGGCGATGGTCGCCTGCCGCCCGGCCCATCGAAGCTCCCCGTCATCGGCAGTCTCCACCTCCTGCGCAAAGGCCTCCTCCACCGCACCCTGCGCGACCTCGCCGGCGTCCACGGCCCCCTCATGCTCGTCCGCCTCGGACAAGTCGACCTCGCCGTCGCGTCCTCCCCCGAGGCCGCCATGCAGATCACCAAGACCCACGACCTCAACTTCGCCTACCGCCCCCGTCTCCTCGCCCCTTTCACCATCGGCTACGGCTGCACCGGCATCGGGTTCGCCCCCAACGGGGCTTACTGGCGCCAGATTCGCAAGATATGCGCCACCGAGCTGCTGAACGCCAAGCGCGTCAAGTCCTTCTTCGCCATCCGCGCGGAGGAGCTCGACAAGCTGCTGCGCGACGCGGCGGCGGCGGCGGAAGATGGTCGGCCGCTGAACGTGAACCGCGAGCTGACGACGCTGTCGAACAACGTCGTATGCCGCACCTCCTTCGGCTTCAAATGCCCCGAGCAGGACGAGCTCATTGCCATCATAAAGGACGTCATGATGCTCGCGTCCGGCTTCTGCGTCGGCGATCTTTTCCCGTCGTTGAAGCTGGTCGACTCGATCTCCGGCCTTGCCTCCAAGCTGAAGAGGCTTCATCGCAAAGTCGACGAGATCCTCGACGCGGCCATCGAAGATCACCGAAAGAACCAGAGCGAAGACGACGAGAAAGATCTCCTGGACATTCTATTGCGTCTTAAAGACGACGGAACCATGGAGGTCCCAATCACATTCGACAACGTCAAAGCTGTGATTTTGGTGAGTAAATCCGACAAAAAATCAACCTTTTGAAGAGAATTTGGGGAAGATTTCTAATCTTCTGTGAAAAAAAATAAAAATAAATTCATGTTTAATTAGGACATCTTCACCGGAGGAACAGAGACCTCATCGACAGTCGTGGAGTGGACAATGTCGGAGCTGGTCAGGAACCCCGAGGCGATGGCGAAGGCCCAAGGAGAGGTGCGAGAAGTGATGAAGCGGCGGAGGCCAAGGGGTCTCGTCGACGAGGAAGTCGTCGGCGAGCTCCATTACCTGAATTTAGTGATCAAAGAGAGCCTGAGATTGCACCCGCCTCTGCCTCTCCTCGTGCCGAGGGAGGCTAAGGAGACGTGCCGGGTGCTGGACTACGAGCTGCCGGCGGGGACGAGGGTGGTGATCAACGCGTGGGCGATGGGGAGGGATCCACGCTACTGGGGCGACGACGCCGAGCAGTTCCGGCCGGAAAGGTTCGAGGGCACCGCGTTTGACTTCCGGGGGAACCACCTGGAGTTCTTACCCTTCGGAGCCGGGAGGAGGATATGCCCCGGCGTAGCGTTCGGGATGGCGACGGTGGAGCTGGCGCTGGCGCAGATGCTGTTCTACTTCGACTGGGACCTACCGAGAAGAGCAGGGACGACGCCGCCTTCGCCGGAAGAGCTGGACATGGAGGAGGTGTTCGGCGCGAGCGTGGTGAGGAAGGAGGAGCTCCGCCTAGTTCCAGTGCTTCGTCATCCCTTGCCGCATCCTTTTGCTCGTTGATCTCTGGCCTCTTGTCTGTCTTGTATGCTGTTCCATTTTAATAATCTTCTCTCGCATTTTAATAACCTTTTCGAACGTGAAGTCTAATCCCGCGCACTTCTTTCATGAATATAATGTACTCTAAATAAATATTTTATCTTAAATATCGAGTTGATGGTTCTTTTAAATGATAGAAAACACGACTAGTAACGAAAGAATTTTGTCAACAATCAAGTATTGACTTCAATGACACATTTAGTTCAGTTATCAAAATTATATCTATCAGATTACTATTATCAATAGCTGTAAGTTCGAAATGGTCTATTAGACACTAGATGTTTCTAATGTATTTATTCATGGTAATATTCAGGAAACCATATTTATGGAGCAACCATCTGAATTCATTCGTTCGGAATTTTCAACTCAAGAAATCTATATATGAGCTTTAGCAAGCTAAGCTCCTTGAGCATAGTTTCATCGCTTATCTACCTAGTTACAAGCTTAAGGATTTTTTAGATAAAAAACTAACTCTTCCTTATTTTAAAAATGTAATGATGGATTTAATTATGATATATGTGAATGACATTTTAATAACTGAAAATGATCAAAATGATATCACAAATTTATTAAATCTACTCAATCAAGAATTTTTCATTTGAGATTTGGGTAACACTCGATTTTTTCTTGATATTGAACTTATCTCATATACCGAAGGTTATCTTCTCTCTCAAAGTAAATGTATTGCTGGACTTCTTCATAGAGCTAAAATGGATAAAGTACGTTTGGTTTCCACACTAATTGTTTTAAATAATCACTCTATACCATCATCCTCACCTGTTATGTCTGATCCTCAAATTTATCGAAGCATTATTGGAGACCTGCAATATGTTACTATCACTCGACCTGATATTACGTTTATTGTAAATCGTGCTTGTCAGTTTATACATGCCCCCACTGAATAAAATTGGGAATGGGTAAAAAGAATTCTTCGCTATCTAAAAGGTATTATTCTACATGGTCTTCTTCTATATCATCATTCATTTTGAGATTTACACACCTATAATGATGTAAATCGGGCAAGTTCTCCTGACGATAGATGCTCTATCAGTGGATATGCAATATTTGTTAGACGAAATTTTATCTCATAGAATTCAAAAAAGCAACCTAAAATTTCACACTCAACTATTAAGACTGAATATAAAGTTATAGACATCTGAAATTATTTAATTTCAATCCCTTCTTATATTGATTCTAGCCGTTTCATCCCTCGATTTCTTAATAATACTTTTTTATTATTGGAGATCAGTGTAGAATTTCTAGATCCAAAATACTTTTTTGTTAATATACGTTAACTAAAATCTAATTAACAATACTAGTTTTGTAGGCTGTAAAATGTGGCTGAAAGATAATCTATTTTTGTATCTTAATGGGTGATCAAATTATCAATTAAATTAAATTAACTGATCAAATCAATTAAAATCAAAAGTTTGGTTCAGTTAATTCGGAATATTAGTTTTTTATATTAATTATTTCAATTTGTTCAGTTCAATTTTAATTTTGAAATTTAAAAATTCATTATGCTAGTTAAATTGAACCTAGAACATTAATCAATTGTTATATTATAAGTAATCAATTGATATTCCCAAAACTTAATCAATCTACTATTTATCTCGACTGGTCAACTGAGAAACAAAAAAAATTGATTAGTTGAATGCTCAATTTGATAATTTAATTGAAAAATTAAAGAAAATTGACTCATCGACTATTCAACTCAACTCAACTGTTCGATTGATAAAATTGAAATTTGAAAATAAATAGTATATTTAATACTCGATCGACTAATAATAAATTTTCAATTAATTCTATTCCTAATCTAATTAACTAAAGTTTTATTGGTTCAATTTTTCAATTTTGGTAGAAAAGAATTCGATCGATCTAACTTGTTAAAAAAAATTGATTTAATCGTTTTCAATTTAATCGATTGTTCAAGCATATGAATCTTTAGGGAAAAGTCTTTACATGAATACTTGAAGAAAATATATAAATATATATGGATTTGATAAATGAAACATTGAATGGATCAGTCTGCAAAAATTGAGAATCTGTCAAACTAGCAGTTCCCTGTCACTCGTCCCAGGGCTGCGGCGAGAGAGAGGTAAATCGCAGGGGGGACGAGGTCCCTTGACACGGTGGCATAGCAGAGGGGGGGTCATCTGAAACCAGAGAGATTTTAAACCTCTCATCCGGAATCGATCCCTGCCCATTCTACAAGTAACCCCTATCTTACCATCGCGTCATTCCCATGGAGACACATTGAATGGATCAATGAATGCTCATTGTTAGAGAAGAGAAGAAGAATTTAATAGAGGATTGCTGAAATATTTATTTGACTCGGATGTTGCACATTGTTAGAGAAGAGAAAAAGAATTTGAACAATTTTTAATTATGGTTCGGATGCATGTAATATTTGAATATTAAATACATATTTGACGAGAGGGATAAAAAAAATAAATAATGTGTGTTCTTTGATAAATATGAAAATATAAAATATTATTTGAATAATTTTAAATTTCACGTGCACGGAAAATAAATGATTAATTTTGCAATTTCATTTTGCGACTAGAGCCTCTTCTGCGTTGAAATGGAAGAAGAGAGTAGACGTGGTGGAAAGTAAAAAAGAATTATTTATCGCAACTAGTGATTTAAGCTTAGAGAGAAAGCATCCTTAGAAATATAGGATTATTTATTTAATTACTTTTTTTTTTTTGTCATAATTGGTAGTCTTTATGTTTGGCTAACCTATTAATTAATGATCATTTTTTAATGATAATTTATTAAAAGACACGCTCAAAGTTTTATATTTATCAAAAAAATATATATCATGATTTGAGAATTATCAAATCATAATTTCATTAAAGTATAAAATTCTATAATGTTGATTTTCAAAATTCAATACTAATGTGGTATCGATTTTAAAAAAAATCAATACTAAAGTAAAAGAGAAGACTTTTGAAAAATATAAAGAGTGTATACAACTCTACTTTGGGGTCTTTTACGATGCTCAAAAGTTTAAAATCGCAGTGACATTAACTATGATGTTGATTTTTTTAAAAATCAATATCACTATAGTTTGATTTTGACAAATCAATACAATTTTAATATTGATTTTTCAAAATTAATATTATTGTGGTATTGATTTTTCAAAATCAACACCATTTAATGTTGATTTTTAAAAATCAATATTAATTTGTTGTCTATATTTAAGAATAAATACTATTTTGATGTAGATTTTTAAAAATCCATCATTTTTTCACTATTAATACTAATAGTATCGAGATCATTTGCTCTTAGATAAATTATATGCATAATTATTTTTTAACTAGTTTTTCCATTCATTTATTCCATTTCTTTATTTTTTCCTCGTGTTATAAAATAATACTTATTCTTGTCTTTAATAAAAGAATCGGTAAATCCTTCTATACTTGTACTGCGATATTGAAGTTCTTTAGATCTATTTAAAGTGATGATTGTTAAGCAATCGGATTTGTAATATTTTGTAAATACATATGCTTGGGATCCAAAGAAGATAAATAGTAATAAGTATTTGAATTATTATTAAGATTAGAAAAATCCTTTTATTTTTCTAGGAGTAATACAGAAAATAAATATGCTTTTTTGAAAATTTTCAAATCATGATATATCTTTTAGAAAATATCAAAATTTGGATACTTCCTTTGGTAAATTATCATTTTTTTTTTAAACTTGTTTGAATATTATCTTGTATAAATTTGTTTTCGAAGAGCTACTATGTCATAACACTCGTATTTTCTTCTCTATACCATGACAATGGCAATCATTGAGATTTTGGCAAATTGAAGTTCAATAAAGTGATAATTATCATTCATTTTTCAATTTTCATTATTCACCATGATCATGATATATAGTTCTATAATTCAAATCTTTATTTAATTTTGCAATGTATCTTTCTAGAAATCTATTAAATATGATGTCAGAATCGGTCCTAACCTTCAAAGTCCAATATTTTATGATAGATGATATAATTTATTTTTTTTAAAAAAAAAACATAAAATTAACTAACTTCTAATTAAATTATATAGCACAAAAGTCATTAATATTCATTATTTTCATAAAAAGATGTCATTTTATTATTAGATGAGCCAATTCTTTTTTTTTTTTAAAGAAAGCACAAATATTTAGTGGAAAAAGTCGATTCGCTCAGCCTTAACGTTCCCGTCAATCGATTCCACAAACAATACGAATTATATAAATTACGAAGAATATATTGTCCAATCCAAAACTAGCTCGACAAGAGAACATATATCTCAAAAAACTTACAATCTTCAAGAATTGACCCTTATTTATTGGTACAACTCTGCTGTCACGCTAATCACAAGCAAAGCCGATCCTGATTTTAAAATTTGAACTTGAGGCTTTGAGCGAAATTTAAAATTTGGGCCTCATTTTCTATTGGAAAATTTAAAATTTGAACCCTCCTTATAAAAGATTTTTTTTTTTCCCCTGGGCGAGGACCCAGCAGCCCTCCCTCGGGCCGACATTGGCCACAAGACTCTCTCATGGAGAAAAAAAAAGTACAACATTCGATAGAGAGAGAGGAGAGTGACGGTTAATAATCGAACCGATTAAATCAAAATCGAATAAATAATTTTTTTTTTTAAATCAAACCGATTGAACTTTTTAATAAAACCGAACAAATTGAATCGATAAAAAATCAATTAATTAGGTTGAAAACCAAACAAATCAAACGAATCAAATTTTGTATCATCAGTCGACTGATATTTTCATATCAATCGACTGATGATAGTGGAGATGGAGCTCAAGATAATCAATCGATTGATTTACATTAATCAGTCGACCGATATGATGAACTCCAATTCGATTTAACCGACTATTTTCGTTTCAGAATCGAAACCGAACCGAATAAACTGATATATATTTTTTTATAATGAATTTCTGAATAAACTGTTGGTTAGGTCGATTTAATCGAATTTTTGACAGAGAGAAAGAACGAGAGAAATCATGGCAAGGAGACCACGGGGATGAAATACACAAATGAATGAGTAAATCATCATATTACATGTTAATAATGCGCTACGATCGAACATCATGAACAATTAACAGAGAAAAAGGAGGTATATATAATTTGCAGGGCAATGAAAAGATCAATTGACTTGATATGTTGAAATATATTTGATGAAAGCATATCTATGTAAACTACACGGAATGAAATTTGATACCGAGCTGATCATCTCCTTCTCTTGCAATGTCACAGCATGGTGCAGCATTGGTTGGTTTTCTTGGCTTGTTTGTAGAACATCTTCACATGAACAAATAATACCAGAGGATCAAACATTTCAGTACCGAGTATAAGGCTTAAAATGACTCTGCAAAGAGTCAAATGAAATAGGGATTGGAATGAAAACACAACTATGTGAAACTCTTGAAGGTAGTATGTTCATTCTGAGTGTTAAATTTTGGAATGGATGGATTGTGTTCCGGCTAGTGCAGTAAAGTGGAGTGCATTTGCATTCGAGCTTCTTAAGAAAAAAAAAACGATAAAAAGAATAAGTACATACTACTGTCAGTGGTATACTTTTCATAGTCTGTAGGAGTCACAACCAAGGATGAGAGAGACCTATGCGGCAGGAAGCAGACATTAGTATGGGCAGAGTGCTCATCATATTCTATTGATAACAAAAGCATTCTCTCGAGTCCGACTTCAGCTGACCGTCAAGGCCCTCAACTTGCCCTTATAGAAGTCATAGTCTGGGCTTTGAGTATCAAGTACATGCGTGCACGATATAAGGAATGTGTATAAGCACACTCCATGCGCGCACACTTTTTTGTTACAGACAAAGGTTACCCTACAACATTCTAGGCTAAAAACGTTGTATGGCCAGGAAAGGTTCTAAATGAGTCCGACCGGACATGTATTCCTCCCTTCCGTTTCATATGCATGGGCATAGTAAACACAAGTACATCAAGGTAAAGCTGAGCACTAAGTTTGCTCTCAAAATGTATAGACATATTACATCATATGGTGAAATAGTGTAATGCACTACAATATACAGCATGAAATTGAACTAATATATACCAAGGCAGATTCGAGCTTACTTGTGATGCTGCACTGAGATCTGAACTCTTCTCAACCAGGCTATCCAACCTTTCTCCACGAGCAAGCACGCTATCGATAGTTTTATGCTGCATGGAAAGGCATAACAATCAGTAAAAGCTACTCAAAATTTCTATATAAGCTATCAGCTGTAGTAGAGTGATAATGTTTACTAGCCTTTTTTGGATAAACCAAAAAAAATCACCAGAGTTAATATTCATCAGATGCAAGAAGACAAATCAAATTGACAGAAGACTAATGCTGCATGCTCCTTCAATTTCAATCACATGGCTTCAGAAGGCATCATTGGGCAAATATTTAAAAATGAAAAAGCAACATTCCTAGACATTTCCCAACTGCAAATGTGTACATTTCATGAGGGACTATCGTGATGAGCAGTATAATCATTTAAGCATCAGCAAGATGGATATCTAACGGTCTCACAAATTAAGTCCAAATGGAAAAGGAAAGAAGTATAAATTCATCTTTTGCCGTATAAAATCATATCTTCTACAACCTGTTGAATCATCTGGTGAAGTACGAATCTGAAACATAGGAATTTTTAATGGTTCCGAGCAGGGAACAGGGAATGGTTTAAGCAGTCAAAACTCAAAATAGTTCTCTATGGATCTTCTATTACGGATTTTCTTTTTCTTATTGAGACTAGTTGAGTAGATAAATGAATACCATAAACATAAGCTTTATCACTTTGCTTTTCTCTTAGAATCATTTAGCCAAAATAATGAATTTTCCCAAAAACATAAAAACAGTTACAAGAAAATAGAAGGAATAAAAACCAGGCACTGTTTTCCTATCATCATTTGCTTTGAAACCTCTTCAGCATTCACAATAATATATACTTACAAGGACAATCTTAGTTTCATCGAGGTCCCTCTGAATTTTCAGTAACTTATCAGCCTGTGCAGGATCCTAGTAAAAGAGATAAGAGCAAAGTTATTCATTGAAGTTTAAGCTATAAAGGCTGAAATAAGGTACAATAAAATAGTTGAATTTAAAGAGAGTAACAAAAGTGTAAGAACAACCTTCAATTGCAAAGAAAGAAATGCAATGTGTAAGATAACTTACGGCATTATCAGAGAAATAGGAAACAGAAGACATAAGCAAACTCATTACTTCAATTTAAAGAAGATAAGTGATATCTTGTGCATATCCATAACATAATTTACTGAAGTTGTCAAACCATACCAAATGCTAGAGATTGGCGAAAAACCACAATGAAAATAGAGAGATACCTGAAATTTTGTCAATGCTTCAGTTAAAAATGGCCATGGTTGAGTAGAATCAGTCTGTTGGACTCTCCAAGACTCACCAAATGTCTTCTGATATTCATCCAGTACCTTGAACATTTAACACTTTGTAAGTCTAGTGCAAACAAAAAAATTGGAATACCAAGTTCATCGAAATTGTAAAGTGAAGTAATATTTTGCAGATACATATACATGATTCAAGAAGGGAAGGAAGACAGAAACATTGACTGTGGAACCACATAACAGCCACCTATGCCTTGCAGATAAAGTAGAGAGAACAAAAGGTGTAATATGACTAGCAAAAAAAAAAAAAGAAAAAAAGAAACTACCGTGTTCAGGAGAGAAAATGCACTTCGTACTGGATAATGATCATCCATGAAAGCCAAAGCGCAAAGGCCATTTCGGTTATAAGAGTGCACCTTGTACTCTGAAAAACCAAGGAATAAGGAGTTTAGCCACAAGACAACTGAAGAAACCAACCTTGGCAGAGAAAAAACGACAACTAAAGTAAGCTATAGAATTCAGGAACCCCACAATTTACCTAATTCATGGAGAGGATTTGAATGGTTTCATGCCATATTGAGAGCTTACAGACAACTAATTTTGCACAAGAACTGGCAAAATGTATTAAAAATTATAAATTTGAGGAAACACATGCGTATAATTCATCACCAATTGCTTAAATGGGATAAACGAAGCATAAAATACATCGGATCCGATCAAAGAAAAGAGGAATTCCGAAAGAGGACCTTCGTTCTGCACGGACTGGCGCTGCCCGGGAGCCGTTCGCTTGGCGACGGTGCGGGAGACAAAGAGGATGAACTCCTTGGCGGCCGACCTCTGGAAGTATCCGAAATGGCTGACGTCGGAGGCGTTGGCGAGAACCACGGGATCCGACGCCCCAGAAGAAGAAGAGGAGGAGGTGGTGTCGCCGGCGCCGGAGGTTTTCAGCACGAGGAGAGCAGTGATCTTCATCTCCGATCCCGATTGGGAAACCCTAGACGAGGCGAGATCAAATCCGTCCTTATGCGTTTTTACCTCGTCGCCGATGAGATTGATTTCGAAAAGAATAATAAGCAAATATTGACAGATATTTTAACTTAATTATTTATTCTAGAATCTTTGCATTCAATATTTAAACGGGAGACGCACGATAAATAAATAATGTCTCTATTTCGATCATCTATTACAATATTATTCGATGATAAATTAAAAAAAAAATCTATTCAGATTATCCTAGATTTAGAAATTTATTTGATGAATGAATACGAATATGAGCGTTTAGCGTCGTTTAATAATGGCGATAAAAATCACTTGACTCTAACTTTCTTACCGATTGATTGTTGAGACGTCTCAAAGAATCATAGGGACGTATTGATCGTTTGAGATTAATCGGATTGAAAATTCGAATATCTTGTATCCATAAAAAAAATAATAAATAAATAACATTTAATATTTTTATCTGTAATTTCTAATCAAACTCATCATTGTCAATCATTAACAACACTATAGCTAAACCCCTAGACTCATCGAGATCGTCGTCATTGTCCCTTCGATTGAACGTGGATCGAATTCCTATTGAATTACGATCAAAATCTAATCGAATTATAGATGCAAAGTTCAATCGAATCACAATTAAATTTCAATCAGATTGCAATTAAAATTCAACCATTCGACGATAATACAAAATAATCAACACAATAAAAAATTACTGTATATTTTTCATTACTATATATTACATACGAATTGCACACCATATCAAACTCGAATAACAACAATCATAACTATTTTTGGCCTTTACAAATTATCATTTTCTTTTTTAATAATACTTCGTCAAATTTAATTTCGAATTAAAATAACAACAAAATCTAATTAATTTATTATAAAAATTCGATTTTTTTATTTCCACTCAACTATTTTATGCGAGTCCATTAACCAACTGGACCGGACGTACATCCAGATCCAGTTTTTTCAGTCGCACCGGTCGGTCCACTTCCGGTTTGTTAACACTGCTTAGAAATATAACCCAAGTCCACGACATTAGAAGAAACGGATCCACCTGTTACCAGATTTAACTGCTGCAGAAAATTTATGAAATCATTAAAAAAAAAAAAATAGTGCATAGAGTTAGCCTTATCGTAGCTGATCCTGAATAGTTGAAACTAACGTGCATGATCGCAATTTTAAGAGAAAAAAATATACATTTAGTTGGTACAAAAGATGATGTACTCACCGTAAACGTCCCTCATCGTCGATCCCATAGCCAGATGAAGAAAGATAAATCTACCAATCGTCAATCTTGATCAAACATGTCAAGAGCAGGTATTTTTCGAAATCGAGCTCCTAAGCGCAGATCGGATCGCCCTCTGATCATGCCAGCTTCGGTTCTTTTCCGCTTTGATAGGAATCCTCTGCGGTGTATTGTATCGAACAGGTCTCCCATGTCCATACATTGCTGCTGCTTCTTGTATGCTTCCTGTTTCAAGAATCTGGGAGAAAAGATTCAAATGAACATTCTGGTTGTTAACTGTAAGAATATGTTTGCATCTGACAAAGGAAAATGTTTGTGACATGATTAAGTAAGCCCACAAAAACATATCTCATAGGGTGATAGAAGTCGGTTGCTAAGCCAGGAAAGAACAGCTATCCATCATTACTACGACAATTCCATCCTATGCTCTTTCCTGAATGTGAAGTTGCTACGATTGTGGGATCGATTGCATTCTACTGATTTAGGCTACATCACTGCAACTAAGAGTGAATACCCCTCTAAGTATTATATAGACAATAGATTGCAATGTCTTTTGAGCGAGCAGGCAGATCGATACAAGCAGACTAGTTAGTGAATTGCCACACAAACACAACGGAAAAAGAGGCAATCAAGCATCACATGGAAGTCTTGGACAAAACTTCAAGCTCAAAAGTTGCAACAAAATATACACGAGATGAAACTTAAATTCACAAGAAAACTCTTAGGGGGGCGTTTGGTAGGCATTTTCTTCTCCGTTTTTCATTTTCATTTTCTGCGAAAATGAGGTTCGCGTTTTCCATCTCCATTTTCCAGAAAATAAAGGAGCGTTTTCTGAAAAATTGGAAAACGAGAAATAATCGTTTTCTGTTTCCATTTTCGTTTTCTAAAAAATAAAAGAGCATTTTTTGAAAAATTGGAAAACAAAAAAAACTCGTTTTCTGTTTTCTGAAAAATGAGAGAATGAAAACAAAAAACAAAAAATTCTCTACGAACCAAACGCCCCCTTAGTTTTACACCCATATTTACAAAGCACACGCTGTCAATAGTTGCTAGCAAGTGTAGGATATGAAAAAAAAAAAAAAATACCTCTCACGAATCAATTTGAAGGCCTCTAACGTTGCATATGGTAATCCTGTCTTTGGGTCACGATATCTGCATTATCAATAAAAAAAATTACGAGAATGTAAAATCAATAAAGAAAATAGATAAGATGCCATGACAAATAGTTTGTTCTCGCATGCCATGATTTCAAATTATCCATTTGAGACATAAAGAAAATTTCCCTATCTGAGCAGCTTTTCATATTCCACTCCATAAAGTCCACTTCTTGATCTTTCTTCTCCTCTTCCTCCTCTCTTACACATTTTTTTGCCTGTTACCACACCAAATTCAACCACCAATGAACTGCTCTATCATCTCCTTCCACTTGCCTTTTTTCCTCATCTTCCTTCTCCTTTGCTCCCTCTATGTCCCCTACGTCATCTCCATGGACTCTTCCTTATTCATATTCCTCTTCTCCTACACCCTCTCACTTCCCTACCTACATTTTCTTCAATGCGAAATTCCATCACCACATGTTCCATCAATGTGGACTGTGGCATAGGTACAGTGAAGTGTAAATTAGGGAGAGTTTAGAAAACTTTTAAGATGAAACAACTATTTTGTGCCTTTTAGGGATAAAAGCAATAGATTCTTTCCAAGAAAGAATGAAAAACAAAATGACAAAATAATTCATATTTTTCCCTAAAAAGAATGGTCCTAAGAGTTGGAAGTCATACTTAGCAGGCAATCCAGTAACCACACAAACGGTCTTCTCTGGATCTGCAATGAAAGGCAACATTGTAAACAAAACGAATCATTCAAAAATGAGTTGTTAATTAAGACTCCTTAAATGCACCATTTGGAACAAATGCCAGCTATAATATGCTGGGAACAAACAAAAATGTACATAAAAGAAGATGCAGATTACAAAAAGGAAACATTTTCCTGCAGTGGAAAATTTCCAGTGGACTTACATGAAACTGGTGTTGTAGAAATTTCATTCTGGAAAGAAGCACCTTTGATGAATTCTAGATGTGATTCACCTAACGTACCATATGCGAGCAATCAGAATCAGTAAAAAACATGTCAAATTTTTTGATAACAGTATTTCCCAACATCAGCTCATATAGCCTACAGGAAAGAAGTTGAGTATGCATGCATACATACATACCAACATGAGATACTAGATGATGACCGCAAGTTTTGGAAAAAGACATACCATCTCTTGATATAAATTTAATTTGAGGACCATCATAGACTGCTTTATGTACAACAGCCTTCTTCTTGACCTCTTCTTCCCTTGCTAGGACACGTTCCAAATTTCTCAGGTTCATAATTTCTGGATTAACATTAAACATCACTTCTCAGGAGGCTTGTCTGCAAGTTCAAAAATTTTGGATTGCACTTAAAAACAAATTGCTAACCTGTTTGAGCAGCTTCTAGAAGCATCTCCTCTTGGGTCATCCGTTTCTCCTCACCTTCCTTTTTCCTTTTAATTGGCTGCACAAATGTTTGAGTTCAAATACATGTAAGAGCACTGTTAATGCATAAGATAAGCTAGCTGGAACGTTTGGAAATAAATAATGTGGTCCAGAATTGTGTAAACTTCTGCAGCAAATAATACTGATTAAAATGCTCCATGATTATTGAAAAAAAAAGTTATAAAAGGTACTCAACTAGAAAAATATTGATTACATTTCTAGAATAATTTCTATCGATTACTTGGCTGGGATCTCACAAGAGACTGAATTCTCAAGTCCAAATTCCATTAAGTTCCCTTTGTACCTAGTAACAACTTCCTTGGTCTATCTGGCAGCAGTAATATGGCAACTCAAGAAGCACGAGATATTTGAAGTGAAAACCAAGTGGCATGCATGATTAACGAGGAATATTAATACCACAAGCAGGATTAATTAACCATAGATGATGTTCATTTGAGAAAAAATATATTATCGACCAAAGAGTTCAGTAAGACCACAAGAAATGAATCCTAGGAGGGAGCTAAAAATATTATTCATTCAGGTATATAAATAGTGATTTGCATGTTAAGTTGCTATCTATAAATCTTGCCAATCACTCACTTTCTTCAAGAATAATACTTTTATCGACAAATAGAACCAACCTACAGGACACATAATGCGAAACCAAAAAAATCAAAAACAAAAGAATTCTAAACAACTGTTAATTCTTTGCAATGACCTCAAAGACGATGAAGTTTATCTAACAGATGCCAACATGCAAACAAAATCTACCTTCATAGATGCCTGCAATGCTGCACGTATTTCTCTTTCTGCTTGCCTAACAATAACTGCTGTTCTAGTTGACTTTCGCACTGTTCTTTCGCCTTCTGCATCATCAGGTAAATCCTGATTTTCAGAAGGGGGAGATTTCTCAGATAATTCATCTTTTGGAGTCATTTCAAGCTTTGCAAGAACCTTCTTTTTGCTTTTCTTTTTTGGCATTGTCTTCCCAGGGAATATTAGCCTTTTTTTGACAGGTAATCTTTCAAAAAACATAGAAAAGGTATCAGAAAGAGTAGAAAAGGCTAAGTCCTCTAAATTGACATTAATCTATATGCTGAACACATTACTTGTCTTCTGCAACCACTTCAGTTTCATCATCTGGTTCAGATTCCTGGTGATAGAAGCAAATAAATTGAAGCTTAAAAACATAGAATGAGAAGATTTTTGTCGAGTACAATCAACTATTAACAATTCCAAGCTATTACATTAATAAAACTAAAGCACAGACAGAAGAAAATTAGTAGAATTCTCACATCATCAGCAAAGTCACTATCAAACTCATCAGCAACTTCAGGCTCTTCTTCATAATTTTCATCATCCTCTTCCTGCAAAGAATATCACAGATTCTTTAAGATCAGTACTACAAAGCATAATGAGATCAACGAAGCAGTCAAGCAAAGAGAGCCCACATCCAGCTTATCAATAAGGCAATAACCCATACATCATGGAGTCTGAAATTAGAGGGAACCTTCACATCAGCATATTTTTTTAAAAGCCATATTTTATAGGCAACACAAATTTGGCCAAATAGTAATGAATTTTGAGATAACATCCAGAAAAATCTAATACATCATTTACAAAAAAATATGGATATTGGAGCCAGTTATGCAGATTTCTGAGGAATAGAAAAATAGCATGCATTACCTCCTGAAGAGCATCTTGATTCCAAAATACTTCATCCTGTTCAATCTCATCATCCAGTAATTTATTCATTCTATAAAACAAAAAAGTTAATGTCAAAAATAAAACTCTGGAATTTGTCTGAGAGTTAATTAACTAGGGTATACATGACTGTTATAAACAAAAAAGAGAAACAAAAAGATTATGACCAAAATAAATTACAAAGTCTCAATTCATCATTATAGCATAAGAAAAGGAGGTCCAGTCTGAAAACCAAAAATTGCAATTATAGGGAAATTAAATAGCTTGTATGGGAAAAAAAATATATGCTACTTCATGTGCTTAAAATAGTTGATATTAAAGATAACACTCTATTTTCTAGCAGAGGAAACAATATAGACGAGTATGGAATGGCACAATATATAGCATGGCATTTAAAAATATGGCGGTGACAGGTACTGATTATCAAGGTTGGAGAAATTCATAATGCAACTCTTTTTTTTCTACACTTTCTTTCACTTGAAAACTGCTTTTTCAGTGACATAGTAGAACATGCAATAAATTTCTGTCTCATTCATTCGCTCTTGTGACAGTTGAACAGCATTCCAAGGCAAGCACACCGAATGCCTATTTGTGGGGTAGATACATACACCTAAGTCTCTCTACAATTATGTTCATATGACTAGAAGCACACGGGTAAAGTTTCTTAGTGGTCACACTAGAGATCAACCAGCAACTCTAAACATTTTTTTCTATCAGAAAAAAGTATTTACACTACCTTGATCGTTCCAGGTAACATTAACCAAAATGAAATCCAACATGCTTGCACACAAAAGCATGCTCAGACATTCACTGTCGAGGATGCTAATCTGCACAGTTTTAAAGATCGGTAATCATGTACAAAACACAGCCTCCTTCATATCGTACTTCACATCTAATAGCAGTACAGAAAAGGAATTGTGTTTCTTAGGGCTAGCACAAAGATCAAAACACATCTCTAATATTTTATTATTTAAAAAAAAAAAGGTGTTTACACAATATTCATCACAATGAATTCCAGCATGTTTCCAGACAAAATCATGCTCAAGCATTCAAAATCTCCAGGATGCTAATCTGCACAAGCAGCGAAACGATCGTAAATTATTTTTAAAACATAGTTCCGGCACTGAAACCCTTCATTTCGGACTTCCCCTCCAATAGCAGTAGAGAAAGGAATCGCTTCTAGAGCCAGGAATACTCATCTGGAACTTGCCTATAGCAACTAGGGCTAAGAAAATATCGAATCATTGGGGACAAGAGCTGCGGGATCTACTGAGGTATAAAGCAAATGAGAGAAGAAGACTACCTTTTTCCTCTGGTAGCTCGAGAGTAACGATCAAGGAGGACTGGCTCCTCTTCGGAGTCCGCCATGGCTGCCTCTCTCTCGACTCTCGCTCGCTCGCTCGAAGATCGAAATAAATTGGACCGGACGAGTCGCGCGCAGGACTAAAAAGACGATGGGGCAATCGTAATTTAAAATAAATATTAATATTTATCTTGAAAAATATTATTTTGATTATTCATTTTTCAATACATGTATTATAATTTAAGTCGTATGTATTTCATATTGAAAATTAATTTCTATCTATATATAATATATATACTGTTTTAATCAATGAATCGTTAGACTATAATATCAATAAAATATTAAAATCGCTCGCTCATGCTCGCCTGAAGGAACGACGAAAAGATGAAAAGTAACGATAAAAGTGAGAAACATCTCGTATGAGAATGTAGTTCGATCCTCTATTGTGATATTGTTCAACGACGAATTTAAAAAAAATTCATTCAAACAACCCTAAGACCCAAGAGTTTGTCAACGGGAATGATGACATCAATCGTTGAGCTATTCAAAAATAACGACTATAATAAATCAACGTAAAAAAATTACGAATGCTTTCCTACTTAATCTTTGATGATCGATGGAGACCACTTAGACTTTAACATTACCCGACTCAACTATTGACAAAATATTTCATAGACCCATAAAATAAAATTAATCACTAATCGGATCAAAAATTCAAATACTCTAACGTCAAAAAAAAAAAAATTGAGCCATCTGTGTCGGACTAAAAAAATTGATGGGGCATTCATAATTTAAAATAAAAATTAATATTTGTCTTAAAAACAATTATTGTGATTATTTATTTTTCAATACATGTATTACAATTTAAATCATATGCATTAATTATTTTTAAGATAAAAATCGGAAGTGCAAAATAAATTATGACTTTGAACTATCGACTATTTAACAAAAGTCCTAATTTATCCTCTCCCCAGTAGGAAGAGAAGAAGAGCCACTAAGATGACGGTTAAACGTTCACATAAAATGTCACTAAAATATTATCTGAAATAAGTATAAAAATAATCAAATAATTTAACATTTTGAAAGTTTCATCAGGGTGGTGATTTTCTCGGAACTCTTCCATTGTACAGGTTCGAAGAGATTCGATCATCCCTTTGCTCAGAATGTCTGGTTCGCACCTCGTCGGAGTTTCACCGGTTGGCACCTCTTCCTGTAATGGATGGATGTTGCATTAGGACTAAACCATCTACGAGGTGTTGGAAAGAGCTAAGCAAAAGACACTCCGCTGCAAGTTAATGACGACAACAGAAAGTCTACAAGTTCAAATGAGTGATCTTTAACTTGAATTTGGCAAATTAATGGAAAAGAATAATATAGTTTGATGTAATAAGAACTGCAGTGGTTCCATTCCTCCTGGTCCCAATGCCGAAGGCGGCCACACCGCCGCCGACAATCCATCGGCGGCGCCGAGTATCTTGGCTTGGAACAACATTCTAAACAATCAAGCAGTTCAACATGTTCACGTTGTACAAAGTAGAGTTTAAACTTGAATAACATCGAATCAGCTTAAGCATGAACTAAATACCTTGCTATTCAGCAAATGAAGCCGTGGCCAAAAAACACCATTAGAATTCCGATACTAATTCGAGTTTCCGAGTCTGGAAGAACTTAGCCCGTCCCTTACCACTAGACTCGATATCTTCGCTTTTCCTCTTGCATCCAGTGATGCCGAGATTTGTGAGTTTCACTTGGCGTTTCCCTCTCCCATCGCCTGAAGGATCTTCATCCAGCTTGTCAGACTCCCTGAAGCACAAAATCTAGTTTGACAATGGCAAGTGACTAAAAGAACAAAAATTGATAACAGGCGATTGCGTTCCGATTCCGAAAGGGAAATTTACCAAACTACTTCGACCATGTTCTTGAAGAAAGGCGTGCACGTTCCCCAACTGAAGCGCACAACTGTTGGAAAACCAAAGACTATGTGCTTATGGTGATCCAGCCATGCTTTAGTTTCAGGGTCTGCTCGAGCCCAAGTCAATAGACATTGAGAGTTAAGAATCATGCCGCCAAACAAGATCTAAGACATATGAAATGGAACACACAACGACAACGATAATAAACCCGGAGTCCCAACATTTTAAGCTTAGCTACATTAATCTAGTTGGCCAATAAATTTTATACAAGAGTACATAGCAAGTAATGTATAAGTAATTCTAAATCAGCTCTAGCTAGAATTGTCTAAATATCCAGATAATTGGAAGACGATCCTATTTTGATTAGCAGAAAAAGAATATTCTACCTCCTGGATATCCAGATCCAAAGTTTCTATGCATATTCTCTGCAGTTTCATCAAGCGTCCATTCGCGCAATGTTCTATCTCTAGTGACCTGCCATAACAATGGTTCAAACAGGTCCCCTTTAAGTGGTGCGACCAAAGTCATTATGCAGTATCTTAATAACTACTTCGACTATTTATCAAGTGGTTAACTGTAAAGCAGCATAGAATATTTGCTGTCTAAAGGCATCGACAGATTATTTTGCTTACCTTAGCAACTATACTAGCACCGCTAACAACAGGATAAAGGCTGTCAGCTTTCTTAGCCACGACAAATTTTATCCCGGGAAATCTGTCGGACAATTTGACTCTATATTTCTCAGCATCTCCAACAGTGTCCACATAGACCTTCACAATGAAGGAAAATTTGTTGAGAAAATTGGAAGCATGCAACTTGCAAGGAATCAGAATTATCCTACACGGTTACTTTGACTAATTAGATATCACATGCTGTACCTCAGTCAATAAAACTCCCATGTCAAGAACCCTTTTGACAAGGCCAATAGCTGAATTGTGAGAGATCTCATTCAAATTGATTTTCGTCCTGTTAATGGTTAATGGAGTGTTCAGTCACAAAATTCCAGAGCTGATTGTTAGATAAAGTGCTAGGAATCATATGCATACCTCTTTAACATCTTAGCTGATAGCTCCCTTGGATCTATAACATCAACTTCCCATCCAATAGATTCATCAAGTTTTAGATTCTCGAACAACTCTTCCCTCTTCTCCTCTTTAAGAGTCTTAGAATCTATGAAAATTTTAAACAAGAGCCATCACATACGCTGCCTTCCGCTCCATAATAACAGGCAACTCAGCTTGTAGCATAGTGCAGAGTTGCATCAATCTTTATTTGAAATTTCACAAAATAAATAGATGAATACAGTAAACCTCTCCCTCAAAAATTGTTTCATGTTCAAGCAGTGCCATTGAAGGTTCATAACATTATGAGCATAATCTTCTCATTCTAAACACTCAGAAATCACAGTATTCAAAGTAGACATGAAAAAATAATCTCGATAAGTGCATTGCCAATACTTCTTGAATTATTACCAGGAAGGGGAAATCAGGAAAACATTCTTACAGAGTGTTTCTCGTATCAGAAAACTAACATGGCAAAGTGCAAGGAACAAAATGAAAACCAAGTAATGAATTGTGAGATAATTCTTTACTAAGAACAACATTAACAACAACAACAACAACAAACTATTTTAGAAGACAACACTATCATCGATAGTTCTTCAGGTGCACCACATTGTTAGCAACACAAGATAATCAGATAAAGACAGTATCTGTGGAAGAAAAAATATGTTAATTTTCGATTCTGAACCTGATCACAGGATTAAATCAATGTGCCCACATCGGCATCTACACAGAAACTTCAACTG
The DNA here is from genome assembly GCA_025175895.1 of Wurfbainia villosa. Taxonomy (NCBI): domain Eukaryota; kingdom Viridiplantae; phylum Streptophyta; class Magnoliopsida; order Zingiberales; family Zingiberaceae; genus Wurfbainia; species Wurfbainia villosa. Next base: position 3,679,344 of record JAKLTH010000283.1, read on the forward strand.
ATACAAGCTTTTTCTAACTAGAAGCAAGACACTTCATCAAAGGAAAAAAAAAAAGAAAATCAACAAGCAGTAGAAGAAGATGAGAACAATTCGAACCTGCGAAGTTCAAAGTGGCAAGGGTCTTCTGGTAGGACTGCGCGCAGTACAAGCAACCATACACCATGGGACCTGAACCAGTAGATGATCGTTCTTAGTCAATGAAAGACGCAGCAGAATCGAGTGATTATAGTGGAAAAGAAGGGAGGGAATGGGGGAATGAAGGAGAAATGAGTGTACCCAAAACGGGGCCTCTTCCGGCTTCATCGATGCCCATTATGCAGGGCTTCGCGGTCCATCTCGGAAGGGGAGGAGCAGGAGAAGACATCCTCCCTTTACCGCCCGAGTTGCCGCCGATTCCAACACGAGGAACTGGGGAAGGAACTCAAGGATCGCGCGCTGCGACGAGAAGCGAAGACGACGAAGAACCCTAACGCATTTCGTTTACTTGCTCTCCCGCCTTATCGCCTCGTTCTCGCGGATACAAGAGAATACAAAGGCCCAATTACGGCCCAATTGGGCCCATCCAACTTAAGCTTCACTCTCAGTCTCTGCTATTTGATTTGATACCCGATTCTTCCGACGAGAGACGAGGAAAGCGGCGATGGCGGATGAGGAAGGAAGCGGCGGCGGAGGAGGCGAGTCGAGTGGCGCGGCGGCCGGATGGTGAGAAAGAGTAGTGGGCGAGTGGAGGCGGATCAGGGAGCATGCGGAGACCTACCCCTACGTGTGGGGTTCCTACATCTTGGTCTACGGCGGCCTCGGATCCTACCTCTTCTACCGGTGGCGGAAGCTCAGGAAGACGGAGGATCGCGTCCGCGTCCTCCAGGAGAGGCTTCGCAAGCTAGTCGAGGGCGAGGAAGCGCCGGCCGGAGGCGGCACCGCCGCATCGACCAAGCCGACGCGGTCAGACAAGTCGATCGGGCCTTCGTAGGGTGCTTCCTTCCCTGGAACTGGTGTGTATCGATCTCTCCACCCCATGAATTCATTCCCCTCTGAGCTTTGCTTCCGATTTCTGTCGGCATTAGGGTTTAGCCTCTCAGGGGGGCTTGCGATTTTGCTCCCAATTTGCATGTTCTTACTGTTTGTTTTGCTAAAGGAGCAATTTTTAATGGAAAAAAGGCGATAATCTTCTCTTAATACTGCAAAAACATCACTGTTGAGATTATAAACTTCGAATTCATTGTAGAAATCTTGGATTCACTGTTTTTGAAGATGATTGTTGATAAATAAATATAAAAAAAACTACGTTTCTGGGATCAAATTGAGCCATTTGTGTTTAGAATGTTCATGATGTTGTTGTATCTTCATGTTTTGCCTTTTTTTTATAAAAAAAAATTGAATTTTTCTATGAAATGGTGTTATAAATCTAGAAATCGGATCTTTGTATTTCACCATAATTTTGTTTTCAAAGCCGATTTGGTCTGAATGGAATCGAACAAAAGAAATTTTAATTATTATTTGCCTTGATCCTCCTCAAAAAATGTTGGTTCTTTATGATTTCTTTTTCTTCTAAGAACAATTTGTTTGGGTAACTAAATCTTTTAATGTGGTAATTTGGTAATTAACCGATATGTCTACTATCATTTACTTTGTATTTTTTATATATATAATTTCCGATTAATGTGCTTTTAAAAGTAATTAATATATCGCATATTATAAGGGACAAATAAATTTTTATTAATCGATAATATTCAAATATAAAAGGATAATTAGTTATGTGAACTTCACTAGTGTAGCACATTTGTTACATTTTTTGTGTAATTAATTTTGAATTTAAGAGATGGATAGATGATTAATTAATTTTGTTTGAAAGTAGTAGCTTCGAAATTTATTAAAAATTGCAAAGCATATTATATTTGATAATAAATCCTAATAAAATAAAATAAAAATAGACTAATTCTTATAGTTGCAAATAGCTGAGGAATTGGTTGATCAGGAATTATTAATATTATACAAAATGCTATACTTAAATTAAATAACAACGAAAATACATGATTTAAAAATATATTTTCTTAAAAATACTGCTGGCTATGGGGTTCGAACCCATGCGCACTTATGTGCAGAAGATCTTAAGTCTTCCCCCTTAACCACTCGGGCAAACCAGCCATTTTATGTAATAGCTAATACATAACAACTAATTAAAACTATAAAAAATTTAAGAGCTCTCGCTACCACCTTTAAAAGCATACAAACTCATGAAAAAATAAAGACTGAGAGCGATGAGAGGAGGGATTTTCCAAAATAGACGCAAAGTAAGTGACCTATCTAACCTCAAATTAACTCTTAATCAAACCCACTATCGCCTTAACACAACGTCTGAACACTTTGGTAAAAGTCTAAGAATCCTATTTTCAATAACTAAACACTTGAGCATATTACATGGAAACTTAAGGTAATTGGCCGTTGAGCTCCTGAGTTAGTGGTTTGATGTCAACAACCTGTTTTGGTTGCTCCAATTAATTGGGTACATGATGCCATGTTCTTGTTTTTTTTTTTTCTCGCAAAGAGATGCTGAGTTCTTGTCTGAATCCCGCTCGCAAAAATAAGATACTGATGCTGAGTTCTTGCTTCTTCTTTTTATCCCGAGTCGTTTGAATGTGCCCGCGATAAGATACTAAATGCTGAGTGAGTTCTTGTTTCTGATTATGAGATTCTTGCTGCTGCTTCTTCTTGTTCCGATACGAGAGAGAGGTCGTACAAAAGACTACCTCGTTCGCGGCGACTGCTCCGACGATAAACTATTGATGCTGACTTCATGCTCCATTGCACAGAGTTACTTGCTCAATGGCTCCAACAATAGATTTGATGCTGAGTTGTTGTTCTTTCAAGGAAAAAATGCTGAATTGTTTGAATCCAACTTGCAACGAGATGCTGATGCTGAGTCCATATTTTTGATCGCCCACAGAGTAACATACTACAGAGCCGAATGAGTTTTCTTCTTCTACAATAAGATTACAGTGCTGCCCATAGGTGAAGATTAATGACAGTGAGGATGAAGAGCAAATAAGCAATGTCCCATGACTTATCAAATCATGATTCAGGTGATAATTGTCCCCACGGAGATGGCACGGCGAAACTTATAGATAAAACAATGGTTGATTCCGGATGAGATTTAAAGTTCTTTCTTAAATTCAGATGACCTCCACGTGTCTTAGTCACCACATCAAAGTCCATATGATCCTCCGTGATTTACTTCCCTTACAATATCCGTGGGACAATCCAATGGGAAGCGGTGGGTTGATGGATTTCAACCTTTGCAGATGATTCAGGTGACAACTATACTGAATAGGGAACCGACTGCAATCTCAGAACCAGAGCTTGCAACATAGGGGAATATAACGAACTAGATGCATATGCCAGGGTTGTCTCCATGTGAAGCTGCAAGATGAAGAACAACAATCAAGAAACTGAGAGATAAAAGATTGCTAAGGATTGGGAACTAACGAATTATATAAATTCAGTACATGTAAGTGACGATGAAGTAGACGGACATTTTTGGGGAATTGTCGAACAGTATTTCACCAGCATTTGAGAAGCTCCTTTCCGTTGAATGCAGGCATTTAATGGAAAAGGGAGATCGGCAGGTATGAACTACAGATTGAATTTAGAGGATGTGAAGCATGTAATATGAGAAAAATTACAAGTAGATATAAAGACTGCAGCATCACACACCTCAGAATCAAATGCAACTTGCAAAGTGAAAGAACCTCAGCATGACGTGTGATCGCAACTGTTGAAGAAATATAATGCCTACAGTTTGGGGAAAACTCTGCACCAAGTTTTCTGGGGCAATTTGTTAGAATTTACAACAAATGGAACGTCATCTGGTGCCATTATCTCTTGCACTAAGAATGTTAGATGAAATCATAACACAAACAAACTTAGCGACTTTATTTGCTAAAACAAATATTTACTCAGTTTCTAGAAAATCCTGCTTCCGAGCTACTGATAATAAAATTCGGAGGCATTTCCAAACATATATGCACAAGGCTATTTTCTTTTTTTCACAAAGGTCACTTGACTTCATTCCACTGTTTGAATCATTGATCAATGTTTAGCTAATACAGAAGCGTCAGAACCATTGTCGCCTTCTTCAATATTCACAAGCTAAGTACAAAGCTAATGCAGCAAGAAAATATCGAGATAATTGTATTATTAAATCATGTATTTTCTCCCTTGATATGCAGTCAAAAAGTGTGCATATTAAACTGAATAGCAAATTTAGCCATCACTGGGGTTATACACGTCAATATAAATGAATATATGTGCAAAAAGAAAGAGATTTCTTCTAAACATGATGGTTCCTTCTCCATCTTTCTTTTAACTTACAAGTGAATCTTCTGTTCTGAGAAGAACAACTAGGTGGGAATTAGAGCAATAGCTGACATCTTAGTAGTTCCTGTTGTGATGTGATGATGGATTCTATATCATCACATGACTTGATCATATGGTTCGACTGGGCAAGGGGCTATTCTTAAAATAGAATTTTCATGAGTTCATGTGATTGCTGGGTATGGTAGACTGTGAACCAAATTCTAAGAGATTCAAAGGCGAACTGTACATATAGCAGTATTTTTCTACATCAAGTATATATCATGAAGCACGAGTGAGGTAGGGTTAATCTGGGGCCATTTTGCAATCTCTCTTAAAAATAATCATAAGAATGTACATGAACCAGAAGCTGCTGAAGACAAAAGTGAACACAAATGGTCCATTTTTACAAGATCATGGGAAGGACAAAATATATAGCATGCCTAAAAATGACTAGACAGGAATGTTGTCTTGGTGAAAAGGTGGTTTTTTTTATTATTATTTTTCGGCGCTCACAGCTCTATATCAGACAAGACTAATAGATAACAGAAAGGATTCCACACCAGACCAAAGTTGTCGAGACTCGAGACACATCACCCTTTGGCATTAAGATATTGAAAAAATCAATTATTATACTTCTGATAAACAGATCGCACAATTGTTCATCATTAGTCGATAAATATAGCAAAAGAGACTCATCTACAAAGTACTGAGTTATAAATCATTTTTTGAGGGCAATTGTCATTGAAACATGTTCATCATCATTACAGGATGTAAAATAAAACATCTTGAGGTGTTACAAAAGAAATCTTCCTTCCCTGATAAAAACTCGAATTTTAAAAGTTCAATTTACCTTGAGATGCAGAAAAAAATTCTGATCTAAGGCTGAAACTTGGGCTACAAGAAGATAAAACATAAGATGGAACAAGAAAAGATGGCAGACCTGAGATTTGGTAGAACAATAGTCCATTGGTCCCATAGATGGCCTGTCTCACTCTTTGGTTTCTATTTTGGCTTCAGGATTAAGCTGATCCAAGAATTCCAATGGCTTATCTGTCTGCTTCTTAGTCCTCTTAATCTTGTGGGTGGTCAGGTTTCCATGAGAAAACCCATACATTCTGAGCACTTGGTTATCTGCAAAATTGAAAGCTCTCTCCATGCTTTTCAAGCATCTCTCCACAGGGTAGTCTCCATAACTACCACAAGGCTTGCAGCCAACAAAATGAGTGACGAATGGCCACCTCTCGTCCCCTAGTCCGGGATGATACTTCTCCATCATTTCCTCAAATTTCTCCACCAATCCAGACCAGAATCCATGAAGATAATAGGAGTTTTCGATGTAAACCTTGTCTACCCACCGATCTTGCTGCGACAGCAGCAAGTAAATGAGCGCCGATTGATCGTCGGCCTCGAACGCCGGCCGACCCTGCAGTTTGGCAGTCAGTATCTTTCCGGCTTCATCTCGAATAGGGCCTTTTGGCCCCATCGGCGCCCACGCATCAAGCAAATCGAGACTCCACTGGCAATTGCGCAGCAGAAAGCTGCCAGTGTTGAGGGCAATCCAGGAATTTTTCTCAAAGAGGAGATCGGGATAGCCATGGATAACGAGATTGTGCGCAGCATAGCGATCGAGAGGAATCTCGTAGGCCATGTCGGTAAAGAGAGCGTCGCTGTCCATCCACCAGATCCACTCTAACTCCGGGTGCGAGAGCATCAGACGGCGGATCAGCGGGAGCTTCGCCCAGTACCCTGCGAGCTCCTGGTCCAGATGCGCCATATTGTAGACGATTTCGATCCCATGGATGCGGCAGTAATCAATCTTGTTCTTGGAGCCCTTCAAAAGGTAATGGTCGCCAATGGCGTTGTCGCAGGGGTTGGGCGGGGATCCAGTGACAAGTAAGATCCGCGGCTTGCCGGTGGCGATTCGGTTCGGGAACCCCGGGTTCTCAGCCAGCCACCGCCGCCGCTGCTCGTCCCAGTCGGAGATCTTAGGGCCGAGAGTGTAGTTGGCAGCGGCGGCGAGGACGTCGGAAGAGGTATAGTTGAGCGCGGCGGCAGCGGAGTTAAATCCGAACGGGACCTGATCGCCCTCGTCCGGGTCGGAGTCCGAGCGGATCTCGCGGAGGATGCGGTCGATGTCTTCGACAACCTTCTTGTCGGAGCCTTCGGAGGCCTCAGAGCCTCCACCGACGCCGACGAGACTCCCGATGCCAACGGTGCCGCGGAGGACGAGGATGGTGACGACGCCGCAAAGGACGGTGATCTTAAGGTTGTTGAACGTCTTGCGGATCTGTCGGCGGCGGGTAAGCCTGGAGCGGCCGGAGCCGGGGAGGTCCCTCGCCGGCGGCGTCTTGCCTTCCTGCCCCATCACGGGATTCTTCTTCCGCGGAGGAGAAGACAACGACGCCGATGGGTCGTCGATGACGTATTTGTTCTACCTACGCTGATAGCAATCAATCCTTTTTGTCTAACATTCACACACCGTACATAAGACAAATCAATTTGATTGGCACTTCTTCCTCCACAATCAACTTTAACGACCTTCTCTCCTGTTTCCTGTCGCAGACGGTGGATGGAGATCCTCGTAGAAATTGGAAGGTCAAATTTTTTAGTGTTAATTAATAAAAACTAATATTGTCTTTACAAAAAAATAATAAAAAAACTCATTTTCAGGTTATAAACTATTTCAATTTTACCTTTTTTTAAAATTAAAATTAATTACATTTTATAAGACAATAAATACCTCTCCAATTTCAAATACTCTTATTTCATTTCTTACCGTAAAAAAAATAATATCTAAAAGTACTACAAATAAAATAAAAATTCAAACACTCTTATTTCATTTCTTACCCTAAAAAAATTTAATATCTAAAAGCTCTCAAAAAAATAAAAATAAGAATATCAAAATAATAATAATAATAATAATAGCTCATCAAATTTATTCTCTCTTCTTTGATCGATATTTGTACTATATTTATTTGAAAGTGATACTACCATCCAAAAGTTAGAAATCTATCCAACTAGCAGTCCCTTGTCGCCCGTCCCAGAGCTGCGACGAGAGGGAGGGTAAATCACGGGGGGAGACTGTTAGGACCTTTGTAACGCTAGAGGGGGGTGTGATTAGCGTCAATGGAATTCAATCGCGGTTGTGTCTACAAATTCGTTAGCGCAGCGGAATATAGATAATACAATAACAATAATGAAAACACAACACGCTAACACGAGTATATAACGTGGTTCGGAACCGCACGGTTCCTACTCCACGGATTGGGCTCAAATGAGCCCTAGCGATGCCAATCACACACCACTATCAAATAACTCCTTCTCGGAACAATCCGGAGGTGGAGAAACCTCGTACAATATGATTACAACAATAATCAAATGAATACAAGCAATATAGTGAAATACAAAGCAATACAAGTAAAGGAAACACTTTACAAATGCTTTGAATGCTTGATCACTGGTTGATCGAGTAGCACTGAGACCCCGATCGCAGCAGAACTCGCCCCAAATCGCCTCAAAGAACTATATATTTTTCTTCCACCACGAGCCCATATATAGCTTCAACTCAGGCCGAAAAGTCGATCAATGATCGATCGAGACCATCACCGATCGATGCCATTGTCGTGAGACAACGGCTAGTTCCACGCTGATAAGTCCAACGAACTACCATCCGTCGATCGATCGTGACCATCGCCGATCGATGGAGTCCTCACTGACCACCGAGTCTCGACTCCATTCTCGGGCCGACCGAGCACCAATCGACCGATCGACGATCACGATCGCCGAGCCATCACCGATCCGCTAACCTATGGCAATGATCGCTAGGCCATAACCCGCAATAAACCCTAGTTGATTTCGGTCCACCGATCGCCACATGGCACCGGGCCGACCGGGCACACCTCAAACATGAGGTTTTAACTCAAGTATGGTTCCCCATACTTGCTAGACCACCCTTAGCCTAGACTCTAAGCCTTCTAGTCACCTCCATCACCTCTGATCCTCCAAGTCATCCATGACTTGTTCTTCCGCTTGGCCATGTCATGCTAACGGTGTCTACACCGCCAAGGCACATTGGACTTACGCCAAGACTCGCTGACTTTACGCCGCCAACCATTGGACTTATGCCAAGACTACCGCTTGACTTTACGCCGCCAATATCAAATCCTTGGACTTCAAATGCCAACCCATGTTGACTTTCCATGCCAAGTGCTTGATTCTCTCAAATGCCAAGACCATGCTGACTTTCCTCGCCAACCCATGTTGGACTTTACATTGCCAAGACCCATGCTTGGACTTTTCCCAATGCCAAGTGTCCCACTTGGACTTTCCATGCCAAGACCCATGCTTGGTCTTTACCATGACAATTACATTGTCATATGTTTTTGTCGAAACATCAAAACACATCAAAACATCACTCGAGCCAAACTCGAGTCCTGGTCGTGACCTGGGCCGATTGCACCAACAATCTCCCCCTTTTTGATGTTTGACAAAAACCACACAAAACATTGAGTTAGAACACTAACTCAATTCCCTTACCAATTATCCCAAATTGGTAATCTTAAAAACATTTTCGAAAATGTTTTCTCCCAGAATGTTCTCCCCCAAACATTCTCCAAACATTCTCCCCTTTTTTGACAAATAGCAAAAAGGTTATCTCTCCAAGGAGGTCAATGTCTCATGTCCCAATGAGATCTTACAATCTCCCCCTTGATCCAAAAATACCTAGGATGCCTCAATCTTCCTAGTGATAAGTCCCATATCACTCAAGAGAGGCAATCCTATTCACTCTCCCAATTTCCAAATTGGGTATCAAAAACTCATCAATTTGCCAATTTGATGATACATTCCCATAACTTCTCCTTTTCAAGGAGAAAAACACATCCATCATCCCAAGATGGATACCTCCCCCTAAAGGTTTGCTCCCCCTTGACCATTGCACCAACAATGTCCTTGGGGAGTCCCTGAGCCAATAGGAACTCTAAATCATCAAAATTAAGGTTGAAAATTCAACATTGAACTTTCCACCACCTCAATTTGATACTCTGACCTAACACCTCTCCAAATCCATATCCAATGAATTTTCACCCTTCATAATGCTTCCCAAAGCATATCCTAGGGTTAGGAGTGGTTAGGGGCCTTTACCGTAGCTGAATTCGGGTTAAACAAACCTTGTCAACCCAAAATCAGCCTTGGCAGTCGACTCTGTCAGATAACGATCATTGCCATACCCATCGATCGCTCACCGAGGCGTCGATAATAAAAATCCGATTTTGATTATCAGAAATGAATTTCAAAAAATCATAAATAATTATACGTTTATCGAAAAATCACGAAATTTGATACGTATAATACTTATGACCAATACAATGGGTGAAAAATGTTTGAAAATTATTTTACCCATTAAATAGTGACATTGATACAAAGTTCAAGAACATTGAAATTTATAAATGTTTTGGCCCTACTTTCAGATCAACTTCATCAATGGTGATTGCTATCGAAAGATAGACTTCACCAAGGTTTTTCAAAATGATTTTAAAATATTTTCAAACCTTATCTTGGACCATAATTTATTGGCTAAATATACATAGCTTGTATATTAGCTTTCCTTATGATTTTTGGTGATAATTAAAATAAGTTTGAGTTCATCTAGATGCACTACCGATGCACCTTGAACCTAACCTATTATCCTAGCATCTCACATGTATTTAGGGTGTATACATACACATACATGTCAATTAGATGTGAGATGTGGGTTTTGTTCTCCCTAATCTAGAGTTTTATGCATTTTCTAAAGCAACTCTACTTGATTCCCTTATAACTGGGACTCCAAGTCATGCCATATTCCTTAAATCAATTTTAATCAAGTTAATGCATGAATGTATGATCATGGCATAAATAATAGTATTATTAAAACGTGGCCAATGATCATGATGTCATGGCATAAGATGAGATCTAAAAGACACATGACATTTATCCTTAATTCTAAAGCATAATCATGACATATAAAATGATTAAGAATAAACATGATGTCATGACATGGCATATGGTAGCAATACAATTATACAAATATTCATTCATACACACAATCAAGGTAAAAGACTTGTTTTGTGAGATGTAATCTATCCTAGACATTCATTTCATGCAAACATATGGTAAAACATATGAAGCATGGTGAATACAAGACATCAAGTTGTGTGGCACTTGAGTATCACTCTAGATATTACCTTTACATCTTAACCACACATTTCTTGATACATGACCTTCCCAAGTGTGCCAATAATCAAAAGTACACACTATGACCTCTAAATCTAGATAGTGTCAATTTTATTGATTTTCATGTTTTCAAGATATATATTGACACAACCTAAAATTCTTTGAAATTAAAACTCAAGGATATTTCCAAAGTAACCATAACCTTAAAAGTAACCTTAAAGTGCCACCTTTATTATGGTTGAGTTAACTACCCATCCAATCAAGGTTGGCACACCCTAAACCCATCTAGCGTGAATCAATCACGCTCTTAGGAACCCAAAACCTATTTGAGCTCCTAGGGTTAATTAGGTATTCCTTAGGGATAACCTCCCTAGATACCTTCCTAATGACCCTCCTAGGCTTGGTAGCCTTGGTCATTTGGGTCTTACCTAGGTTGACTCTAGGGTAACTCCCTTGCAACCTTCTTAGTGGCCACCCTAGGTTTCCTAGAAACCCTAGCCACTAGGCACACACCATGGTCAACTCTAGAGATGACTTCCTATTGACCTTGGTCTTCCTAGACCTAGTTAGTGTTCCATAGTCAAATGGAACACTATGGTAAGCCACCTTAGGCTTAGGTTTGTGACCCAAACCTTTCTTGCCCTTGGTTGACTTTTGACTCTTAGGTCCTAGATGTTGACTTTGACTTCTTGACCTAAAAGTTTGACAATTAGACCCTTGAAATTGATTTTGTATCTTGTTTAGGGTCTTTTCCAATTTCTCAAGCCTTGACCTCAAGGCTTGGTTCTCTAATTCTAATTGCCCAATTTTAGAATTTTGATTTAAATCTTGGGCATTGGACTTCTTAGGCATATGCCTAGTCCATTTAGGGTTAATACCTAGATGTTCTTGTATTTTCTTAATAGATTCCCTAGGTATGGTTTTTCTAGGGACATTAGTCCCAAATTTCTCCTTATTATTAAGGTGTACCTTCTTAGCTCCTAAACAAATATGTTTGTTATTTCTAGCATGCTCTTTATGATAAATAGCAAGAGAATTAAAAGCATGCTTTTGCCTAGAAATTGAAGGTGCATTAACAAATTTTACCTTAGGGTTTGCCTTAGAGGCTCCCCCTACACGTGTTGCTCCTTCTTGCCCTTTCTTCTTTCCCCTTGGGCATTGACTCCGGAAATGTCCCGGTTGTCGACACTTGAAGCACACCACGTGCTCCTTGCTCTTTTGACTTGGGGAACCGGCATCCTTTGACTTTTCATGACTTTTAGGTGTCGGAGGAGCTTTCTTGATCCTCTTTGGGCATTTGCTCTTATAATGCCCATACTCCCTACACTCAAAACACATTATGTTATTTTTATTTTGAATTGAGGTGTTTGAGTTACCGATGGTGGTGGAGACCGGAATTGGACTTTGAGCTTCTTCATCTTGACCGGATGTTGAAGGCTTTTCTTGAGGTTGCTCCGGTATCGAGGATGGTCTCTCCTCCTCAATCCTAGAAGTGGATGCTTCTTCCACTTCTTCCACCTCTTCTTCTTCTTCTTGCTCCGATTCGGAAGTTGACTCCATCTCAACTTCCGATTCCTCACTTTCACTCGAGGATGAGCTCTCCTCATAGAACCTTGCCAATTTCTTCCATAGCTCCTTGGCATATGTGTACTCCCCTAGCTTGCACAAAACATCATTAGGAATTAAATCTTCTAAAAGTTTTGTTACCTTAATTTCGGTCTTGAGATTTTGGCGTTGTTCTTTGGTCCACTTTTTCAATTTGAGGACCTTTCCCTTCTTGTCCCTAGGGGGTTCAAAGCTTTTAACGAGGATGAACCAATCCTCTATGTTCTTCATCAAGAATTTTTCCATTCTTGATCTCCACGCCGGAAAATCTTCTCGGTCGTATGGCGGTGGAGTATTGATGTCCCCGCCCCATCTTTCTTGAAGCTCCATCGTCTTCCCTCTAGCTTCTTGCTCCGGTTGTCCGTAGAAGAGCCGGGCTCATGATACCACTTGTTAGGACCTTTGAACGCTAGAGGGTGTGTGATTAGCGTCAATGGAATTCAATCGCGGTTGTGTCTACAAATTCGTTAGCGCAGCGGAATATAGATAATACAATAACAATAATGAAAACACAACACGCTAACACGAGTATATAACGTGGTTCGGAACCGCACGGTTCCTACTCCACGGATTGGGCTCAAATGAGCCCTAGCGATGCCAATCACACACCACTATCAAATAACTCCTCCTCGGAACAATCCGGAGGTGGAGAAACCTCGTACAATATGATTACAACAATAATCAAATGAATACAAGCAATATAGTGAAATACAAAGCAATACAAGTAAAGGAAACACTTTACAAATGCTCTTGAATGCTTGATCACTTGGTTGATCGAGCAGCAAAGAACTCGCCCCAAATCGCCTCAAAGAACCATATATTTTTCTTCCACCACTAGCTCCATATATAGCTTCAACGACGTCTTTGAAAAAGTCGATCGATCGATCGAGACCATCACGATCGATGCCATCGTTGTCGTGAGACAACGGCTAGTTCCACGTTGGATAAGTCCAGCGGAACTACCATCGACCGATTGTGACCATCGCGGCCGATGGAGTCCTCACTCGACCGATCGAGTCTCGACTCCATTCTCGCGGTCGAATTCGAGCACCACCGATCGATCGTGACGATCACGATCGCTGAGCTATCACCGATCGCCAACCTATGGCGATCAGCTAGGCTAACCCCGCAATAAACCCTAGTTGACTCGGTCCAGTCGACTGCCACATGGCATCAGTCGACTGGCACACCTCAAACATGAGGTTTTAACTCAAGTATGGTTCCCCCATACTTGCTAGACCACCCTTAGCCTAGACCTAAGCCTTCTAGTCACCTCCATCAGCCTCACGCCTCTCGGATCCCTCCAAGTCATCCATGACTTGTTCATCCATCGCGCTAGCCTTCAGGTGCTTCCGTCGGCTATGTCATGCTAACGGTGTCTACACCGCCAAGGCACATTGGACTTACGCCGCCAAGACTCCGCTTGGACTTTACGCCGCCAACCATTGGACTTATGTTGCCAAGACTACCGCTTGGACTTTACGCCGCCAATATCAAATCCCTTGGACTTCAAATGCCAACTCATGTTGGACTTTCCATGCCAAGACCATGCTTGGACTTCTCAAATGCCAAGACCATGCTTGGACTTTCCCTTGCCAACCCATGTTGGACTTTACATTGCCAAGACCCATGCTTGGACTTTTCTCAATGCCAAGTGTCCTACTTGGACTTTCCATGCCAAGACCCATGCTTGGACTTTACCATGACAATTACATTGTCATATGTTTTTGTCGAAACATCAAAACACATCAAAACATCACTCGAGCCAAACTCGAGTCCTGGTCAATCGTGACCTGGGCCGATTGCACCAACAGAGACTTTGTCCCTGGACACGGTGGCAAGACAGAGGAGGAGTTATCTGACGCCGGGGGGATTTTAGACCTCTCATCCGGAATCGACCCTAGTCCGTTTCCAAAGCGACCACTTTGCCTTACCATCGCGCCATCCCCGTGGAGACAAAAGTGATACTACCATCATCTATACCCAAGTGTATAATGGAAAAAATTAGAAGGATAATTTACGTGGACGAAAAGCTAAGCTGAGGGTTTCAAGAAAAAATTGAGAGTTGAGCTAGAGGAGGTCAACTCGGAAAATAAGTTGAGAGCTGAGCTAAAGGATGTCAGCTCAGAGAATAAGTGAAGAGCCGAGTTGAGATAAGTCAGCTTGGGGAATAAGTTGAGAGTTGAGCTAAAGAAGATTAGTTCGGAGAATCAGTGGAGAGTTGAGCTGAGATAGATCAGCTCAGGGAATAAAGTCAAGGGCGAGAATGAGGTAGGTCAACTCATGGAATAAGTCAAGGGTCGGGCAAAGGTAAGTCAGCTCGAGGAATAAGTTGAGAGTCAAGCTAAGTGAGATCAACTCACGAAGTAGATTGAAAATAGAGCTTAGAGGGAATAGTTCGAAAATCAATGTGAATAACATATCAAAAAAAGGGCAACCCAAAAGACAAGTCGGTCATTGGGTTAAGAGTTACTTAGGAAATATGTTCGATTATTGAGCTCCACGAAGAGAAGTAATGAGAAAATGGAGCAATATATCAGCAGTCACAAAGGCCTCTTTACGAAGAATGAGGTGCTTAGTCTGTTAAAAGGTGGGGACTTCATGAAATATTATTTTATCAATTTATTACGTCGAAGACATATATATCATCCTTTAGGATAACCGTCTGAGATTCTTCAAGAATCCCATGAGAGAATCATTCTCTAACGACTTGAAACTCTTCGAGGGTCACATGAAGGAATCCTTCTTTAATGATCGAAGAAGCAACCTCGCTTGGGTCCACAAAACCCTGCTAGGTGGACGATCATCATCTAAGTTTATTACACAACACCAGACCCTAGGACTAGAAGGAGATAAAAAGGCAAAGGCACCAGAAGGGAAAGAGGATCTGATCTCATTTTACAAACACTTTTGTTGTTCTATGCTATATTGACATTATTCACTGCTATTTATTTTTTTCTTCCTCGTATAAATTCTAATTTAAATATCGGAAGATCTCTGCGAGATATATATATAACATGTATTAACTTTTACAAGATGAGAGCAAAGTGATTTTGACTGCGGTGGTGGTAGGCTAGCAAAAATACAATATTTTTTTTCACTTTTTTGTTTCCTTTTTTTTTTTCTTTTTAATTCTTCACTTCCATTTTCCAAAGATTTTTGTTTCGCTTTTATTTTTCTTTTCCTTAGATAATTTTCCACTTTGAATTTCTTTCTTTCCCTAATTCATCTTTGGAATAAAACAGAGGATTAGGTTTAGATATGTAGGAGTAAAAATGCTTTTCCAAACCGTTACTCATGACGTTGAAGGTAGCACCATATGATAGATACATCATCACACTCGAATCGCACATATATGTATAACATTTTGACCGAGGATCAGTAGGGTGAAAAATGGTGATGACGAAGAGTTTGCAATTGCAGGGGCGGCGTCGAAGCTCCAGTTACCAAATCCCTACGATACATCGACAGAAAGGATCGAATTAGGTTAGGCGAAGCAAGAAAACATTACGGCGAGCTGCATGCTCATCCATGGCCGCCTTAATTCGACTTACTGCTGAGGCCGAGAAGCCCAGAGCGAGCTCAGGGCGCGAAGGCGGGTGTAGTATTCGCCGATCGCCAGGAAGCATCTCGCCGCTTGCCGGACGGTCAGGGTCCGCCGCAACTGGTGGATCATCTGCTGTCTCAAGTTGTCGGCCTGCGCGCGCAGAGATCGGGTGGAAACCGGAGATATACAGTCAGATGATCGATCATATCGGAAGTCGATCGAGAGCGTGGATTGATTTACGTTCTTACTTGTCGGACGAATCCTTCCAGATTAGTGAGCTTGTCGAGCGCAACGACCATCTGGCTCATGTAGTTTCCGACGTCGACGGCGGCGGTGTCCGCGCTGAGAGAAGCGTCGGCGCCGCCGCCGCCGCCGCTTCCGCCTGCGACGGTGTCGATGAGGGAGCAGTGGAGCTGGTGGAGGCCCTGTGACAGCGCCTCCTCCGCCTGGTGCGACGACTGCTGGAGGCTGCACATCCCCATCAGTTGCTGCTCCGTCAAAGGGTCCATCTGAGGGATGAGAACCTTGAGGAGGTCGGAGGGCCTGAAGCCGCCGATCCACAGGAAGCACCGCTCGGCCGGAGTCATCCAGGCGCCGTTGAGCAGGTGGAAGACGTCGGACTTGACGGCGATCGCTTTGAGGCGGAAGAAGTGGTCGTAGTTGGCGATGCAGTCGTCGAGGATGCCGCTGAGGTCGCCGTCGGGGAGGCGAGACTGGAGGGCGGCGCGGAGGCTGCCGATGCGCTTGCAGTTGTCGTCCAGCCACCGGCCGTATTCCATATCGAACATGGCAGCTCCTGCACCGCGCTAGACCATCAATTTATTTATTTATAATACACTATAAAAATAAAAATAAAAATATTAAAAATATTTATTATAATAATTTTGATTAAAAATTGACCAAAAATGTTTTTTAAAAAAGGTATTCTAAATATATATATATATATATATATATATATATATATATATATATATATATATATATATAAAAGGTTTAAAAAGGATGAAGTATCTTTTTAATATTTTTTTCAATATAAAATATCATTTTGAAAATTAACAAAAATAAAAGGAGCTCCTTTTGATTTTTGCCGATTTATTAAAATTTCCAATATTGTTATAAGAGACAACCTTGAAATATAGATATTTTGGGGATGAAAAATTAGATAAAGTTACCTTTGGATAATCTTTTTTTTAATAATAAAAATAAAAAAGACTCTTTTTTTATTTTAAATTTCTTATCATTCATAATAGTTATCGTGGCAAATTTAAAATGTTTGGACAAAGAGAAGGGGCAAAGTGAAAAATCTTATTACCTGAACTAACAGCTCCATTTGCACTCCCTCCTAACCCCACCATGAGCCCCTAATTAACATCCACAAAACCAAAATTTACTTAGAGAAAGCTGATTAATCCCCTGGATTATCGACAAAATTATCTGATTAATCATCTTAATTAATTAATACCTGTGATTTTGCTCTCTGGAGATCTTGCTCCAGCTGCTGAAGCCTAATCCTACTCGACTCCAATTGTTGCACATAAGCCTCGAGATCAAACAAACAAAAACGTAATAATCTAAATTACTAGTCCTTTTTTGTGAAAATAAAATAAATATAAATATTTATAAAAAAATTCACCTTCTTTCTCAGTCTGCTCTTCCTGGCCGCCTCTCTATTTTGAGCCAAACGCCTCAGCGTCTAACGCAAAAACCAAAAACTTAGCGGAGTAAATTAAAAAATCTCGCAAATATCTTTTATATGTTTAATTAATCGCTAAAGGACCTTTCGCGGAAGAATAATATAGCATTAGGAAGACGTAATGATCCATAATTAATATTCCACACTTTGATTAATTAATTTAGCGAAGAAAAAATTAACAAAATTAAAGTTTAATTTAGAAATTAAAGATAGATTAAGAACCTTGGCGTCGAGTTTCTTTCCTCCTTTCCCTGCTGCAATCGAGCCGGTCGTATTATTTTTCTGCAAAAACCCAAACAATTTAAGAATTTTCACTGGTTCTATATATCCGCGTTTCGTGTCGGATGGAGCAATCGAACAGTACGTTGTCTAGAGACGAAGGCAGAGAGCTTTCGCTCGTCGTTGCTGTTGCTGCTGCTGCAGCCATGGAGGCACTGCGGCCGCCGCCGGAGTCGGAACTGCTCCGGCGAGTCTCTACCTTCTTGCGAAGAGAGCAATATATATCGATCAAAAGGCATGGAGTACTCGAGAATTTCAGTGGGAAGTAAGGGCCTTACTGATCTGGTCGGAAAGGAAGGGAAGATCTCGAGCGTGGCTGCAGGTTTACTGCTGCTTCCGGAACTGAAACCTGCGACAGGCCGGAAAGACATGATCGGAAAATTAAAGATTGATCTTTCTCTTTCGCCATTTCGATCGCTGCAAAAAAAAATCAATCGAAGCCGATCTGTTCTTACACTTTGTGTCTCCAGCGCTGCTGCTCTCCCTTATCTGCACGAGGGCCTCCTCCAGCTCCCCGAAGTATGAACTTCCCCCTTCGTCGCCGCTGTTCCGGAAGCAAATTCTCAGGGAAAAAGGAAAGGAAATTTATGGATAGATCATCATTTGTGTGTGCTCCAGTGAGAATTTATATATGTATAAGAAATTAAACGAGGAGATGGATAGTGCGGTAGTGCTAATCCATTCAAAAAGTTTGAGGGAAAAAGGCGAAATAAAAAAATATACAAGAATCTGGCTCTAGCTCGAGATGAAGGTCCAGGGGCAGCAAGAGCAGTAGTTGCAGTGACTCTGTGATTTTGATTATATGCCATCCTCTTTCTTCTTTCTTTCTTCTTCTTCTTCTTCTTCTTCTCCACATGCATCAGCGTTATTCGTGTGCAAAGATCGAAGAGGTGAGGCGAGAGGAAAATGATCTTCGAGAGAGAGGAAGAAGAAGATAGATAGATACCATGAAAGTTGCAGGTCTGAGGACTCAAAGTTGGAAGTCGTTCATGGAGATGGAGGGGAGAAGTGGAAGTCAGGAAGCTGCTTGTACCGTCGTCTCCAACTCTGAGTCCCTTTTAACCCACTGCTCGACCTCATTGGACATTCAGAAATATTTTTTTTCTTTTTTCTTTTTTAAAATAGCGAGGAAATTTGCAACGAGAACAAAATTTTGATTTTAAAAATAGAAAACAAACAAGTTTTTGGAGCTTCCGAATGGGAATAAGTTCAAAGGAAAAAAAAAAAAACACTGAGTGAGACTTTCAACATCCACAAGAAAGTTAATTCCATATGAATCTTTCGCTGTTATTTGATTCGGCAATTTACCAAACAATATTCATGAAATTTGAAATTGTCTAAAAAACGTTTCATAGTTTCAGATTTACCAAATGACATACGTAATTTCCAAATTACCCCTCCCGCCAAACAACGTTTTTAATGCAGAGATTTCGCATGCATCCGAGCCACAATTACAAATTTCGAGTCATCCAAACGTCCCGTCCAAACGAGTCACAACGGTCTTCGTCTCTTCAGCTTCCGAGAAATCTTCGAGCGCACAAATCTTTGGAACATCTTAGACTCCATTTTTCGTCCAGCGTCATTTCGTTAGCTTCCGAGTTTTAGGATTTTCGACGAGACGCTTCGAGATAATCTCGTATCGTCCTCTCATTTAACTATCTGTTTTATCCATTTCTTACTCGCTTTTAGGGTTTCCATTGAAAGACGTACATCTCATAAGATTTCTGTCTACCATTCATTATTGCAGAATGAGTCAAGCATCTGGTTCAACCTCTTCTTCATCAGACAAGGTATGTATCACATTCCTTGCTTTAGTCGAATATGAAGTATGTCATCTGTTTTAAATGATTTTTCGATTATGGTTTTAGAATGATTTTAAATATTCAAATACAAATGGACGATTTTTTTAATCGGTATCTGAATTAGATAAATAGAATCCTAAGATTTTTTTAACAGGATTATTGCAAAGCATTGCAAATTCTCTAATTTGTTTTTTACAATTACAAAATGAAGAAATAAATCAGGTTTTAAAAAATTTATATTTCCAAACTTTTAATTATTTGAAACTATGAGGTATTTTTTGGGCAATTTCAAACTTCAAGAATGCTGTTTGGTAAATTATCGTATTTGGTTTGATAGATTTAGTGTATTCTCTTCTATATAAATTTTATCTTTGATAAAATATTTTTAGATATTTTCTTTTTTCATTCATCCAATCCAAACATTTTATTTGATGCATAAATATCAATATTTTATCATATCTTAAATGTAAATTAATTTTCTCTTTACTATTTTCATATTTCTTAATTATACCTTCCTAAATATTCAAATATTATGACTTTAATCTTTTTACTATATATTCTAAACTTTTAAGTTAAAATTCAACTTCATATCGTATAACAATTTTAATTATTATTATTATTATTTTACTTTAGAGATCTTCATTTTAATTATATATCATGTTCTATAAATTTTTACAAATACTATTATAAATATTTAAAAGCTCTTAATTCGTCATCTTCTATCTTAATAATTTTTTATTATATTTTTATATTATTATCGATATATATATATATATGTATGCACTTCCGCTTAACAAATTGGGTAGTAGAAGTCTTATACTGAATAATTACTCAAAATGGAAGTGCCAAAGTGAAAATAAATATTAATATTATTGTATAAATGAGCCAACTGGCTGACCCACTTATCTATTAATTAACAATTAAGCCTAGATTTATTTGAGATTATCTCCCTAATTATTTGTTCATAAGTCAACATCCATCTAAATGTAAAATGCACCTCGCTAATTAATTAAATAGAAGCGGCAGCAGTGGTTTTTAAGGCAGACTAATTAAATTAAATTTAATTAATTAACTTAATTAGATGCATTAGGTGGAAGAAGATGTGGATTTGATGCAGCTTCCATAACACAGCCCACTTGTTCCATAAACTATTAATTAGGATTATGGGAAAATTTCATTTTGACCCCTTCTAGTTTTTTTTATAAAAAAAACCCATTAAAACATCCTTTGGAACTCTAAATTTTTATCGTAGATATATCGTCGAGTCCAAGTACGAGAAGAACAACTCGAACCGAGTTGTGAGTCTACTCGTGTCAATGCGACGGTGTACAATTATCGCACACTATCCTTTGAACACTCTATATTCTAACTTTAACAAAACATTTTAAAAAAAATTATGAAATGAATGTTAAGACAATATTGGTCCCTAACCCTAAAAAAAAATATTGACAAAACCAATAAATATTCTTGTTAAATAAGACAACATGAACACAATCATTACTGCCATGCTTTCAACAAACCAACAAAAAACACCAAAAAAAAGGGGAAAAATAGAATTTTATTGCAAACACAATTAGTACTTCAAAAGATAATTAATCATGATAAATCATTGAGGAAAGCCATAATGTTGGACGAAGAGCAATCATACTATTCCAATAATTGAAGACAAGTTCTACTCCAATATAATATTTAACTCATCAAATGTTCATTACATTGATAATTAGTGAAATTATTTAATTTATTTGTTGTTTTTTTTTTAAAAGGGAGCTTGAGGTCAACCGTGGAAATCCAATATTGTTTATGAGTTGAATCGATTAGTTTTATTTTGATTTAAATAAATAATAATATAAATATGTACTACATTTTTTGTGTTAAAAAATGTGTCTCGACCATTATCCGACGATGAATTGAAAGTGTCTTTATACATTTTGGGTGTTTTGGTAAATTGTAAAGATGGAAGGTCTTTTTGAGGATTATTGCTCTTTCTGCAATGGTTCGGCCCAACTCAAGGCCTAGCCCAAGGTCAAATGGCCCCTTGGGCTCTGAGGAGAAATTATGACCGTTGGATTTGAATCCGACGGTAGTCGGTGCTCCGCTCGGGAAACTTTAGGGTGTGCAAGAGGGCTTTCGTCGGCCTATTTCCCTCTCGCGCGCGCTCCCGGAGGCAATTCGGCGGCGATCTCGTTCTACCTTCCTCCTCGTGGTACGTCTTCCAAGAGTTTCGTACCTTTGATGACGCTCATTTCTCCAATCGATTATCGAACGAGATCTGTTGTTTAGTTAACTTCCCAATGTTCTGGTTTTCATTCTCATTTTTGTTACTTTTTTTGCTTAAAATTTGTTTTTTTTTCATGGAGGAGCTCATCTCTTCTTGTATTTTGCTTCGAAGGGTCGTTTGAAAGAAGGAAGGCGTTCACGTGAAAAATGAGGTAGTTTGAAGCTTCGATTTAGTTATCCTTCAATGTTTAATTCTAAATTGTTGGAGGATGTGTGTCTAATCACATATACCGTGAGCTGCTAAAAGTATTATCTGATTCCTTTCTAAAGATGGCACTTTTATCGTGCACCACTATATGTACATAAATGATTATCTATATAAAGAGACATTTTATTCCCTTAACTATGCTTTGGAATGCAGCAGATAAGAAGGAAGGACGCCTTTTCTGTTAGTCAACTGATTTTCTTGTTTTGTTGTTTTTTTTAATGTCTTTTCAATATTCTATTTACATTCCTGTCTCACTGGGGTAATTGGTTGTGAATCACCGATTCTTCACTCTTGTATACATTTCTTTAAATTTTGAGTGGGCTTAAGTTCATCAAAATTTATATTTTTCATGTTGGAATAACTATTTCCCTAAATGTTTGTTGCCACAGCAAATTGCAGAGTGATGTTCTTAGGGAAGCAATCTCTCAGGTTGTTGGCGATTCTCGAGAGAAGAAGCGCAACTTCACCGAAACAATTGAGTTACAAATTGGTCTGAAAAATTATGATCCTCAAAAGGATAAGCGATTCAGTGGTTCTGTGAAGCTCCCACATATTCCACGCCCAAAAATGAAAGTTTGCATGTTGGGCGACGCACAACATATCGAGGAGGTATTCATGTTGGAATATTTTGTTATACTGGCCCCTATTGATTCTATTGATTATTTTTCTCTGTAGTCTGACTAAACACCATGCTTAAAAATTGTATATCTTCTTTAAATATCATTATAATAGATTTATAATTCATATTGGATGTGATGCTGGATGTTTTTTTTTTGGCCTACCGTTCAGATCCTTAACATCTGTCGTCTGGCAAAATAACTGCAGTTAGCTTCAATTGCGTGTGTATTTTTTTATGCGTATATTTAACTAGAAACTTTTCCAACATATAGCTTTCTGCAGTCGGATGTTCAAAGTGTCAACGAGAAATAGTTCTGATTTGTATGCATTGGAAACATTTTCTTCATTTAAATTTGCATATTCAAATTTTGTGCTGTAAGGATTGACTTTTGCTTTTGTCACTTCCAGGCAGAGAAGATAGGACTTGATTACATGGATGTTGAAAGTTTGAAAAAGATGAACAAAAATAAGAAACTTGTCAAGAAACTTGCTAAGAAGTACCATGCTTTCCTTGCATCAGAAGCTATCATTAAGCAGATTCCTCGTCTTCTCGGTCCTGGTCTTAATAAGGCAGGCAAGTAATCTTTCTTTTAAGACCTGTCGGTTTGTGACAGGGAAACTATAATTCTCAATGGTTAGTGATTTTTAGAAGAACAATTATCCTTCTTTTTGTCTCTATTCTATGCTTCTACACATCATCCTTTGTATTAAAAAAAATGAAAGTGCTAGTTGAACAGGTATTATATATAGTAATGTTGTCTGACCTATTTAAACAAGCTATGTAGAAATGTTGAGGTCTAATCTTCAATTGCTTTATTTATCACAATGCATTATTGAAAAGAAACTTATTTTGCGAGGGCTATCCATGTTTTAGCCTGGTCCTATTGTCATGATTCCAATCCATGATCACATGGAAATGCATAGCATCTGATTCAGTAATGACCATTTGTAGTAAGTTGATGAATTCTTAGTTGCTAAATTGATACTTTTTTCCTCTTCATTCCCACTAAACTAATATTTTCAGGAGTCTGAAGGTTTAATAACTGTTTATTTATTCTTTTGCAGGGAAGTTTCCCACATTGGTTACTCACCAAGAGACTTTGGAGTCTAAAGTCAATGAGACCAAAGCAATGGTGAAATTCCAACTGAAGAAGGTCCTTTGCATGGGTGTAGCGGTCGGCAATGTTGACATGGAGGAAAAGCAGATTTTTCAGAACGTGCAAATGAGCGTGAATTTACTCGTGTCGTTGTTGAAGAAGAACTGGCAAAATGTGAGTTCTCTTTACTCTTTGATCCAGCCTTGCATTCTAAACCTTTCCTAGAAACAACTTTTTGTTCATGTAGTGCTGAATTTTACACACTCATTATGCCCCTGAAATGTATATGATTCTAGTGAACCGTCGAGATTTTCGGTAACAAGAATTCCCCTATTGTGAAGTTGGACCTTTAGTTTTGTAAACTGAATATGCAAATTAGCTACGACGCATCCCCTCGGACTAAATGATACATTAAGCTGCCTCATAAAAGCTTGATCTGAGAAATAATATGCTGCACGATTGTTCAGTGTGCAACCATAGGTGATTGCATCTCCATCATCCTATCTGTGAGATGGACACTATAGCTTAGCTCTTGAATCCGTCGGGATCATCGCTGTCGTCCCTCCAATCGAATCGTGGTTAGAATTTGACTGTGATTCGATTGGACTTCGAGCTCAGTCGGACTGTGGCCGAATTCTAATTGAATTGCGACCTCAAGCGCTGAGTCGAATAATAGTCGGAATTCGACTGTGATCCGATTGGACTTCGAGTTCGGTCGAGCTGCGGTCGAATTCTAGTTGAATTGCGGCCGCAAGCGTTGCAAATCTGCAATCGATGGCGGCCACAATCACATCGGATTTCGGTTGCGATCCGATTGGAATTCGATTGTGGTCCGATCAAATTTCGACTCTGGCCAGGCCATGATTGATGCATCCCTTCGGACTAAATGATACATTAGGCTGCCTCATAAAAGCCTGATCTGAGAAATGATATGCTGTGCAATTGTTTAGTGCGTGCCCATGTGTGACTGCATCTCCATCTTATCTGTGAGATTGCACAGTACTTTAGAATGCACTGTGTCATCAGAGTGATGTACACTATAGCTTAGCTCTTGAATATGTCGGGATCATTGCCATTGTCCCTCCAGTCGAATCGTGGTCAAAATTTGACTGTGATCCGATTGGACTTCAAGTCCGGTCGAACTGCAGTCGAATTCTAATTGAATTGTGGCCACAATCGCATCGGATTTCGGCTACAATTCGATCGAAATTCGATCGGACGTGGTCCGATCGAATTTCAATTGTAGCTAGGCTACAGTTGAAATTCGATTACTCGGCAACGATGTCGAGCGGCTCAGATGCAAAAGGAATTGTTGTGTATTTTTTATTACTATGCTCGATCACGCACAAATCCGTCGCCTAGCATATCAAACTCAAGCTTGACCTTGTTGACCTGAGATCGCAATGAAAATCACCTTGTTGATTGTTATCTTGCAATTCTTTCCAACTTTTTTTTGTGTACTCGCTAGCATGATCTAGTTTTAACCTTCTCTTTTGCTTTGCTATGTTCACAGGTCAGATGCTTGTATCTGAAGAGCACAATGGGCAAACCCTATCGCATCTTCTAACTCTTTCATTTGCCCGAATTCGAGTCGGCCGCCGCCGCGGGATCGAACTTCTTAGCTCCTATCGCATCTTCTAACTCTTCATTTGCTCGAGTTCGAGCTGGCCGCCGTCACGGGATCGAAGTTCTTAGCTGAAAGTTTTTCGAATATCGATCAGTATAAAAGAACAGAAGCTACGATACAATTAGTCATGTGTTTGATTAGTCTAAAAGAACAGAAACTATTCTTCCTCTATAAAAGAACAGAAGCTACGATACAATTAGTCATGTGTTTGATCAGTCTAAAAGAACAGAAACTATTCTTCCTTCTTCACATGAACTTTCTTTTTCTTTGATTGTTGATTCAGTTATATCAGTTGTTAATATTTCTTTCTTTTAATATTATCCGAATATATATTAATATTTTTTTTATTTATTTATTAAGATTTTAAGTTGTACTCTATTGGTATAGTAAAATATAAATTAATCCGCAACGCATCTCACGTTCACGTGAGAATCTTAAAGCAAGAAATATGAAAAGATGCGTTCCATGACATGGGTCCCGGTGTGATTCTCTATCCTAATCGGTCAACTATCTGTTTCGTGTGCTATACGGCGCGCCGAATCAGAGAGGCTATCGGCCTTGCACTCTATTTCTATCGGCTTCTTCCTCCTCTTCGTCCCTGTCGCTCACTCGGCGGTCTCGCTCCGAGGCACTGCGTCGATTCTTCGATCTGTTCAGCCTTTGCCAACTCATCTCATCGGTACTCGATCTCTCTTCTGTAGCTTAGTTTTTAAAATCTCTCCTTTGCGCAAGCGAACTGATTTTCGATGCATTTTTTTTTTAGGTTTTATAGATGAATTCGTTCTAAATACTCATTCTCTGATCATAAATTCTTGAAAGATCCTTTTTCGGTCGCATTATACCAGTTTGCTTGTTTTTTTTTTTTTGGTGTGGATTGCAGCAGTTGATGTTAGTTTAACATAGAAGCAGCTATGCAGTTCTACTGCTCATTCTCTGGCTCTAAATGGTCGAAACTCCTCTTTTTTTTCCCCATCTCGTTGCTGTTGTGCTACGGGATAAAGATTTGAGAGGGTGTAAGTTAGCTGAACTACTAGCGATTAATTTCCTGGTTGCTTCCTGTTATGACAATGGAGCCGGCATAATTTCTGATTGCTTATTTACAACACCAGTAAAGGTTAGAAGTAGTTAGCAATATATAGCTAGCAATCATAAATCGATTTCCTGATCTCTTAAGTGCCGCATTTATTGGTTAAGATATCATAGGTTAACAGTTGAGTGGCCAATTCTACCCAAGTTAGTCATTTTGGATGAAGGGATCTCTGGTCTTCTTCGTCTCTTTCAATTCATGACTTATTCGTATTTAGTGAATATGTAGTATGCAGTCTCACATAGCGTTCAATGAAGAGATAAAGGAGGAGGATGAGTAATCTTAAGTGCCACATTGATAGGTTAAGACTTAAGATATACATCATAGATTAACAGTTGGAGACTTAAGATATACTCTTTTAGGGTGATGAATTCATGTCTTTCTCGCCTCTTGCCTTCGTGATGTGGATTCACTTTCAATGGTATGTAGCAGAGTGTTTTTTCGACACTATAATCTTACATAGTGTTCGATGAAGAGATAAAGGAGTAGGCCAACTAAACTCTTAAGTTGCTACATTGATAGGTTAAGATATCATCGGTTAAGAGTTGAAGCAAGTTTTTACAAGTTATAGTCATTTGGATGATGGATCTCACTTTCCTTGCCTCTTTCCTTCATGATGTGGCTTCATATTTAGTCAATATGTAGCAGAGCAAATTTTTGACAATATAGTCTCATATAACGATCATTAATGAGATAAAATCCATTCAAACGACTGAAAAATTGGTGCATGTCTAGTTTTTGAGGATTTGTATCGTAGAGCAATTTTTGCACTCATTAGCTAATTGAGGATTTTTTTTTTCTTTCTGCTGAAGCTCTTGATGTGAATGGCACGATGTGGTATTTTCTTCTATTATGTTCCTCCCAATTTAGGCGAGAAAACAAGCTTATTGTCGTTTATTTTACGAAAAAAATTCAAGTTTTTGGCACAGTTCCACTAGATATGCAGCTGTTGAAATCTTTATCTTCTTAATGGGAAGTAAAATTTGAGATATGATTTAAATTTTCAGGTTTTCAATGGCAACTTCCACTCTCGTGCCTTCCTGTATGCCTAAATGCAGCTACAGGAGCCAACTTTCTAAGGCAACAATTAAGAGCCCATCCTCTTTGGGGTTCTTAAAGAGTGTCTCAAAAGCACGACGCTTAAGGGCATCGAATGGCTTCAGGGCATCTGCGATGGCTGTCTACAAGATCAAGCTTGTTGGTCCACAAGGGGAGGAGCATGAGTTTGAAGCTCAAGATGATGTCTACATCTTGGATGCTGCCGAAGCAGCAGGTGTGGAGCTGCCTTTCTCATGCCGAGCTGGAGCTTGCTCCAGCTGCGCAGGCAAAATCGTCTCAGGCAGTGTCGATCAATCTGATGGATCCTTCCTCGACGAGATGCAGATATCCAACGGTTACGTCCTGACATGTTGTGCCTATCCGAAGTCAGATGCCGTTATTCACACTCACAAGGAAAGTGAGCTCTACTAGCGACCACCGATATCGTCACAATCGCCTTGTGAATTTCTCAGTGTCTTCTATGGTTAGCTTTGTTTTGCTAGAATGACTATCAGTGGAGTGCCATCAATAACGTTAGAGGCTGTTTTAACTTCCAATATGCTTACTGTGAAGCATCATTTGATCTACCCTAATATTTTTTTTGAAAAAAAATCCTTTAAAATTTCATTATGTCGAAATGGTTCCTGAGCTTATGCAATGAGCAATGCATGAATATTAATTTTCAACCAGTAAATCGGGCCGGCCTCTGATCGGCTCATTTGGCCTGCCCTACAAGCCCTAGAATTGAAACGATCATTGCTCTCAATTTGGAAGCCCATCTCGCCGGCAATGGAGGAGGTTTGCGAGGGCAAAGAGTGCTCATTCCGGCAGCAGGAGGCCATCCTCCGCTTTTGGCCGTTCATACTCTCCTTCGAGACTCAGCTCAAGTGCACCAAGTCCTTTGCCACCGGACTCCCCCACCATGGCCACATCCTCGTCGGCATCGTCAAGGACGTTGTCACCCTCTTTCTGTAAAAAGATTGTTTCATTTTTCCAATATGAGATCAGATTTCTTATTCAAATGCAAAGATGTAAATATTTGGATATTGTAGTAATGTGATGCAGGAGCTCAATAATTAAATCAGTGGTTCCTTGCACTGATCTACTTTTAGAATCTTTCAGGTTGTGTTAACTGATTTCTGTTTTTTGTTTTCCTAATGTATCAGGTAATACATTGGGGAAGGCAAATGGTGCTGTGGCTAAGGAGGAGGTCAAGGCAATGTCTCGACAGATATATTTCCATTTGAGCAATCTGGAGAATTCACTTTCTGCCAAAGCAAACATCTTTGATTGATGCTCCCTCTTTGTTCCATTTGTAAAGGCTCAGGTGCCTGTTGCTCTATTTCCTCTGTTCATGTTATACTGCCCTTCTCATTGGGTTGATGTTTTCACTTTGTCCTCATAATTCTACTACTTGCAGGTGATTTTGTGCCAGGAGGGACACCTAGTGTCTCCTTTGTTATCAGCATAGCAAAGTCTGCTCTTGTGTTTGATACTGAAGCTATTGTTGCATTGAAACTTGATTTGTAATTGTTTTCTTTAGCATGCTGAAAGTTGAGATTTGATCTTCTGCATTTTATGCTGTAGGCAAAAAGAAGCTTGCTGAAAATTTTATCTTTCCAATTTGAAATCGTAGTTTCAAGGTCGAAATGGAAGGGTTAGTCCTTTTACTCATCCATGTTAATTTTAGATTAGTAGTTTACTACCACTTGTAGATCAAGGTGGATTACTTTGAGGATCAACCAGTGGTGTCTTTCTCAGCATTGCAGATTACTTACTACATGAAACACAAAGAACTGATGGACTAAATGGCATATTAGCTTGTTTGCATTTTCCCCCGATTTGCATCTTGCAGTTTCTGCAATCAACCTATCGATGATATTACAACCGTCTCATTTCGCCTGAGCAACATTCTTTTTGCTATTCAGCAGTTTAATTCTCAATTCATGTGTGATATTGCAAGTTAGTGGAGTGGAGTGCAATATTATGTTCAAGTTAAAATAGAGGAAAAACATGCTAACATAGAACCCCTTTTTTTGTTTTTTGTTTTCTCTCAGGCAACATTTTTCAGCTGGGAACATGGAAGGATGAGCTAATTGTCGTTGTTTTAACATCATGGTGGATCCAAGGCATTCACCTAGCTGATGTTCGAAGACTCGGAGGCAATTGGAAGGGCATTACAATCTCTTTCGATCCATAAGAAACTGTCGTCGAAGTTGAGAGCATACTCGAAGGGATCATACTGGAGGCTGACTCTCGGCTTGCTTCCCTTCCCGATGACTTTCCTGATCCTCATCCTGATCTTCCACAGCAGGCTTCTGCGACGCCTCGCGCTGCAATTCGTCACACAGGCTACTCTTCTCAACCAACGCATTTCTGATGCCTTTGGCTTATCAAATCAAACCAAATCACGAACTGAAAACTGCTGGAAAAAAAGCTTTCCACAGCCAGTGAGCAACGCTTCTTCCACTATCTTGTTTTCTACCTTACTGTTCGAGTATCAACGAGAACTTACCTGAGCGATTCAAATATGAATTCATTGAGAGTTCTCAGTTGCTTATATCTTCCCGGAATGAGCTCCACAGGGTAAATTACACGACAGCCTTTCCAAAACATTTTGTGACAGGGATAGAACGATAGGTGCAGGTTAAAGCCGGGGCTCCATGGGAATATTGGCAAGCTCCTGGCATGTCTTTCTCGGCGATGATACACATGTAAGCAGCAAGGGGAAGTGTTTCCTTTGCCAGACCATCGACTGCTTTATGATGTTTGTGCATGGGTTGTTCTGTCAGGTAATTGAGCAGCTCTCGGAGCCATGGGGGATTGATTCTCTTCCATGACGGATCAAATCATCCTCCTGACCTCACAAGGAAACAATGGCCTTGTGATTGAAGGTAGGCGAAAAGGTAGGGATGCTACTCTTCATTCCTGATGCTGCATGTCTTATTCCCTTGGTGCTATTGGCCTTTGTGCTTGATTCTGAGCTCTGTCTTTTTCAAGTCTATCATAGTCAAACTAAGTAAGCTTCCTTGCAATTTGAGTTCATAACTCATAATCTTTTATTATTATTATTATTATTATTATTTTTATAATCCTATTGAGTTGATTTCCATCTTTTAGTCAGATTAGGTTGGATCGCATTTATTTTTATTTTTATTTATTTATTTTTATAATAAAGCTGTATGAATTTATGAGTAAAAATAAGCTGTCATATTTACTCCGAAATATGAATTTAAAAAGGAAAGAAATTTCAAATGGAAAAAAATATTTAGAAAATGAGAAACGAGTTTTTTTTTTAATTGCATCCGGTGTTCGAACCTTCGATTCGATTAATTTTTAATAGTGATCGGTCTTGTCCTATGAATTTTTGGTACGTCTCGTCAATAGTTGAATCGGATAAGGTCGAAGTCCAAATAGTCTTCACTGATCATCAAGGGTAAATTAGAGAAACGTTCGTAATTTTTTTACGGTTCATATGGTTCAGTCTAGATTTTGTAATCGTCTTATTTCTGAACGACGGTTCAATATCGAAATTGTACTTTATCTATTGAATAAATTTTTGGATCTCAGAGTCGTTCGAATATATTTTTTTTTAATTCGTCATCGAATGATATTGCAGTAGAGGATCGAATTGTATTTTTTTGTGGGATACTTTTTAGCTTTTGTCGTTGCACCGTACTTCTGGAGTTTGGAGAAATGAATTCTCGATCAAATACAGAAACGGTTAATAAGAGGAAAAAAAAACTATTTGCGCGCTTACAGTGCGTCAATTGATGATTGACCATTGGCCGTAACGATCGGCGGTGGTCGAAGATGGTGGTTGGCTGTTGATGATGTGACTATAGCTAGCAGTCGATCGCGGCAAGAATAAATTTTTATTAATTGAAACAAATTTAAGAAGAAGGAAACATATTTTTAATTCAATTTGGGCGGGAAAAATATAATTAACGGAAGAAAATTAATTCGTCGAAGAATAAATTTTTTAAATCTTTCAGTTTATTAAGTAAACAAAAGTATTTTTTTTCTCCCAAGTAAACGAAAAAAACGTTTACCACGGTGTCTATTTCCTTACTCTAACTACAGGGAGGATTAATGTCATGGAAGTTGCGCGTCAACTTTTGATTAGGAAAAATAAGTGTAAAAAGTTTCTTCGTGCGAAATAAAAAAATTGATGGATTTTTTGAATTTTTGATGTAGGATTAAACATTTATACGTAAAATAAGCACCGTGGAGGTCACAAGGTGAGTTGGAGGCCTAGTGGGCCGCTTAGAAGCTTTGACGGCCCAATTGGCTATAAATTCCGTTGGCAATCGATATCTACTTATTTTGGGACCCTTTCAGCTTGGTTAGCAGTCTTTATCAATCTGTTTTATGATCATTATGAGAGAGGTAAATCATAGAAGTTTTTATGAATTTTGATACGGTGATGGGGGCATCTGAATCCAGAAAAAAAGTTTAGACTTTCGAAATCGATCTATATCATTTTTGCAAATATCGTTGTATTTTAGTCATCACGCTATTCTATCCATTCAGAAAAAAAATTTAGATCTCTTTCAAAATCGATTTATATCACTTTTTATGCTATTTTATGCATAAAAAAAAAATTAAATCTATTTCGAAATTGATGCTACTTTTGAGTCGCTAATACTTGTGGAGGGTAGAAATAGAATTCATAAAAGACTCCGAAGGGAATATTTGTTTACTCGCTTTCTTCTTCCTGAATCGCGCGAGGGAGAAGCGTCGAGATGAACGAGAAGGCCACCGTCTCCAAGGAGCTCAATGATAAGCATAGAAAGGTTCAGTTTTTTTTTTTAATCTTATCTTATACGGAATTTTTAGTGCTTGTTTGCCTTTCGGCTCGGTGATCCAGTGGTTAGGAATGTAGAAATCGCAAGGTATCTATTTCGATTCCATTTCGATTAATCCTGATCGGTATTTGTTATCGCTCTGTGATATTCTGTCGGCCATCTTTTGGATCGTGGTTTCGTTATTGCGAATCTGGAATCTTACTTTGGTTGTCGAGCAGTCCGTAATTTCCGAACGATCGCCCTTGATAAGACATATGAAAGGTGCGGTTGGATCTTCCCAGCTCAGAATTTTTATTTTAACATGGATTCCGTTTTATTCAGAAATTTGGAAGTCTATTTCTGATTATGGATCTAAATAGAGAATAAGAGCCATATTTTTGTCTTCATAATCGTTAATTATAGGTCATGACCAAGGCTCTTTGACAACTGCTGGTTGACACTGTTGATCTTTCATGTCACAGACATCATCTTTTATTCAAGTTTATGCTAGTTTTGTATGAACTTTAGAAAATGACTCATGATGGGCAATATCCACATATAGCATCCAAAAATCAATGTATCTTAGCAATATGTTATTCTGGTGTTGCCTCTCCTCATTTTCATTCGGTGTTTCTAGTTGCTGTTTTTGTTAAATCATTGTGATTAGATTGATGATCTTCTGAAGTCTGATCAGTATAGTTGATGATTTTATTGTTTCTGACCATTTATCCGAGATAATACACAACGTATTCCCAAGCCCATATTAAAAAATGAATCCAAGATAAACGGTGGCATACTTATGGCTTTGACCTCTAATTCACATACTAGTCTTCAGATAGTAAGTCTAGGGTATCTTGTGTAACAGGTTTTGACAGTCATTATTTTTGTTTTCAGTCTAAATCTTTCGAGCTAAATTACATTTGGTATATAGTAATTGGTAAATACAATTAGAAGGGCGCTAGACATTATTATGGCTTCAGAATTTAAATAGTGAAATGTTTTACCGTTAACTATTTGATCGTCTTCTTTCCTGTATAATTCATATTCATTTCTAATCACTATACTTTCTTTTTATTTTCATTTCATCTTTAAGGTCATTAGCAGGTTTTTTTCTGTTGTCTTTCTCAAGAATTTTTTTCATTTGAGCAATTCATCCACTGCTTGACCTTATAATTTCTTTTTTAGGTTGTTCATTTGCTGACAAATACTTCAGCTGATTGCTTCCCTTTCCACCTAGATTTATCCTTCTTTTTTTTTTGGTAAAATCATCTCTGTTTTTTTTCCAGATATTGGAGGGACTGCTCAGGTTACCAGAGAACAAAGAATGTGCTGATTGCAAGTCTAAGTGAGCTTAGCTACTTGATAGATGCTTTATAACCTTGTTGTTTATGCAATCATTTATGGTGCTTCATTTCCCAACAACGATTATTTCTCATTGCCTTGGACCAGGGTGTTCCTTGTATAGGATCTAGAATCGTTCATATGGTTGTTTTCTGGCATTCTATCAAAGTGAATGCTTAAATTGTGTCAAGTTTGTAATTGTCAGCTTCGGGCTAGTTTTCATGGCTTCCTGGGTGTTGCATTTATTACTTGATCCATTCATAATGCAGTGTCTTTCACTTGAGATATTCTGATTTTACTGGGACCTTTATCAGTGCACTTTTCTTAATCGGATTTTGTGCTACTTAATGGCATTTTATTGCCCATTGTTTGGTTCCAACATTAGCTTATATTTAGTCCTTTCTAAAGTCGATTTCCTGAAATGTGTCAAAACAAGAAAATAAAATGCCCCACTTATATCGGTGTGCAATGCATTTGATGTGACCTTCCTGTTTTAATTATTTCTATCATAAGCGAGTCTGGAACTGAAACTGGGAAGCTCATCCAAGCCTTCAGATTTGGGCTCTGTTAAAAATGATTATTCGGGGTGCAATTCAACCTCACAGTCTAAATTTGACAGTTTATCTAGAATTCGCAATTCCTTTTCTTCAAAATCTAAGCCTTCTTGCTGTATTTTTTTTTTCTTTTATGATCCAGAATAACATTCAGTTTTCCTTTTCTTTGTTCTTTCTAACATATCTGTGATTATTTTCAGAGGTCCACGATGGGCAAGCGTAAATTTGGGAGTTTTCTTATGCATGCAGTGTTCAGGAATTCATAGGAGTTTAGGAGTGCATATATCAAAGGTCAAATTTCAGTTCCTATGTCATTTAATATACTTGAACATTCATTGTCAATGCATTCATATTGTCTTAGCAACTTCAAATTGTCATTTAACATACTTGAACTTCAACTTCCGTGGATTTTCCATTAGCAATTTCTAATTTGGGATATGCTAATGTCATCGACTAGCTCCAGTAATAAAATTATTGAGAATCTGAGACCAGAGTTTGTCTAAATTTTAATTGTATTTTATTAATTCTTAGTCCACTGCAGGTAAGATCTGCAGCATTGGACACATGGCTCCCTGAGCAAGTTGCTTTTATTCAAAGTAAGCAGATCTTGTTTGCTTCTTTATATGTAGCTTTATACTTATTGTGATTACTTCTGCCAAAGTTTTGAGGAAAATGAATTTGTATTTTGTTTGGAAGTGATTGAAGTTTTTTATTTTTATGATACTTATGGCTGAGCAGCAATGGGCAATTCAAAGGCAAATAGCTACTGGGAAGCAGAATTGCCCCCAAATTATGATAGAGTTGGGATCGAAAACTTCATTCGTGCAAAGTATCAAAACTTCTAATCTTCCTTTTACTCTTTTATGCTTGTGTTGTTTTCTATATTTCTCGCATACAAAAATTTTATGTCATGACTAAGTTGATGAGTAAGTGGACTGAAATTCTAGATATGAAGAAAAAAGATGGGTACCTCGGGATACAAGGTTTATAATACCTCCAAAGGCGCAAGAAGTGACTGGCCATGCTAAGAAAAGATCCACTGATGTAGATGGAGATGAAAATTCAGACAATCATAAAGTTCCAGAGAAGGATAATACATCACAAAGTACAAAAAAGGATAATTTTGTGGTTCCTAAAATACCTAGCCCAGTAATGTTCTTGCTTCTGTTCACTTCTGCAGAGTTTACATTATACTATCTTTGTATGATTCTCTCCATTATTGTTGCTACAAAAGTTGTGTCTAAAAGATCAGTGTAGTTTTAACATTTTCTAAAGGCCGACAATGCTGTACTGTCCTTGGAGATATTAGAGCTCCGGGATACTTAGAAAATCACTTTCTTTGCTTTCAGATAACAGCAGAATTTTTATGCTCAGTTGAGTTGATTTACACACTTACATTCTTTTCACATTTAGAATCTCATGGTATGTATCACGAGTGGGATTGCAAAATTGCTTCGTTCTGTGAGACAAATTCGTGATGCTTTCTGATGCATTTTGTGCTGTTTACATTACTGTTGCTAACTACTGTTCGGGGTGGTTGTTCCTTTTTGCTGCTCGAGTTCTATTTGTTTTATTTATTTGTCGTAATAAGAAAAGTTTCTCATGTCCAGATTACATAAACAGGTTTCTTATGGCTCAAATGTGGAAACAGACAGAACCCAGATAGCTTCTGCTGTGGTTAATATCCCAACAACCACACAGTCAAAGCTCGATTCTGCATCCAATCTATTGGACATGCTTTCCCTGGATGATCCAAGTGAAATTGAAGAAGGATTATCTTCAGCAGATGATAATTCATGGGCAAATTTTCAGTGTAGGTGTTTTTGGGTAAATATCAAAAAGAAACTAGTAATTCTACATTTTCTCAAAAAAAAAATAACCATTTGGGATAGGGGAAGGACTCTGTTAGGTGATCATTGGTATCATCAAATACTGATCGTGTTTGTTTTGGCTTGTAGTTTCTTTGCCATGTCTTCTGCTTGCTTTTATGGAATAGATTTAAAAATCACTAACTTGTTATTAACACAATGATCCTACTTCGTCATTTTTGATCTGCAGCTGCAGAACTCACCAATTCCATGGACAGTAAGAGCACCATTGAATCTGCTGAAAACAAGAATAAGATTAACTCTGAAGCTGAGGATCAATTTAACGATGCAACATCTTTGATGCAACCTTCAACACCAACAACAACCCAGACAGACATCAAAACTGAAGCTGCATCTGGAGTTGAGGATCTATTTAATGGTTCAACGTCTCTGTTACAACCTCCATCACAAACAAATACTCAGACAGATGTCAAGAATGAAACTGCATCTATAGTTGAAGAACTATTCAAGGATTCAACATCTTTTTTGCAACCTTCAGCCCAAAAGAAAACCCAGCTAGATGTAAAAAATGACATCATGAGCCTCTTTGACAAGGTAAACCCTAGTTCTTTTTTGTATGAACTGAATGTACTCAAGCAGAACCACGATGTTGTTATGAGTTTCTGCATGTCTTTTTTCTAGTTATGGATGGGTTGATGTGCCCTTCAACCTTTTGCACCATGATAACTTACTATCGTTGCTTTCTAGCTGGGTAAAGAATATTGAGATCTTGCCTTCTTTCACTTGGTTAAGTATGAGCAATGTCTTCCTCGATCATATTGCTTTTTTTAATCACATTTAATATGAGGAACAATTGATTTCTTTAACATGTGTGTAGTTTGATGGTTTGCAGTCAAATACGGCTTCTCCATTTGCACTTCATCAACAGCAGCTGGCATTCATTGCTCATCAGCAGGCTTATCTCGCGGCTGCCACCAATCCTAACAATTCACCTTCCACATTATCTGTCGGCCAAACTCATCAACGCAGTATGAGCGATTCAAATGCATCGAAAGGAAACTTTGCAGCACAAAGTTGGGGTAACTTTGCCTACCAGTTTCCGAGGAATGTACCTTCCGGCGGCCAGTATCCCAATAACTTTGGTCAGGTAAGTTTAGCAGTAAGTGTGACTGATTTATCATTTTGGGATTCGAACAATCTGACTTGCCCTTTCGAAATGCAGTTGGGAAATGCCTTGCACTCTTCCTCTGGGAACCTTGGTCATGCTCCTGCATCCAGGTATGCATTCCTCGAAGCAGATTTTATTAAATTAAATTGTAGCAATATCAAAGATTAACTTAAAGGAGTTCCAACGTTTGAACCTTCACATTTTCAGTCATGCATCCTTTCTCATTATGCTTGGAATAGAACACGCACATATTTAGAAAAAGAAACAAAAGCTTAAAAAAGGAAGATGGATGATCAATTTTCTAGGAAAAAGGATAGAATAGTATATTGGAAATCCAAACAAATTGCACTAGGAGAGAAGTGAGAAAACCATTGAGCCAACAACAACAACAATAATTAAACTTTTATCCTGTTAATTGTGGTTGGCTAAAGAAAACATTGAGCCATTGCAATTTTTTATTTTTACTACAGAACATTTGTATATGTTTTGTTGAAACTCATGTAAAATTTGGAAGTGTTAAATTGTTTAAAGGAAACAACATAAGAGAAAGGAGTTGAGTTTAAAAATTATTAAATTGATTTGAATTTTACTAGTAATATATTTATACAGAGCTTAATAAGGGAAGAAGATGCATTATTATGACGATGTCGACGACCACAATGGGCATGCTTGCTCATTGAATAAATTTTGAAGGAATTCTTACATCACAAAAATATCAACGATCTATGTCATAAACTAATTTGATCTTTAAGAGTACAAAATATCCTTTTTGTTGTATTATATTCATGTGCAATTTGCTCTAAATCTTTTTTACTTAACAACAATCCTGCCACTTTAATTCCAAACTTTTGTCCTCCAGTCTAGGTGCTCTTGATGGAGAAAACACAATTCATGCTGCTTCATCATCATCCACAGGTACCGATCGATCACTTAACGATTATGATTTCTCTTCATTGACTCAAGGAATGTTCTCGAAACGCTGAGCATGAGATCAAACGCTGTTTGGTCTCTCTTAGTCATCTCCTTCCTTCCCGTGCTTTCCTTGTGTCAATTGAAGGGAAAAAGAAATTACGATATCGCTGTGGTTGTGTTGCCCTTACTGAGCTCCTTTCTTTGATCCGTTCGGTGTTATAGTTTCCGTGTAAA
The DNA here is from genome assembly GCA_025175895.1 of Wurfbainia villosa. Lineage (NCBI taxonomy): Eukaryota > Viridiplantae > Streptophyta > Magnoliopsida > Zingiberales > Zingiberaceae > Wurfbainia > Wurfbainia villosa. The sequence continues at coordinate 3,717,613 of JAKLTH010000283.1, forward strand.
GATCTTTGAGGCATATAACAAGATGTTTGGAACTTCTAATTGTTTTCGATGTTGTCGTTGCAAATCTTGTGCTTTCTCTAACTTTTTTTTTTGGCTTTCCACCAGCTTAGAATGAGAATTTGGGATTTAGATTGTTCGAGTTGATTGTGTAGTTCTGAAAGTCACTGAGCAAGTATCAAATTGAGTCATGAGTGATTTGCTCGTCGATAATTCAATCGAGTTTCGAGCTATCGATCAGTTGGTTTCGTTGCAAGTTCGGTTTTGAATTTTGAAAAAATTTGGACAAGCGATCTTGAGTTTGATATGATCGGGAGATTGCCTTCGAGCCGAGTATATTTTTGACGTTGGATTTGCTTTACAAGAATGATGTGATTGTATCATTGAAATTTAACTGTTGAGTTGTGAGTATTTTTTTATTTATCATGGTAATTGTAGAATATATCTTATCTATGAGTTATTTAGTGTCTAATTTATAGAGTTAGATCGGTTGAAAATAAGATTAGTTAGATTAAAAATTTGAATATGCGATGTTAATAAAAAAAAACAAGAGGAAAAAAAAAAAGTAGATAACAACTTTAACATTTAAAAATAATCATTAATTTTAGTATGAAATTTTATATTATGAATTTTCATTTTTAGTAAATCTCTGAATGCCATTTTTAATAAAAAAAAAACTCTAGAAGATTATTAAATCAATGATTTATATGATATTTGTGTTCATTAATAATCAAATAAATCGTCTTTAAAATCTTTTAATTAGTCAAAAGTGATATCTTTGGTGTTAAATAGGCAACGTGCTATATTTCTCATTGTGTTAAATTTAACCATTAAATTTTTTATTTGCAATGCCAATGAAATTGTTACAAATTTTAAATTATATATATATATATATATATATACACACACTACCTACCTTATGCTGAACGTTCGTGCACTCCACGTGAGATCAACGCGAGGTACCGGCGTCGTCGCCGTGTCGTCTGACCACCTTTGGTCGTCGAATCGGGCGCAATCGACACAAAACTTGTTGGCGGTCCGACGGAGCTAGTTTCTCGGTCGATTAGCGTTCGGAATTCGATGCTAAATGATCAGAAATTACCAAAGATCGCCGTTAGCGATCGCGCATGCTTGTTGGCGTGATTAGTCGGATTTGATCGGTGCGGTCGAAATTCTCTGACAGACGGACGATCGGCGTTAGTTCGTCAGCTACACTCGATCGATCGCGATTCGATCGTCGGTAGCCTAATGGCGGTCGAAATCGTAGCTAGAATCGGCGTCGATTTGATCGCGATCAAATCGATTCGATCGATTACGGTCGAATCTGCGTGACGACCAAGCGATAGCGTCGGCGTTCGGCATCGGATTCGGTCGCGATTTGGTGAATCCGATCCGATCGCGATCGGCGATTAACCGATCGGGTTTAGCGTCGGTCTGGTGCTTGTCGGTCGAATCGGCCTTGTCGGACCGCAAGCGAGTTGCGCGTCGATTGCGTCGGTCAAGGCGGCCAGTGGCGAACGGACGCTAGATTCAATGTAGTCTCGCGTGGGCGCGAGCATATATATATATATATATATATATATATATATATATATATATATATATATATATATATATATATATATATATATATATATATATATATAAAAGAAGATTTTCTCCTGTGGGACAGATTAATGCACGGTTGTATATGGAAAACTGTGATTTCATTGTTCTATGCAGTGTAATAAACAATGATTTCATTGTTCATCGTCGTTTTCCACGCACAATTGTGCATGATTTCGTAGCGCATTGAAATAATCTCTTTATATATATATATATATATATATATATATATATATATTTTGGACCAACAATTATAAAATTAGAAAATAAACATGTGGCGAGTGAAGGACTTGGAAACATGGCATACCACTCACCACTATCTCGCTATCTCTTCTAATTTATATGGTTCTATTTTTTTTCCCCAAAACGTACAAAATAATAAATAGCACAGAAAATTAATTACTGAAAAATTATTAATCTGCAATAAATAAAAATTTCTTCTCAAACTAAAGTAGAGAAAGAGATTTTTTTTTTAATTTTCCGAATTTGATGGGGGAAATGGTTAAATTCCTTTTATTTGTTTTTGACGCTCTGAAATATAAAAAAAAATCGTAATATTTTAAATAGTCACTGATATTAAATTGTGTCAAAATCAAAATTACAAAAAATTAACCGATTTGTTAAACTGTTTTTAAAAAAATTATGGTGAATGTAGATTTATGAATTACAAACTGATTCACGAATCGAAATAAAAATATTATAAATAAAAAAATCATCCTAATAAATGGTTATTTGCATCGAAAATAAAAATATCATAAATAAAACAGTTCATCCTAATGAATGTTCATTTATATTCACTTAATGTGTTTATTGTCTATTAATGCACTGAATTTAATTCTACAATAAATCGTGAACATTTTTTTTATAAATTTATATAATGAATTTTATTTCCTATCTTGAATAAAAAGTAATGTGTTCATTTCACGCGTCTTTAATCATTTCGTTGATAAAAGATGACGGGAGGATAAATACTTCAAAAAATTTTAGGGATAAATAGATAATTTTATTATCGGCAATTTATCAAACAGTACACGTGAAATTTAAAATTGCTCAGCAGTCATCTTTTCGTATTTATCGAATAAGCGTCTTAATTCTCTTTTTACCTCGTCAAACGGACTCTGCGGTGAAATTCTCGAGCGTGGTGTTGGAAATTACAACCAATCTGCGGTAGTGATCTTTGGGATTGCCTTCGTGATGATATTGGAAATTCAAATCGTAGCGCAATGATGGTTACGAAATTGTAACTTCGATTCCTGCGTGTATTGAAATTCTGATTGTATTCTGATGGTGGTCTTTGAAATTGCACCATTGTGTGGTCTTTGAGAGTCAAATCTGAAGGAAATTAAATATACTATTTGGTAAATATGAAAGTATGACGTACTGTTTGAGCATTTTTAAACTTTACGTACGCTGTTTGATAAATCGCCATTTTATTATCAATGCTAACTATTTGATCGTCTTGTGAAGATAATTTTTTATTTAAACAAATATAAAAAAATACAATAATATTTATTATTTTTTGGTATGTCGCAAAATATTTATATTTTCTGTAATTATTTTATTCGGTCTCCTTATAAATTCTATGATTTTAAATCATTTATCATTAAAATAATTTGTTCGATTCATATTTATAATGTTTGTTCGACTTAAATCGGCTCGCTTATAGGGGTAAAATTCAAATATCTCTCATAGAAGGGGTTTAATTGCATAAAAGTTAACGCAGTATTTATCTTTTTTTTTTCCCCCTGCTTTTTGGTCTTTTTCGCAACCTCATCCTTCGTAACAGAACCGGGAAGGGGAACGAGGTCGTTTCTCTTCTACGATCTCTCGTCTCTCCTTTCCATTTCCCTTTTGCTTTCTTTCTAGTGTAGTCTCTTCGTCGAATCCTTCTTCTTGTTCTTCCTCGTTAGTGATTTTTTGCAATCGTTTTGGTCATTTTTCGCTCATGATTCAGCGAAACTGATGAAAAGCTGCAACCTTTGTGGGAACTTTTTGGCTTTTACGGCAAGAAAATCAGCTCACCGAAGTTTCGATTTCTTGGAGTGGAAGCCTGGATTTGTTTTCCGATATCCAACAAAAGACGTTCTTTGGTTCTGGTAATCGCCCTCCGTGGAGTGAGTTTTATAAGCTGCATCTCTTGTTGGGTGATTCGTTGGTTTTTTGATCATCTTCGATTCGAAGGACGTGGTGTTTCTACAGTTCTACTTGCTAAATCTAGGGTTTGGGTTTTGATTTTGATTTTTGGGTGTTGTTCCTTTGCGCCGCTGGCGTCAACATGTCTTCTGCCTTGCCGGCGGTTCCCACCTCTGCCCGCAGCATGCTTGAGGAAATGCTGGTTTCCCTCAAACTGAGCGATGAGAAGCCGAAGGACGAGCCGCCAGCATTGCCTGCCCGGCCCACGCTGAAACGGCGGCCGCCTTCCTCAAAGAACAATTTGAAGTTTAAGATTGAGAGTGAGGTCTCATCGAAGGACAGCCATTTCACAGAGAAGGCGTGTCCGGAATCAACTGGACTCAGCAATGGAGTCATTGAACAAGGTAGGGCAGAAAAGGTGGTTCATTCTGGCGAAGAAGATTTAGGTTCCTTCGAAAAGTCCCATACTTCACAAAAGCTTGATTGTGTTGAGGAGCAGGTATATAGTTCACATGCTTTGATTCATCACTTCAGTTTTTCTTCAGCTTCATCAGAATTGTGCAGATTGTTCAAATCTATTGCTCGATTAGTTTACTACATCAATGAATTTTCAGTACCTGTGATTATGTCAAAGAGATGCTCGACTTTTTTTTGCATAATGTAACAAGAATTAGCAGGCCTGCAGTGTGTTTTCGCTTTGCGTTAACAAAGATCGGTATGGTTTTTAGATATCTTTTCCCTGTTAACAAATGAAGTTCATGCGTTGAGATTGTTAAGCACTATTATTCTAGATCATGGTATGGAAAACTCATTCTAGTCTTGGAAAACTCCCGAGGCCTGAATCCTTCTGATGCTCATCGGCATCTTTGCATAGTTTGAGCATTGGTCGTCGATTGAACATTGTGATGCTCTTCATTTCACTTTCAACTATAGTGGTTCAAGTTAACATTGATCTGATTTGTTCATCTAAGTACAATTTCAGTTTCATAAACTTTACTTGCCTGAAATGAACATGAATCGACAGGATATGGTGCTCACTTTGAGATTGGAAGCGCTTGAGAAGGTGGTCGATGAAGTAAAGGAAGAACTGAGACGAAAGGAGGGCGAGAATATTGCGCTGTCGCAGAAAGTGCAGGAGTACGAGACAAGGTGTTCTGTTTGTGAGGAAAAAATGCATTCCATGGAGGATATGTATCAGAAGCAGATACAGACTCTGAAGGTGAGGCTGCTTATTAATCAACTCCTTTTACTTCGACAAAAGCAGCGAGGAATTTTCACTTTTCGTCGATACTGCCATGAGAATGTTCATGTTGCCTTTTGGATTTTGAGATTAGTTAATCATCTGGTTTGATAGCTGATTCTCGAGTCTCTTTACCTTCGCAAAGCTGAAGGTGTTTGATAGCAAAATGTGTTTAATGGATGCAATGCGAATTGTGTATTTGTGCATACCAATTCAATTAAAAAAAAACAATCTTTTACCTGATTGTTTTTTGCATGCAGCTGGCCCTAGATGTAGCACAGGAGAATCGTTCCGTCGATGACGAGACAAAGCGACGAACGTCCGATGAAACACCGACTACATATCAGCCGGTGAATGATGCCGGAGGCAAAAGTAACAATGCTGTTTTCCAATTGGCAAAGGAGTTCGAGAAGCAGAAGCAGGTTTTCGAGGACGATGCAAAGGGGCTCTGCAAGGTGAAATCATCAGGCCAGACAGAATTTGCTAGGAAATCCTTTGAAGAGCTTCGAAAGCTGAAGGCTCAATATGCATCGTGGAAGAAGGAATACAAGGCTCGTTTGCACGATGCCAAGAAAGCTCTACGGGAGCTTGCGAAACCAGAAGGCGAAAAACACAGCAGCAGAAGATGGTGGTGCAAGAGGAGGATCATTAGGAATAGGATCTCACTGTGCTCTTCTGCTTGATGGAAGTCTTGCCAGTGCCTGATAGCCAATCCATTGTATATTGCAGTTGTTAAGGCTCTACGAAATAACAGAGTTCGAACTTCGAAGGGACATTGTCGTCGTGGAGCTGTGTAAAAGTCTCAAGTGTTTCAGTGTTGCATGGATCTTTTCCCTTCGATGGCGGCGAGGGATAACTTAAAGATCTTCGTAAAGAGAATGCTTTAGGAGTTGTAAATGATGCTGATACTCTCGGACGAGGTCAAGCTAAACGATGATATTCAGAATTTCTAAGGATTCTTGACTGTTAGTCTAATTCCGCCGAATAATAATGTCTTTCCTCAACGTGATTGACCTTGCCGAGGGGAGGGTCTGCATGCGGCGCTTTCCGAGTGTCTACATGCGATGCCTCCTGAGTGCTTGCGTGCAGGGTTCTTCGGAACGGTTACGATAATCATCGCGGACTCTTTTGTTCGAAACATCTCTGATTTCGTTTCGGAATGACCATAACGGCGTCTTTTTTTTTTCTTTTTTTTCAGTCTTCGTCAGCTCGTCTTCTCCCTCAGTCAATATTTTTGTCGTGGAACGTTATGAGTCGAAAATCTAGAACGGTATAAGACGTTCCAATTCTGGAACGCCCGTTCCGAGTGTTTTGTATCCGTTCCGGCGAACCATGTGATGGCTCCCGAGTGCATGCATGCGAGGCCTCTTAAGTCATACATATGTCTTTTTCCGAGGGCCTATATGCAATATCTCCTGAGTGCATGATATAGGAGTCATGTGATTTTTCTCGAATCATTCATGCATATAGTCCTTCCCAAGGGCGGCTCATCCCAAGTTATGCAAACAATTTTTTTCAGGCAGACATACAATGCATACATGCGGCTCTTTCCAAGACATATAGGTAACTTTTCTCGAGTGCGATCCTTACTGAGTATATGCATGCAGCTCTTCTCCAGCCTCATCTATTCTCTCGGATACTCAATCTATATGATATACATGGTGATCCATCTGAAATATTCTGTCTCATCAATATATGACAAAGAATCAGAGCAGATGAAGGCTCCATACAATATGTGCCCCCGAATTACCAGTCAAAAGGCACAACTAATGAATAGTCTTGATCGACGAGGTGAATCAGAACTCCTATATAAGAGCAGGACAAGGTAAAGGAGAGGACTCTTGCTCCTCCTCCTTATCTTCTCGAACAGATTTTACTGTATTAAATATATTCATTTTTTCTTTTGAGTCTCTATCAATTTAAGCATCGAATGATCGTAGTCGTCGGAGTGCTAGTATTGCCCTTTGAAATTTTGATAGGGATACTGTAGAATCCTATATTTTTCGAAATATCAGATGTTATGTACAATGACTAGGATGATGTTTCTGAAAATTTTTAGTCAATTTAGTTTAGCTGAGTTGTAAACTTTCATCGAAGGCGAATTAGGTCGAGGGAAGGCATAAGATCGATGTGTAGTTTCTATCGAAGTTGATGGAACTGAATCGACTAGGATGAAGCAGAGAGAGGTGTTTGTCCAAAAGTGGATCGATCGATCGATCTCTTATCAATCCCTCTTTGGCCAAGCAACCTTGAAGCACCTACTACTCCATTTTTATGGATCGAACATGGAAGTAGTTGATGAAAAACACATGCGATATGTCTTTATACTAACCATTTTTTTTGTTGCTTTATAAATCGATTTAATCTTAAATCGTTTAAGTACGTCAACATCCACGTGAATAAGGTATACCTTCTACTTGCTCACTTCACAATCACATATCATAAGTGCAAAACCACTCCATCACCTTTTCCATTCCCCCTTAAAAATAATTTTAAATAATTATAATAAATGTGCAATATATTAGATATTGATGTGGCAGTGGATTTTCTACCTCTCCTTTTTGAACTGAAGATGTCCAAGAAATTTAGAGTCCTTTCTGACCGCAACAGTAAGAGATGATGATTATAGAACGAGTAACGGAGAATGATGACAAGAGATTTAACGTGGTTTAAAATTTTAATTTCTCCTTCTCAGAGATATTTTTGGAGATGGAGAAAATCCTTTACAAATAAGAACTTATACAAAGTAAATAAAAATAAAGTTTATAGGATCCTCTTCCATTTTTTTTTTTTTTTCGGTGACGAGTCTTCCTTCTCCCAGCCCCTTGTTTTAGTCTCCAGATATTGCAGATGAAGTTCTTTCAGAGTCCCGAGGTTCCAGTCTCTTCTTCTTCATTTCTTTCTTCCTTTTATACCCGTTGTCCTTGGAGTCCGTTGTTGCGTAACAAACTATATGAATTTCCGTTTACATAGAGATCCCTTTTCCCCTATAAATAATTCTGTTATGATGTTGGCGAGAAGAGATTATTAAGAATCTTCTGTAAGAATCTCTAAGTGTCTTGGTTTGTTATACCGTGTAACAAACTCTTATGTTAGAGGATAGTAAAAACTACCTTACTTTTTTCTTTATTTTTGGGCCCTTCTTTCTCTTAATTAATTTTTTTTACCTTCGCACTGACTCAGCATTATTTTCCGAGTGATTTTGTCACTGACTCGACTTATTTTCTCTAGTTGTTCTTCGAATTTTCTTTGCCGACTGGTTATTTCCGAGTTGTTATATCATCAACTCGACCTACTTTCCTAAGTCGGATCTTATCAAGCTAGACTATCCTATATCTTTTCTCTTCATTTTGTCCGTCGTAATTTCCTTCTCTTATATTTCTAAGTCATATTATATTGATTTTCCATGGAATTTATTTTCTATGTTAACTATTGCTTCATTGCTTTGTCATGCTTACGTAAGTTGACAATGTCTTTATTAAACAGGAAAATTATATGAAATTGACATATTGATAATTATAAAGAGAAATAAAGATGAGGCTCTGCATCGGCGATCCGATGGCCGATTATGAGCGATCACTACCTGCACGAATCAAGAAGCAAAATAATTCCTTGCTTGATCAATGGGATTTATATCGATTAAATAGGGAAAGAGCTGAGCTGGCTCGCTTGACTCTCGGCTATAAATTGTCCACCCCGATCCCTTCAGTTCATCGTCCTCGTTTCGCAGTAGTTGTTCTTCCGTGTCTCCCCTGCCTCCGATCCGTGATCAATGGCGACGAAGATCTATGTGGTGTAAGCGTTCGCTCCTTTTGCGGATCGTCTCTCTTCCCTGTTCCTTCTTTCTATAATTCGATTTTGTACCCTTTTTCGATTGTTTATGTTGTATTCTTTCTGCCATTTTGTTGGTCGGATTTGGGTTTTGAATGATTGTCAAGGATCGAGATCGGTTGGAACTCTGTGATAGGATCGTTCGTAGTGAATTGATCTGGGGGTGGGCTTTGGCGATGAGACGTATGGATTGAATCGATTTTTATTTGGGAGGGTCAATTGAATGATTCTCGGGATTTCTTTCCTTTAGGATTTCTTTTGACTGTCGGAAACCCTTTGGAGAACAACCTGGAGAGACCTCATTTTTACTCTAAAAAATATTTTTTAAACAAACTAACAGCCTTTGTGGAAAAAAAAATACTTAACTGGAGTTCTACTTCCATATATAAGAGGATTCCTTTGTTTGGACTGGTGGAAAATGAGGAAATAAAGGTCTAATTTCGGAGAAATATACAAGGGAGAGAGTAAGAAATTATGTTCCCGTTTCTTTTCGTCAAAATAGAATTTGTCTTTGAATTTTTGGAAACTAAAATCTCTTATTGAATATGAATTCCTTTTCTTTTGAGTATTGATTCCAAAGAATCTGTAGTGGAAAAGAATATGCAGAGCAGACTTTAATCACTGCTTTTCTAAAGTAGTAAAGTTTGTCAACTATTGGCTGAGCTTTATGGTTCTCATCTAGGATTTTGGAGATTGTAGAGATTATTGTGCTTAATACTGGCTCAGGGTTGGATTAATGCTGAGGCATATAATTTTGTTAATCTTAGATATTAAGACTAATGCTATCTTGAGATTATCTTAAAAATTTAAATAATTGTTCATCTTCATACAATAATTGGTCTATTTTTCTCTTCATTCTTGAACATTAAGTCATTTCTTTTTGTGTTTGTATCTTGAATGTGGCTCTACTTGGATTGTGGTAGGAAGGAAAAGAGATGAAATTATTTATATTTCTTATACCCTTGAAAAGGAAAAGAGAGGGGAGGAATTAATATTTAGCATGTAATGAACACTAACAAGTTATTTTCTAATTTCTTTCCTTTGGTTCTATCCAAGTAATCTAGAAAAATGACATGTACTGGATATAAAGATATTACAGCTAGCTCATTTCTTCACTTAACATACTTCATTTGCCTCAGTAAAAGTTAGATGATTATGAATACCTCTCTATTTCCTTAGATAAGCCACACTAAAATTGTTCCATTGTTTTCTCATATTGCAAATTTTTATTACATTATCTAATCACTTCTTGGTGTAATTAATATTTCTTTTGCAATAAGAATAGCTAGATGTGCTTGTGGGCTCAGACCCGGGCTATACATGCGCAATCATTATTTTGTTGTTTAAATACTTTTTTGAAATATGCTTCAACTGATAGGAAGTGCTTTCCTCTTTGGAAAAAAAAAATCAGCTTTTTTTTTACTGTTTATATTATAAATCTTATGGAAAATCATCATCAATTTTACTCAGATACTATTCTATGTACGGGCATGTAGCAAAGCTAGCAGAAGAAATCCAAAAAGGCGCTGCTTCTGTTGAAGGAATTGAAGTAAAGCTCTGGCAGGTGATACTGTTTGTCATACTTCGAGTTGTTAACTAGAACGCACTTATACTGCGTTTGATTTTTTTTTCTAATCAGATAAAATAACTGCACTCGATTTGCTTTTCCAATCTATTATATGCATATGCAAATTCTTTTTTTTTTTTTACATATTTTCCTGATACGTGCAAATAATTTCCTGAAAGTCTACCACAGTTCTAAAGATTTGTGGCGGCTACATGCATCGTACATTATATTCCACACAATTAATTCTTTTAATGGTTGTCTATATTATTTGTTCTATCAAACTGATCAATTTTCCAGTTGGCTTGATTTCCGTTCTCTGTTTTTTTTTGTTGTTGTTGTTGTAACTTTATATTTATATGATAAAAAGGTTCCTGAGACTCTACCTGAAGAAGTTCTCGGAAAGATGGGGGCACCTCCTAAGAGTGATGTACCGATCATCGAACCAAATGATCTCGTCGAAGCAGATGGAATTCTGTTTGGCTTCCCGACCAGGTTTGGAATGATGGCTGCCCAATTCAAAGCTTTCATTGACGCAACTGGAGGACTGTGGCGATCTCAGGCTCTAGCCGGCAAGCCTGCTGGAATTTTCTACAGCACGGGATCGCAAGGAGGTGGCCAAGAGACTACTCCGTAGGCTCCATCTACCTTCATCGCTTTAATTTTCATCATTTAATTGCATTTTAACTCGATTCGCCCTGTTTCGTTCTTGCAGTTTGACAGCCATTTTCACCATGGCATGATCTTTGTCCCAATTGGCTACACTTTTGGTGGAGGAATGTTCGAGATGGAACACATCAAGGGCGGGAGCCCTTACGGTGCCGGCACGTATGCCGGAGATGGCTCGAGAAACCCATCCCAGTTAGAGCTGGAACAGGCTTTCCACCAAGGCAAGTACTTCGCTACCATTACCAACAAGTTCAAAGCTTCCTCTTCATCCCACTCATCAATTAACAAATAAAAGCATCTTACGTTTTGTTAGGAGCCTCCAGTCCACTGCGTAGTTATGTCAGATTGAATAATAGCTCATTTCTGATTTTGGTGTGCATTGCTCGGTTCTATGTTTCACGTCTCTTTTCTCAGATTGAATAATAGGGTTTAGGATTTAGGGATAAGATCATATAAGTTAGTAAGGTCATGCGATAGTTTGTGAATGAGATACGATCAAATTACGATTTTCCTTCAAATTCAGAACAACTCTTCACGATCTTCATTATTTTCTTAGATAATAATTTATAATTTATGCATCTCCACATAGATCTTATAATAGTTAAGATATGATAATAAAAGTGACCTAGATCAATATAAAAAAAAATTAAATTATAAAATCCTCACTAATTTATATTTTTTGTAATAACTATGGAATAAATTGAGAAAAAATTATTAAATTGATGATTCTTATTTTTAGATAGATAAGGACCATTAAATTGACTATTCCAACCTTTTATAATAAAATAGGCACACACATAATTTATCAAAAATCTTCAAAATTAAAAGCATCTACTAATTTATCTTGCCGATCGAAGCTGAATCAATCGCCTTAAAAATTACCAACTAAAAAAATGGATGTGATTAAACTCGCAATTACAAATGTTCTTCATCTCATGAAGTAGAAAGATGTTCTACAAGAGGAGCTTACATTACTTCTCATCCGAATTTTAAAGGATAGAAAAAAACCAGAAATCTAGAGTAAAGAAATCCACGTGAAGATTGCGATGGAGTTAATAACACACGCATTGACTATGCCAAAGGTTCGTTTTTCACTTAGTCATCATCGCCGGGAGCAGCCTTCGAGGAGCCACCGGCCTTCTTGGGCAGTAGAAGATTATGAATGTTTGGCATCACGCCGCCGCTTGCGATCGTCACTTCGCCCAAAAGCTTGGAGAGCTCCTCGTCGTTCCTCACGGCGAGCTGGATGTGCCTCGGAACGATCCTGGTCTTCTTGTTGTCCCTCGCTGCGTTTCCGGCGAGCTCGAGAACCTGTTCCGACCAAGCCAGTCAACTTGAGGAGGCAAAATACAGAGCGAAAGATGGCGAACAGATTCGAAAACCTAAACAAGACTACAAAAAAGCGCCAAATTGATATAATAAGAAAAAATCGAATATCTTTGCCCCCAAAAAGAACATAAATCATTCGAAAACGAAAGCTTTCCCGCAAACAAACAGTAGATTGTTATCATAGATAACAATTTAAGATGATTGATCCCGATCATCATAGAGAAATCATCCAAAATACAAAATTTCTGCACATGACAATATTAAATTAGCGAGAAGAAATCATAGTTTTTTGCCCAAAATCAGGACAGAGAATTTGTCCAAAATGCGAAAAATCTCCCCATGGCAACGATAGATTGATATGCATAAAAAAATTCCCCCAAAATCATGAAAGAGAAATCATCAAAAACCAAAATTTTCTGCACACTGCAAGTTCGATTACTATAAAAAGAAGAAATCGAAGATTTTGCCCCAAGTCAAAATTGCAAAATATCGCTCAGATCCATACTTCTGCGGCGAGGTACTCGAGCACGGCGGCGAGGTAGACAGGAGCACCGGCGCCTACGCGCTCAGCGTACTTCCCGGCCTTGAGGAACCGGGCGATCCTTCCGACGGGGAACTGGAGCCCGGCCTTGCTGCTCCTCGACGTGGCCTTCTTCGCTGCAGCGGATCCAATCGCTTTCCCTCTCCCGGCCATGTCGAAGCAACGCACCTAGGGTTATAGAACCGTCGTCGAAGCAGGGAATAAAACTAGGGATTTGGCAGCGGAGAAGAAACTGCGCCAAAGCCTTCGATGGAAGAATGTGAAAGCCGTGCGCTTCGTTTCGTATATATAGCAGATGACGACGGATGGCCATTGGTCAAAATTCTAAGCACACGGATCGCTGTTTCTGTCCGTCCGATGGAAAGTTAATCGTACGTCAGACACTGCCCAAAATTGCTTTTTTTTTTTATTCGCCCTTTTGAGTTTAGAAAATCCGAATTTATTGTCGTAAAATTTTCAAAAGGTTTTATAAATTCAATTAAAACGTGTTTAATAGAAAATAAGTGAATATTTTTAAAAAAACCTCAATAATAATTTTTTATTCGAAACATTTATTATTTAATGAAAAATCTATTAGGCCCAATTTGACTTGCCGAGGCCCAACAAAACTGCCTCGTCAGCAGAAGAAGAGCCCAGTTGGGCCCAGGTGGCGGTGAGGAGCCGACGAGGAGGCGAGGTCGTGGAGGCGAAGCGCGAGGGGGTTACGTCCATTAATGGCAACGGCTTCCCCAAATGTGTCCGTCCCCGGCGCGAGCGGAGACGCATCGCCAGGAAGCGACGAGAAGAGAGCCAATCAAGGACATCGCTAAGGTTCCTCTTCCTCCTTCATCTTCGTCGATCCGGACGTCGGCGATCTTCTCCTAGTGGGATTCCGGCCGAAGAACCACCAGGGCGAAAGGTGAAGTGACCCCTTTCCTCCTCCTCCTCCTCCTCCTTCTTCCTCGTACTTTAGATTTTTAAAAGCAAACTTTTTGTCAGCAGCGGGCTTTTCGCTCTGCTGCGTGCACGTCGCATGGCCATTTTTTTTAAAAATTAAAGTAACGTGCTTGCAGTGAAAAATTTAAATTATTTTTATTGCGATCGTCAATGGATGCCGTGTGCTTGGTGGGGACGAAATGTCTTGATTCGTTTCGATTTGATTATTCTGGAAGAACGATTCCGATTCGATCTGGACTATAGTTGGGCGATTTAGGGTTGCATGAACTCGTGTATAGTTTATTTCTCATCGACGTTCCTTGAGCATGTACCTTGAAAATTCCTTGTGATCTTGATCCTGTGAAGTCTGATCTGCTTAGAAGTTTGGTTTGGAAATGAATTAACTCCATATTTGGTCTGCATTATCTGAAGCCACTGCTAAATGTACCGATCCAAAATTTTGAATCTCTCTCTGCATGTCTCGTAATTGCAATGACCTATATATACATATATATATATATATTTGGGCAACTTAATAAAGAACTTGGTGCCCAGAATTTACCTCATCCACTTTGTTCTTGGAAAAATTTGAAATAGTTGTGAGCTCAACTGCTAAATTGCTTTCCTTTTTTTTTTGTAGGGATTTACTGCTCATTTTGTTTATATGTAAAAATGCTAAAGCTTTTGAAGTAATATTCAATAACATTTTGATATAATCTATTTGGGAACAGGCAACTGAAAATTCTACGTGATCACTTGTTGAATATATTCCACACACATTTGTTACAATACAGGAGGCGACAGTCGATTTTTGGTCTTGCAGAAAGGGATTGCTGACAATTTTTACAGGAATTTTCACCTAAGAGAGCATGAGTGAACATAATCAGGAGATCATCCAGAGTCCGGCTAATTTACCTCTGAAGCGTAAACGTGGACGTCCCCGAAAGTATGATTTAGATAGCCTATGTGAAAGGCGAAATGCTCGTCGAACTAATCCAACTAATATTTCTGCTCTCAGGCTTCAAGCTGCTACTTCATCTCAACCGTATCCAGCAACAAATTCAAGTCATGGTGTTCAGGTTATCCCAAATCAAGTTGATCTTGCTGCCTTCTCTGGTACGGGGCCTCAAACTCTTCCGTTTCACACTCCTTCAAAGATCGGTGTCGATCCAACTGCCCATTTTAGAAGTGCAAGCTTAGCCCACTACTCTGAAGTTAGCCCAACTCAACCTAATTCCGCCATCGGATCAAGCCAAAAGACTAATCGCTTACTTGGTCAGACTGTGTGTGGCACACTGGATGGAACCTTTGAAGCTGGTTATCTGCTGACTGTCAAAGTAGGCGACACTGGTCATGTCTTGAAGGGCATCGTGTTTGATCCTCATCGTTGTGTCCCTATTTCAGAAGAGAATGACATTGCACCGTTGATCCCCATGTCAAGGCCGATAGGAAACTTTTGTTCGCCGACTGAAAAACCTAGTCAGGCACTTGTTTCAGTGCCAGTCCATCCTGCTGCTGCTTCATTTGATGTCGCTGTGCCCTGCCAAAGAAAGGAACCTCCTTCCGCTTTGATATCTGCAAACCAATTGCTTAAGCCTGCTAATCTTCCGCAATCTGCCAACTACAAGCCTTCCGTGCTCGATATAAATGAAACACTACCAAAAGTTGCAGAGTTTACACCTGTTGCACCTCAAAATTCAGCAGTTGGTGGAACCCAAGCAGAAGATTCATTGTCTTCCTTCATCACTGACAAAGAACAAACTCAAGTGACTGCTGTAGTTCATTCGAAAGGTCATAGAGAAATTGTTATGGAGCCTCATACAGTTGCAGAATCATCTGGCAACATAGACATGGCGGATATCTCAGGATTAGAGCAAAGACATCATCACTTTGAAGAACTATTACAAGGTACTGGTAGAAAGCTAAAATTTTATATGCTTAAAAACCTAATGCAGGTAATGATCAGCTAAGTTTTGCAGGCAACATGTCACAACCTAGTGAGCAAGCATCTGACAAGGGGCAATTCTGTGGTGGTGATCCAAAGTTGCAGGATGAGATATGGAACCTTTGAGACTGAAGAACTTAGTAGGTTTAGGCCTAGTGGGAAGAATTAGAAGTAGCTGTAGTAATTTGGAAGGAAATTCGAAAGAAGAAGAAGAAGAAAAAAAAAAGGTTTTACTTGTTGTCCGAATGAACAGTAACTTTTTTTTTTTATGTGCTGGTGAAGAACACTGCTCACAAGCCTGCCTATGGCAAAGCAGTGTATCCCTTTTTTATGTAGGGTTTTTGGAGGACAATAAAATTCTTAGGTCACCAAGAATCTTTAGCAATGTTGTTGATTCATTGGGATATATATATATATAATTATATATATATATTCCTGTTATAAATTTATTAGTTAACCAACAATATTTGTGCTGTGAGAATTGTCTCCAAATTAATCCTCTTTTGCTGCCTCATCAATTGATTTTTCCAAAGTGTTGATCCTAGGGAATAAGTGCGAGCATTTATAATTAAAAATTGATAAATTATTACGTAAAAGATGAGAATCGTTAATCTAATGGCTTCTCGTCTCGGTTCTCAGAATTCGAGGAAGTAAATCACGAGAAGATTATATTCGTGGATACGATTGATAAGACAAATAAGATTTTAGATTACATTCGAAATCAATTTTTGTCCATTATGTAAATTTACCTATTGATTTACCAGCCCCTCGTCTCGAATCTCAAAATTCAAGGGAGTAAATCATAAAAAGACTATATTCGTAGATGCGATTGATAAGATAATGAATGATCATTTAAATCCAGAATACGATTTTAGATTTGAATTCGGAATAAAATTCCATTATGTAAATTTACCTATTGATTTACCAGCCCCTCGCCTCGACTCTCAAAATTCGAGGGAGTAAATCACGAAAAAACTATATTCGTAGACGCAATTGATAAGATAATGAATGATAATTTGAATCCGGAATGAAATTTTAGATTACCTTCGAAATCAATCATTGTCCATTGTATTACCAACATGTCACCCACAAAGACAAAATTGATAAATTATATACACATACATAACTACTCAAATAAAAAATAGAAATCCGTTTGCTTTACTTAAATCATACCATCTAGTTTGAATCGAAAATTTCAATTTATTTATTTGGTTTCAATTTGTAAATAAGAAAAGAAATTACTAGATCAATTTAATTTCAATTCAAGCATCCGTGGACCTGTTAAAATTCAGCAAAACCGAACAAGTGCTATATATAGAGAGAAGTTAATGCATTAATTAATATGTTTTTTTATATAGTATTTTAAATTAAGAATTCCAAACTAAATCAGAGAGAGAAAAAACTAATTTATAAAATTAAAATCAATCACGGACTGTTTCAATATAAACTTTTCAAACTTAAATATTTCAATTTAATTTTATTCCATCTGAACGCTCTAAAATTTCTCATCAACAATAAGCCAGTCGAACTTTAAAAAAAAAAGGAAAAAAAAATACTTATGGACTCAAACATGCATATATTTCTCTCTGCCCTGTTTTAAATACACAATTCCATTTCTCTGTGAAAAGAAAAAAATCTTATCAAATTAAAGAGAATAAACCAGAACTAAAGGACTCGAACATGTAATTCACTTTCTTCTTTTGACAACAAGGACACTTCAAGTTCCTAAAAAATTCCTAGATCATATCATCAAGCTCAAGGGGCCAAATAATATCATCTTCTACTCTGCATCATTATTTACTATGGCTGAGGAAATCAAACTAATTCAACAAAATTGATAGCAGACTCCAAGATCCAGCTAAAGAAGCCTGAAGAGTTCATCGGAAAATATGACCATCGACGTCGGAGATCATTACGGGTTGGGAGAATGGAACATGCATTGGTGCCATAAGTGTTTGGTTCTCACCAACCATTATGGGGGAAGCCATAGCCCATTGGGAGCTGTATAGGCTGTGCTGCTGTACCTAAAGTGACGATCAAAATTCAAGACAAGTCAAGCACAGTACGGAAATGAAGATTAGAATGAAGTGATTAATCACCATCAAAACTTCCATGAAGATTTTCAGGTATTAGCAGTCTAATAAATGACGAATAAAGATCATCAAAAACTCCAAAAAAAAAAAAAAAAGGGGTCATGTTTTAGGAAGCTAACAGTAAGTTCTTTGAAAATTTATTATATCTTCCTCTATTAGACAAGAGATGTAGAAATGTCTATGCAAATAGATAGCCCTATGACAATGGGTTGGTCGCATTTGAAAATGAATACAAAATCTTTTTGTCAGAGTACCTTGAAACTTGAGTATATTTGCTTGAGGGGGATGAGGCCGAGGATGCCCTTGTGGCATAAATGGTGTTCCTTGAATTGGCTCCTTGGAGCAAAAGGCAACGATCAGTTCAATAGTCAACAAGTAACATAATGATATAAAATAATCATAAAACACTGGGAAAAGGAAAAAAGCTAGAATGGTGATAAATCAAAATGAGAAATTCCATTGTGAAGAAAGTTAGCTATAAGAGCAACAACAAGTCAATTAAGAGACTTTCATTTGTT
Source organism: Wurfbainia villosa (assembly GCA_025175895.1). Classification (NCBI taxonomy): domain Eukaryota; kingdom Viridiplantae; phylum Streptophyta; class Magnoliopsida; order Zingiberales; family Zingiberaceae; genus Wurfbainia; species Wurfbainia villosa. The sequence continues at coordinate 3,735,993 of JAKLTH010000283.1, forward strand.
TAATGGCCATTTTTAGCATAAACAAACTGTTCTGAATGACTTGGTTCTCAAATAGGAACTCCCTCAGTTTTTGCTAGGGAAGCAAGAACATATGTACTCATCCATTTCAACAAATAGCCATATAGGTATATCAGCATCACCATTTCTTTAGTTATGACATAACTTCTCAAACATTTTATGTTCTGTTGGAATCAAAACCTCGAGCATAATTTTACTTTCAAATTTCTTGTACATTATTCTAAGCAGCATTTTCATTTTTATATTATGACAAATATTCTACTTAATGAGATTTTCTTCAATGTCCTCCTCTTAACAATCATAGTGAAATCATATAATTTTTTTGACCTTGTCATCCATGTAATTTCGACTCTCAATATATGGTACTGGATATTCTATTGCTAGCACTGAATGTGCATTTTATAAATCCCTTTCCAATTTGAATAGAGAAGTTATCCTCATTCCTCAACAATTAAGATATCAAATTGTTCTTAGAAAAAGACCTATTAGCTATATATACTTGATAATTTCATAAAATGAACACTCTGAATAGGCAAGCATCAAGGGAAGCCTTAACTCGAATCTCACTCGAAAGCAAAGGCAAACTGTTCATATATATGTTGCCAATATTTGAAGATGAGTTCTATTTTTGAGAAGTTGATCTCATTGCCACCACATATTTCTCATGAGTCAATTAGCCTCAAAGATTATGGTATCTATTGGAGTTGATGTTAGTTCAAAGGTGCAGATGAATTACAAAAGAAAATCCACTTCAGGTACTTGATCATTTTGATAGCGGGAAAAACTATATGACATACAACTTATAAGCAGCCATGTAGTGAACATCACAAAGAATGCAAAACTACACGCGCATAAGAATAATTACCTGGGATACTGGGTGTACATACACAGGCTGATTTAGTGGCCCAGCAGGTACCTAGATTTAAGATCACATATGTCATCATATTTAATTAATTGGGGAAGTAAATTCGTTCACCATATTATGAACAACTACTGGCTGTTAAACCCAATTATTTTGGGTCAGAAAAATAATGAATTAAAGGATATATTAAAGAAAAGGGTAGGTCTACCATTTGGGAATGTGGATTCAAGTACACATGATGTCCTGCTTGAAGAGGATGATATTGGCCATTGACACGAACTGGAAGTTGGCGAATACTACTACTGTGCCCCACAAACTATTTGAAAATAGAAACACAAAAAAAAAAAAGAATAAACAAATATAATTCATGGAGTTCTGAGTATTACTATTGTTATAGAACACCAAAACAGAACTTTTATGTATAAAAAATGTAGCCTATGGACGACACGGAAAAAGAACTAATATTTAAGTTCAGTAATTAAAAGAATAGTTTGACTAATTGATTATATAGACAAGGATTTGATAAAGAAAGTATCATATATATTCAATGAGCAGAAAGCATTTAAGAACTCACAGGGCGAGCGTAATGAGTTCCATTTCCAGCTTGAGCAGCAATTAGGTTATTGTATGGAACCACTTTACTGGGTACTGTGAAACGACTGGCAAGAGAGTCCACCTCATTTCCTAATTGTGCACCAACAGTAGGCACTACAGAAAGGCTATTTGACATTTGACTTGGGCTTACAAATCTGGGTACTGGAACTGGTACTTGTCGATAATTTGCGGCTGTTGGTGTAAAAACCTTTGCATCAGGATTGAGCTTTGATTCCTGTAAAATAAGGAAAAGTACCGAAGCAGTAAAAACAAAATACTAGTAAACAAAAATTTTAACTAATGCAAAAAATTCAAATGATGAAAAACAGTTAGCATCGATAGATTTACTATGATGCAGTTCTGTTAGACTTGACAAATAAATTAAGTGAACAACAGGTAATTCAGCCCATTCAAACCTATCCAGGAAGCATATCTCATAGAAATCATTACAGCCTGCCCTATCTACCCCCACCTGAACCATCCAAACTACCTGTCTTGTCTGTCCTACCAAATCCACCTGACCTGTTCGACTCATTTGACCACCTACTTTGCCTAGCCGATTCAATCAATTCAGCCCACTTAATTCATGTCATGTCCTGCTTGGTCTGCTCAACCCTCAAACATTGGTCCATTCGATCCTTGGAGAATGTAAAGAGTGGAAATGAGCATGTATTTGTTGGAATGACGAAAGAAATAGATAGAAGGAGAGAGGGAATAATAATTCAATAAAATTTGGTATATCAATGACCAAACATAGAAAGAGTTACTCTGCGATTATTCTTTTATTCCCAGCTATGAACAGAACACACCGTAGAAGAAAATCCAACAGAAAATTCCCTTCTGCACAATTACTACTTTTGAGATGTGTATAAATCTAAATAAATAGAAGCGATCCTCTACTTTATCATTTGAAGCAAAGTTGTAACATCCAACAACTGTAATGGCTTAAATTGCAGTACATTTTTTCATACAAAAGCGGAGCCAGGAAATTCTAGAACCTCACCTTGGCAATAATACTTTCACCTTTGATTTTCTTTGAGATTGTTGTATTAGATTTTACTAATCCAGTAGCACATGAATTGGCTGTAATATCGAATATTGAAGTAGAAGAAGTAGAACAGACTGAAGTACAAGTATCTGATGAGGTCAACGTTTTGGGAGCTTCAATTTCTTGAGAAGTTAGCTGAACAGGTAGAGAAGCAAGATCACCATTTCTTCCCTTGACGTTTGCTGAATAAGAAGTTGCAGCAACAAGTTTCAATTTTTCCAAAAAATGTTAAAATAAATATAAAGATGCAAACATAGTATTTTTGTCGGAACTAATTTCTCAAGAAGAGGATATGACTCACAGCTAGGAATCAAAGAAGGAGCTCCATTTGCCACCTGCATGAGCAATCATTATAAGCTCAAATAAACAGAAAATATATTATTTAATAATATGAAGATTGAAAAAGTATGTTGTATTCAAACTAAGTGATTGTTCTAGAAACCTCAACGATTGAATTGTCCTCTTTGTCTCCAGCAGCTCGGCACTCTGTGACTTGTCTGCAGAAAACTAATGAGATCAAGGTAGTAACTGTGTAAAAACCAAACGATGTTTATTCAGAGAAAATTAATACATTTTTGGGATAGGTGTTCATGATTTATTTGTTAAAATTTCACAGATACTAAAAATCACTTTATTTGAGCATTTAGCCTCAGGAATATCTATTTTTTAAGGAATTCAAAGATACTGTTACTTTCTAACTAGAGCATATTTGGAAGTAAATTCAATTATATTTTATTGAAATTCAACATCATTCTAAAAGCCAATTTCATCTCATTTTAGCATATGGAATTCTCATTCATCTGAATCAGAATGTAAGTGCCTCGAGAAAATGAAATTTCCTTAGTGTAAAGGTAGCATCTAGCCTACTTTCTGAGACTGTCAGTTCAGATAAATGATATCAATTTGAGACAATTCAAGTGGCCGTAGAGTTTAATGATAACTTAAATGTCAATAGTGTCCAAAAAAGATGTGAAATTCCACTCATCGAGTTCCTTCCAACACAACTGGCAAAAGACATTCATTTGAGAAATAAAAAGCCAGAATATAAAACAGAATACAGAACTTCAGACTAGAGTATGAGACAGAATATAGCTCTTATCTACCCAACTACATTCAAGCACACATTACAATCACAAGCAAACCAATGAAAATTTCTGGTTTCACCCCTGGAATATTTCAATTCATTTTTCATAAAATAGACAGCTTGGTTATTCTGTTGTTAGATTGTTTTAGAATTGTAAATAGGGTAAGTTGGCAAAATTGCACACAATCACCAGACAAAAAAGTAGGACATTGGTTTATCAGTTCATGAGGCTTCCAACTATAAGGGTCTCTAAGGTCATTGAATGCAACCTAATTTCCACAGGTAAATGAGTTTCAAATGTAATCCTAACCGAAAGAAAAAAATATATAATTTTCCCGAATTTACTATGATTCCTTACTGGTTGTTAAATATAACTGAATATAATTAACCATAACTGTTCTAAACCACAAACCTTGAAGCAGAGTTCTGAAATATCGATCCATTGTCTTCTCTTTCTATTTCCCTACTGCAAGAATGGGACTCAACTTGATTCACTGACTCAGTACTTTTGCCAACGACATGATCAACTATGCCTTCAGCTGGAAGTACAAAACCCTGGTAAAAAGAGAACAGATTATGGAACTATAAAACAAAAGCTTCCTACAAGAGTAAGGTAAAGGACTTACCCTTACGACAACTTGAACCAGATCAGACGAAAGCACAATGAGAGTATCCACACAGTCTCCTAACGCTAAGTTTGTGCGACACTTCCCTTTCCCTATTTTCGTCGCTTTCTTCAACACAATACCTAATAAAACGAAGCGGATATAAAAAAGCAGGATTAAATTCAAAAGTTCGTAAATCTACAACATGCACAGATCTGCCACCAAAGAAATATATAAAAAAAATTTATAAAAATCATGCTCTAGCATTAAAAAAAGGTAAAGTCGTAGGGAACGTTAAAGGCGAAAAAGAAGAAGAAAGAAATTTTAAGGCAGAAATCATGGATCATCAGTCAACTCACAAAGATTCAACCTTCAGAAAGCATACATCAATTAGATCAACAAGCAGGGGCAGGCAATAGCACTTGGGCACACCAACGCAAATCGAAACCAGATAGAGCTAATAGGATGATCAAGGTTGACCAAAGTAGAAACAAGCGGAGGCCCTATACCGTGCTCCCTGTCGAAGCAGGCGGTGTGCAAGACGCCGGAGTAAAGAGATCCGTCCTTGACCTGAACTTCGACGGGGAGGCCAACGATGCACATCGTGGCGTACAGTAGGGCGTCCCCGAGAGAGGAGGCCGCGGGGATCTCCTCGCTTATGCTTTCCTTCGTCGGAGCCATTCGAGTCGCCGGAATCTTCTCGATCTCGCCGCCGCCCTTGGTCGTCCCAGAGAAGAGGAGAGGAGAAAGAGAATAATTTTTAGCAGCGGTCTCCCTCCGAACCGGCCTCCCGCTTAGCTGTCTGCATTAGATTCCGTGCTACTTGATCTCTGATGTGAACCGTTGGATTTACAGAATCTTCTGGAGAAAAAAAGGGTCCAGAAAATGCTAAATTTGTGCATATTCTGTCGTTATTTTGTTATGTTTATATTTCAAATATGAGAATTTGAATTTATCAATAATTTTCAAATTTCACAATGTTATCGTATTCGTTTAATATGATATTTTATCAAACAAATAAGGATGCGGCAGTAGAAACCAGTCCGATTTAAACTTCATAGTGGGCTTTTAATTGGGCCTATTGGGGGCTCGATTATTAAGTGGAATATTAGGCTTTTATGGGTTTGATTGGGCCGTAAATGTAGCGATTTGGTCCGTCGATGGCAATTTTGTAATAAGAGGATGCACTGCTTGCCCTTTCGATTTAAAACCCCACGATGCTTCTTAGTTCTTCCCCTTTCCCTCCACCTCCCGCCATTATCGCCCCCATTCCGGACAGGCTCTCAAAAACCTTCCAGAAAACCCTAATCCGACCTCGTTTCGCCGATCTCCTTCCCTCCTGCGAACATCTTCCCAGTTCGATCCGTCGATCATGGTGAGCTCGGGTACGAAGCAGCTCTCTCCGTCGTCGTGCTCCTCCTCCCGGCGCAGCAAAAGGCGGCTCCACCGCTTCCTGAAGCCCGGCGACCTCGCACGCCTTAGGGACTCGATCATCCGAACCCTCAGATCCGATGCGCCCCTCCTCCTCTCACCGCCCTCCTCCCCCTCCCCGGCCGCCCAGATCGACGGCCGCCCTTGCTTCGTCGCCCGGGTGCATGGCCCGCGATACCCGCAGCGGAGGAAGCTCGTTGCCGCTAAGTACGTCTTCTTCGCTCCGCCGAGCCCCGATCCGGACCTTTTCTTCGACCCCTTCGGTGTGGATCTGGTTCCTGCTCATTGAGCCTTGTTTGCTCTCTCCCAATTGTTTCGTTCTTTTGTCTGTTCAGTTATATAAAGCGTCAATAGCATGCTTTTTCCCTCCCCTCTACCCTAGCTTCTCAATGGTTGAGCTCCAACTGCTCCCTCACATTTTTTTCGTTTTTGTTTGTTGAGTTGGTAGTCAAGGTCAATAACGTCAACATGTGACATTTGCTGCTTAAAGATTGAATTTCTCCTTTTTCATTTTCTACTCTTTTGCATGTAGAAACTCGGGTAGTGTTGAATATGTGATTCTGTGAAGAATTGAAATTGAAAATGTAACATGTTACTGCGAAAATTGTTCCTAATTCTCGTTTGTTGCTTCTTGTAGTCATGGTGTGTCTGAGATACCGTTGCTTTGTTTTTATGATAACAGATCTGTTGAAAAGAGGCAATTTTGGCAATTACTGTCAACGTTGTGATAACTATTGATTGTTCATCTGTTTCAAGTTCATGATAATCATGTGTGAGTTGATGTCTTATTTATAGCATGGGGTTCATTATCATCACTGAATTTACTCTATTACCACACAATGGCCTTACGAGATATCTTTAAGTTCTTGAAAATGAGATCCTGGTTGTATTTGTTAATTGTTCTTCTGCTTAAGGTTAATGATAATTGTTGTTGGTTTTGATCAAATTTACTCTTACTATAAAATGATTTTTACAAGACTAGTCTAAGTTGAGATTAAGATCCTTGTGATATTTAGATGGTTGTTACTTGTCTATAAAAATATTCCATCAATTTCTTAGTATGGCTGCCTGCCATCATCAATCATGTTTGTTTAAGCATTGTAGGTCTCAAGTTTCTTGAGGCCTTCCATTTCAAAATTCTCAATTGTGCTTATTCATTACGAGGTTATCTCTGCTCATTTGTTATGTTCTTTGTGTTGATATGTCAGCCAAGGATCATTGCTCTTTTATTTAAAATAAATTTCAAAGTTCATTCTTATCCCACATGTCTACTTCTCTGTTACAATTCTTAAGTTCAGTTATGTGTCAATGAATTTCCAACTGACGATCATGAAAGTGTGACTAGATTGGTAAGCATCAGTCATAAGTATAACATTAGATTTATTAGTTCATTGATTATCAGTATCATATTCCTAAAAATAGCACTGGTCTCCCTATTTGATTTGTGCAAATTGGCTAATCTTTCTTTATCTTGTTCCTTGCATTTAACCACTCTAAATGAATTGTAAGTTAACTAAACTCTAATTGATTAGATGATGAATTAATATGATTCTCCACAATAATATGATTAGATCAATATATAATGTTCTCAATACAATCATATCTTTAGTTAGTTCCTTAACGTCAATATTTGCAGTAGTTAAATTTAGTTTTATGCTCTTGCAGTTTAACAACTGATATGTTTACTCAGTGAAACTCGTGCTTCGTCGATATGTTGCTAATTGGTCTAGTTATTGATTCTTGATCATGTCAATGACAATACATGCAATCATTAATTGTCGATGATATTTGCAGGTTGTTTTCATTGTGTTTCCATATTAATCTCTCTGCTGTACGAGTCAAACAATACTGTCTGATTTTTAGCTGAATCAACTCCTGTTAAACTTTTTCTATTTTGAGATTCTTCTGGATATGTTCAAAAATTTATTCCGAAACAGAAATGATCAAAAAATCCCTTAAGCTGAATCATTAGCTAGCTACTGCAATATCACTGTAAGAAATTAATGCTTAGCATGTATAGTTCATAATGTTTAACTTCAAATTATAGTAGCTCATATATGGTGAAACTTAATGATTGTTACATGCTGATGTACACAACCTTGGCTAACATCTTACCGTACCTAAGATTAGATCTACAAGTGGTGTTTATTTTTATTAATCATGTTTCAGATTGATCAAATTGTTTCATGTTATTAAATCATGTCTGATGTTATACATGTCCTCTGTGTGTGTGTGTAGATCATAGTTTTTGAAGAAATTCCACGTGTCTTTGAAGGAGAATCAAAGACAATTTTGAATGAGTTAATTTTTTTTTCTATTTTCTTGGACATATATGAAATTCAATATTTAAAAAAAAATCTGTTTTCATGATTTTCTTTTCCTTCTCAATTAGATAATACAAAAGGAAAAAATTATATCCATTTTTTTTTCTAATTATATATTTCTCTTGTAGATGTCCATTCGAAAGTTTAAATGATGTTTTCAAAAAAATAAAATAAAATTTACCTAAAAAAAATATCCGCACGTGTTGTTTTCTTGATGTTTTCCAACTAAGATATCTGATCAAACCTCCGAGATTTAATGAATCTATTGATGTCCAGTCAAAATCTATTAAAAAAATCGACTGGGCCTTAAATTAGATATTTTTCACATCTGTTGCTCAAAATGTTAGGCTCCAGTGGTTCCCAAACAGACCCAAACTCTATCCACGTGAGAATTATTTAATTGGCCCGACGGAGTGGGGCCCTCCTAAATCCAACACATGGAACTATAAATTTCCTCCCTATCTTTTATGCCACGTGGACAATATTATTAGGCACAAACAAAACAACGTTATGCCACGTGGACAATATTATTAGGCACAAACATAACAACGTTATGCAAGTATAAAAGAATAATTTTTAAATGATCAAAAATCAATATTTAAAAATTTTATCATTCAGAGTTATCTATCAACTCTCTTTTTTGTATTTATCATTTGAGATTATAATATATTTCCTTCATCGATAGAAACGGTCGAAGAAGGACACTAATACGATGATTTCATATTTTTTTTTCTAAGACAAAGACAATTCAAAGTGTTGTGCATAATGATCAAAAGTCAAACTAATTAAGTCTACTAGGGCACTACTCGATGTGTGTAGTTATGAACTCCTAACTCGACTCGAGATGCCTAATGAATTGATTAAATCTTATTACATTGCATACAAGGCATTTTTATTGGTCTTGTGTTAGTTATTCCAACTTCATTGCAGTGTTGATAATATTAAATTGTCGACCTTAAAAGAGTGGTCGAACTGAGCTGTTGAATCCTTCTGGTCGAACTGCTGAAGTCGAATGTCGACCTTTCGAGAGCTGAATTCTCATAAACTAATGAGTTGAGGTCTCCATTCAATGCTGATTCTTTAAAATAGATTCGTCACATCTTCGTGGTGCTTTGAGGTTAACATAGGATGTCCGTTTTTCAAGATACAATGGTAAAACTGTAATCCCCACCAAACAATGATTGTTGCAACGAACTGAAATGCACCTGAATACTATATATCATAAGAGCTCTACCAAGTGAAAAAAGTACTCGACAAACAGAAAGAGAGTGTTCATTTTCTGCTAAGGCTTAGATTCCTTTTATAAGAGTATCTACATGGTTGACCGAATAAAAGCTATTAAATCATTTTTATTCACCACAATAAAACGTCAACCGTTTCACTTTAATAAAGTTTTTCATTAATACGTCGCTCGAGCAAATTTAGCTCTGACCAATCCAACATTCGACGCGTGTAAATCTGTTCGATTCAACTTTGTTCAGTATAATCTGAACCCTTGAATTTGCACTCCCCCTGCGCATCCACGCACGAGAGAAAGTTTCTTCCCATGCATTTATTCATAATATACATGCTAAACCTTGAAATTTCTAATATGGGACTAAAGTCCCAAGCATAATGAAATCTCATTCATCCATTCGACCCCATTTTTCATTCGTATTTCCAACATAAAATAATATTAGGCGATCTAACTTCATTCGAAACATCACGATCAACAACTAAAATGATATCTCACGAGTTTCAACATGAGAAAGGGAATTCGATGAAGGCTTTAATTATTTTAAGAGAAAAGGATTTAAATATCATCGACAATGGCGACGAATTTAAGAAAAATTCATTCGGACGATCTTAAGATTTAGGAGTTTATCCAGTGGACAAAGTACGATTTTCGTGTTGGATCGTCGTTCAGGAATGACGCGATTGTGGAATCTGAATTGAACTGTGAAAAAACTACGATTGCTTTTCTGATTTATCCTTAATGGTCGATGGAGGTCACTTAAGCTCCAATTTTATCCGGTCCGACGGTTGGTTAAGCACCTTGGAGATTCGTAAGACAGAGTTGATTACTCTCATAGATTAATAGGATCGAAGATTCAGATAATTCGATGCCAAAAGAGAGAGAGAGAGAGAGTAAATGGACATATGAATCTCGTGCATGATCTACAAATGATGTCTCCATCGTCCACGTGAGCTTTTACTCTTTATGGAAAGACTAATCGAAAGAAGTACACCGAGTTTAATCATTTTGTTCATTTTCTTTAGAAATTATTGATGCTTATTATTAAGTATAAATATAATACATATGTGATATAATACAAGGGCACCGACTTCTCAAGACAATTCGTTACTAGTGCATTGATATCTTGTATATGTATGAATCGTAAAGGCATCCTCGTAGGTGCGATGCGTTGGTAAATTATACGATCAAATTTATACAATAGATAAGGGTCGATTTCGAAAACAGATCTAAAACTCTACTCTAGATTCAGATGAGTGCTCTGTGTCTTGCCAATCGCATCCACGAGCATTGTCTTCTCATGATTTACTTCCTTTCGAATCTTATGGGGTCGGGACAAGGGACCGCTTGGTTTAAGTTCCGACTTTTTGCACAATGAATTATAAAGGCAACCCTAAATCTAAAAGTCGAACATGCACATGTTTATTCTTTGGTTCCTTTCACTTGTCTAAAAAACCTTGTTGCATTAAATGGGAATAACTAACAAGTGAAATATACATATTCATGTGTCTAACAAATTAGTTGTCGATTTGTTTCGAGCAAGGCATGTGGGTGAACTCGTGCATCAGTGAATGGCGTAGCCATACGACTTGTTGGTGATTAATTTGATACGAACTATAAAGAAATTAAGTGATATAATTTCTATAATTAAGAGAGTTTATTACTAAAACTAAATGAGAAGAAGTTGTGTTTTGTTGGTGTTTTATGATGGATTTTTTTGGATTTGTCTATGGATCGTGTATTCGTATATGTAATCAAATAAATGAAAATAAAACGATCCGAATATAGGATTTTGCTGATTGATTTACAATAAATATGTGAAACAAAACAAAAAACGAAAGCGTACGTAAAACAATAATTATGCATTTGGATCCGAAGACAATATCGTCGGAAGAATCTAAAGTCAAAAGAAGTGTCGTAGGGCTTGATCCTCCACAGATCGAAAAAGTCGTCGTCGTATGCTCTGTCCGATAGGAAAAAATAGTTGACCGATCATTCTTCTCTCCTGTTGGGATCACACCCTTATATACCTATAATCCGTTAACATCCCATCAATGCTAACTGTACAAATTAATAGATTATATATATTAATCCAAAATCTATTAATGGTTAAATCACTTTAATCTTGTTCGAATTAATACGATACAATCTGATGTGTTACGATAATCATATGTAATTTACCATCAACGTTTTAAACATCTCATTCATCGGTTGTATTAGACTATTTATGTTAAAAGCAATTTTGTATTGAGAATAACTGGAATTGGATCAATATTCAATAGGGTTTGATCGATTTACCCAACTTGTTCATTTTGAAATTTAATGACATGGAATTATTTTGATGATCTATGAAATTTTTTTAATAAAATTAGATCGATCCTCTTCAAAATTATTCATTCGAAGAATTAAATATTAAGTATCAATTAAAAAATATATTTTTGAACAAACAAATAAATTAGACTTTTTTTTTTCCATCAACCCTGATGCGGTTACTTTTGGTCTTTGTCGTCGAGTCAACAGAAAAAGGAAGGATTGTCACAGTTGCAGTAGTAAATCCTATTGATATTAACAGGTGTCAAATGTCAGTCAATACTTTCGACGATGATCCTCCGATATTTAAATTAGATAGATGGAAAATTAGAAAAGATAAGTACAAAATATAGCAATAGCAAATGAAAAGATATGTCCTCGTACCAAAGAGTCTCCTTTTTTTACTTCGATCCTATCTTTATATAGCTACTCCGATATATCTCTCGTCCCCTACGATTCTACGATGCCTTTTGGCAACCTGTTAGATTACAATCTATGCGAAGAATCTTCACATGGTATACTACGTATGTTATAAGTTTCATTGAGACAAATTGTTAGGGGATTGAATATAACGACATTTGAAAGACGAATCTTCGCCATAGTCGAGCACTCGGATACGCAAACATTCGAGTGCGCGACTCTCCGAATCTTATATATAAATTTTATGTCTTGAATAATCTGTCAATGATCATTCGGAAATCTTCACGTTCCTGTCATCTGCCTTCAATTAAATGTTTCTTTTATTAGGTCCGCTCTCCGTGGACTTCTCGTGAGGTGGCCTATTAATTATTTTCAGCCGTATCAAATCCAAAAAAAAATAAAAAAAATTGGAAGAAAAAAAAGGAAACAGGGAAGAAAACGACCTCCATCTGATTTACTATCTTATTCTGAAAAATAATTATAAAAAAAAAACTTTAATGTGAACAATTAAGTCACATGGCAAATTAAACATGCAACTCGTATTCTTCGTGCCGTGCCGGCCACCTTCGAATCTTCGACTATAAAGAGCAACAGTGACATCACAAATCAAGCCACCATCCATCCCTCGCCTATTCTTCTTCTTCTTCTTCTTCTTTTACGAATCGAATCGAATGGGAGGAGGAGAAGAAGAAGAAGGAGGTGGTGGCGAAAAGGTCTGTGATACGGAGTTGTGCCTCAGCTCCGGCGGCTGGCGCCGGAGTTCAGGTTCTTCATCTTCTTCTTCTTCTGCTGCCTCTTCAGCTAATTCAGCTTCAAGAAGGTGATGAATCTTAATGAATTCTTTGTTTCTTTTCTCACTCGATCGAATCTGAACGGCGAGTGTCGATGACGAGGCAGAGGAAATGCCGTAGAGGAAAAGCAGGAGGATGGGAAGATCGCTATGCTTTATAACGGAAGGATTTGCGTCTGCGATGTCACAGAGATCCAAGTAATTAAGTTTTTTTATACGTTTCGTTAGATTTATTATAGAGATGATGTGTACAATCAATGAATGATGGTAGGCGAGAGGCATTATAAGCATGGCAAGGAGCAACGATAAGGAACAGCGGCCGCAAGGAGTTGCTTACGGATCGAATATGACGGCGGCGATAGCACTGGCCACGGCGGCGCTGCCGTCGTCGGACCGAAGCCTGTCGATGAAGCGGTCGCTGCAACGGTTCTTGGAGAAGAGGAAGAAGGCGAGGAGCGTCCAGGCCTCGTCGTCTCCTTGTCGCCGTGATTAAGATCACTTTATAAGAACAAAAGGCTGCGGCGGCAGCAGCAGCAAATTTATGAATTTACAGCTTGTTAATGTTTCAGAATTCACTTCCTTTTTTAAAAAAAAAAATTCCAGAGGTTTATCTGAAATGCTCGACTATAAAATATGACAAAATTAAATGAAAAATAACATCATTGGACGTTTTGAAATGAGATCGCATTATTATTTAGAATGGTCTTTAATATTGAAAAGAAGCCAAGTTCATAGATAACAACAAGCTACAATGAAACTGAAACTGAAACGCACAAAAAAGTTGATGTTTAAGACTGGAAAGAAATTGGAGTTGAGATTGATCCACGATAGCAGAAATTTTAGCTGTTCTGCGTAGAACACAGACAAAAAGATCCAGAATTCGAACATGGCTAATCGTCGCCGAAGGTGATCTTCTTCCCTGCGAAATGGAAGGCATTCGGTGAACAATTCTGGAGAACAATTTGTATGTGGAATCCAGAAAGCGAAACAATCGTTCCCGAACCTGTACTAGCTGTGCCAGCGCTTTGCTTAAACGGGGCACCGCCACGACCCCGGCCTCTGCCGCCAAAGTCACGTCCTCGGCCACCACGGTCACCACCCCTTCCGCTGCGTCCACCGCCACCTCTCCCTGAAAATCTCCCACCGCCTCTACCTCCATCCCAGCTGCCACTCGAGCCACCGTTGCGGTTGTCAGCTTTCGGCCTTGCTTCGTCCACAGTCAGTGTGTATCCTCCGAGATCAGAACCACTGAGCTCAAACGCCTTGTTACAGGCATCCTGATCAGTGAAGTCTATGTATGCAATCCTGTGCGCAAAACAAGAAAATATGAAGAAAATGAATCTAGTTTCGTAGCACAAAAAATATTTGTTCAAGCTTCATCTCATGCTGCATCTCTCAGTATCAGAGATTGGAGTAAAAGGGACTGACCCTTTTGAGGCACCAGTTTCATAATCCTTTGGAATGGAAACTCGAGTAATCTCTCCGCATGACCCAAAATGCTCCTCGAGGGAGCTCCTAATCTGTAGGAGTGTCACTGTTAACACCAGTCGAGAGGGAAAAACATGTTGCATTATAATCCGACAATATACCTGATCCTCATCGAGTGATCTGTCGAAGCCTTTAACAAATATGGTTTGATTCTGACCTTTGTTGCCCCTTTGGTAACTATCCTTTCTGCAAAATGAAAAGAATACATTTACACCGTTTGAAAAAAAAAAAAAATCATCAAATGACAAATCTTAACCAGCTTTAGTTGAGAGGCTTACGGAGTCTGAGGGGTATAGGAACCTCTTTCTCGGGCCAAGTCAAGTCTAATAGCACGGCCAAATAATTCCTGGCCATTCAATTCAAGTGCCTACAGTAGGTAGGAAAAAACATATGAACTCTATGAAACATTCGGATCGCTGATTATTAGCATGTACAAATTGAAATCAGAATTCTGATAGTCAATATTAACTAACGCAAAAAAGATTCAAAAAGGAAACTGACAACTGAAACAGGTTAAGTAATAGGAAGATGATCGACCTTCTTGGCAGCTTCCACAGTAACAAATTCAACATGGCCAAATCCCTTGAAGCTTCCATCCTCTGCTGCAGATAGACGCACTTCAACAACTTCCCCTACCCCCTTGAAGAATTCAGCCCTGAAAGAAAGAATGATCTTTAACATAAACAACAATTTCCATCACATGAGTTTTATGTCAAACATCTATATCTATCATGATAAGTTCCATATTAAACTAAACTTACACATCGTCCTGTCCAACATCAAAGGACAAATTTCCGACAAATAGTGTCCTAGATCCAGGTGTCAGATTCTGAATTGTAGGAATTAGGATAAAAAAAAAGAAGAAAAATTAGCTCTAACTACATGACAGAAAATAAACCACTTCAAACTATCTACAAATCAAACATGACCCAAAATAGTGGTTGATACCGTTTTATTTTCAGACTTCGTGGCAGTTAATTTCTCAGCACTAACCACATTAGCATCCTTCATCTTTACATCCAAATCCTGCATTAGCAATGTCATCGCATAGAAAACAACTAGCCAAATCCCAAAATAAAAAAGACTGGCATGTCATTGTTATCGACAATTGGTGAGTTACACAAGAATGGATTGTGCATTTGTTCTAAAACAGTATATATTTCCAATTATCCAAGCATTTTGAATTATTTGGTAAAAAAAAATAATGATAAACAAAAAAGAGAGAAGAAGGCAGGTCCATTAGGCTGGCCATGTTTAGGTATAGAAACAACTAGGGAAAGAACAGGGTAAAGAAGAAATTATTATAAGAAAAGTTCAGTAGTTTTAATCATGCATGCAATGCGATTATAGGGATGTGCAAGTAGAAGACCAATATAGTTCAACACTATTGATCATTTAGACATTTTTGTTGCACATGTTGCTCGATTGCCCAATGCAAACCATCTAATAGATGGTTCAATTACCTTAAAAGTAGACATGCAAGTTTAATATTACTCATACTCAGTAAGAGACAAAAATACCTTCTTTGGGGTCTTAAGTGGCTTCTCGTCTTCACTTTCCTCGTCAGAAGATTCCTCAGATGAGTCTGAGCTACTGCTCTTTTTGGGTGCTTGAGTTGACTAGCAACATGAAAGAGGAGATAGTATATTACCAACCATGTGAAAGGCAACTAGATAATTGTAACTATTAAGAAAGCTAAATAAATAATTTAAAACATAGGAAATCAAAATTTATTTCTTAGCATGGTCTCAACATACATGATAGGGAACATAGGAAATAGAGAGTTACCTTCTTAGCTTGCTGCTGTTTTGAAGGTTCATCATCTGAACTTTCATCAGAATCTTCATCCTCATCTTCCTCACTACTGCTGCTGTCTTTTTTGACGGTCTTAGCAACAGGTTTGGTCTTTGATGATGGGACAGAATCCTAAATGAGAACAAATCTATTAAAAATGAAACATATATACGATAACCCAAAGCAACACAATAAATGATATTCAATTAAACAAAGTCATACACACAATCTAGCAGCCAAACAAAAATAATCCAGAAATAAGAAAACTGGATCATCATAACATTGTATCCAGTCACTGGTCTAAATATATGGCCAAACACAAACAACTAACAAGTCAATATAAATATTTTACATATGCTGCAAGGTAATGGCAGAGCATTAAAAAAGCATAATTTCATGCATTTAGCTAGAAATAGACTACCTTTTTCAAGTTTTGAGCTTTGGAAGGTTTATCCTCAGAATCTTCTTCAGAGCTATCATCATCCTCATCGCTACTGTCACTTTCCTTAACATTTTTGGCTTTGGCATTGCTCATCTTTGATGGCAAAGAATCCTGCATGATCTGCATGAGAATACAAAATAACAGGAAGAAATTTGATGTGCAAACTGCTCACTTACAGTAACTTTTGACTTCTTCGGTTGTGGCTCATCACTCTCATCAGAGTCATCCTTCAAAATTGAAGAATTCAATTTAGTGTGATCAAAAGGACTAAAAATAGAAAGGTTACAAATATAAGATGGAAAAGAACCTATGAATAAATTAAAAATAACAACAACAACAACCACCACCAAACCTTGGGTCAGAAATTAAAAATAATAACACAAATTAAAAAAACAAAAATCATAACATGGACCTGAACTTCATCTAGCTATTGAAACAAACAAATCAAACGGTATTTGTTTAATTATTGAAATAAAAAAAATCACAAAGAGAGTTATTTTGACAAAACTCAAAACATAACATAATATCACAATTAAACAGAATATTAAAAAGCATAATATGGACTTACGTCAGTCTCATCAGAATCAGTTTCTGATGAATCATTTGATTTTTTAAGATTAGCAACAGTTGTTGCTTGCTTCTTTGCTGCAGGAGCTGCTTTAGGTGCATCTTCCTGCAAATTAGGCAGTATTAATCCAGACAAATGGATATGCTAAAAGAAATTTCATATTTGAATACTAAATAGAGTTCTTTCTTCAAATAACAGCATAGAAAAATCAATAGACAGTGGAAGTGAAACTAAATGACAATGAAAAATAAAATAATGCTGTGCTTACTTCATCTAATTATCAGAATCACTATCAAAGTCAAAGCTATCGCATGAATCGATTATAAACAAGCATCAAAACTACACAGTTTTAATAGATTAAAAATCATAACCTGAACTTTTACAAAATAATAGTTACTTTTACAAAATGTAAAAAAATAAAATAAAATATATGATATTGCACATCAAAACAATATAAAAACAAAGGTTGGCCTTACATCATCATCATCAGTATCAGAATCACTTGATTCATCTTTCTTTTTCGTGTTAGTAACAATTGTTGCTTGCTTCTTTGCTGCCGGAACAACTTTAGCTGCTTTAGGTGCATCTTCCTACAAGTCAGGCAGCAATGCTCGAGGTCAACAGATATGCAAAACACATAAAACATACTTGAATACCAAATAGAATTCTAGCATTAACAAAGACAAAATGCTATAAATAACTAAAACTTAACAAAATCAACTAAAGACAGATCAAAGTAAAACCTAATGATAATGCAAAATACAACAATGCCATACTTCATCTGAGTCATCAGAACCACTATCAGAGTCAGAACTATCAGTTGATTCATCCTTTTTAGCAGCAGCAGGTGTAGCATTTTTCAATGTAGCAGTTTTTTTAGACTGCGGGGCAGCTTTTGCAGGCTTCTGAAAATGCATAGCATTTAAAAATTAAAATATGTATATAGAATATAGTTTAATTATTTGATAGGTAATGATAAGGACAACAATTCACTACAAATTATAGTTTTCATAATTTTTCTAAACAATGATAAGTTAAAAACTATGCCATCTTCGACGACTCACTTCGTCCTCATCAGAATCACTTTCAGAACTGCTTCTTTCTTTTTCTTTTTTTGTTACAGCTGCAGCAAAACCATTCTTAGCAGCAACTGAAACTTTTTTAGTAGGAACTGTTTTAGCAGGTTCCTGCACAAATTCCAATAATCATTTAAAATCATAAACACTTGTCTCAGTGGCAGCATGACTAAGAAAGAACAAGTGGGAGGTAGGGAATAAAAATAAAATTGCCAGTGCTATGATTGTCAAACTTTACATCATCTGAAGACGATTCCTCGCTACTACTCGACTCTTTCTTCAGAGTCTTAGCCATTTTATTTTTTTTTGTTGGAGGAACTTTAACCTGCAAATCATATTTGTCATTTTCAGGAGGTAAGCAATTATCTCTGTCAAAACAAAGCAACCTAAAACAATGGCAATCCGTGGGTTGGAAAGAAAACTTATTTATAGACTAAAAAGGTAAAAAATAGATCGATTAGTTAAAGTGACTGTATAAAATATAGCCTTCAACTCATGAAAATGAAAATGGAATCAGAAATTGAGAAGTTTATTGCACATTAGGTTATCGTTAATCAGTAATAGTTAGCTTAATACTATTGTAAATGGTGTTCCAATAAAGATGTAACAGCAAAGTTATTTTCGAATATTCAGAGGATAAAGATTCTTGGAATCTTTGATATGGATGCAATACTGTCACCAAGGAAATGGCATAGTCGGTGACTGAAAAAAAGGCTTATTGATGCAATGACAGGCAGCTTTTTCAGTTGGCAAGGAAAAAATCCAAACAAAAATAAAGAAAACAATCACAAGCAAGGGATCAGTATATTGAGGGGTAAATCAGCTAGATTTTGAATGAGAAGAAAATAAACGAAAAAAAAAGTTACACACCTCTTCTTCAGAGTCAGATGAGGAATCATCTTCTGAACTGCTTGTTTCTGGCTTTTTTATAGCTGGGACATCCTTCAAAGCCTTCTTAAGGTTCTTGATGTCCTCCTTTCGGACAACCTTCTCAATATCTTTCTTCTGCCTCTTTGCACTTACTTCTTTCTCTAATACCACTTCAGCATCCCTCTTGCCTGGAGAATGAAATAATCAATCAAAAAACATAAAAACAATTTTTTTTTAAAAAAAAAGAAGTCATTTTATACTCCAGCGATTAAAAAAATTATCTCACCTTTTTTAACAGGCTTCGCAACCATTTCTGGAACAGCCGGAACAACCTGCGAGACATCAGCGCTAAATTAATATGTTCAATAAAGAATTTACCACATTTCTAAGAACAAACTTTAGCATTACCTCAGCCTTGGTTTTTTTGCTTGACTTGCCCATTTCCGGTGCCCAGAAAAGTGAATCTATATGCAGAACAAGAAGAAATGGTCATCAACTATCACAATTTGAGATCTAGTTATAGTAGAACTTGTGGGTCATCCGGCGATTCAAAGTATAACAAAAAGGAAGTAGCATAACTTATTCGATAAAATTGAGAGTCATGTCGGAACTCCACTTAAAATTTATATGGAAGCTATCTGTCCCATAAAAGACTCGTGACTAGGGAACAGTATCTATCGCCCACACGAGGTCATCATCAGAAATTTGCAAGCAGGTCAACTAACACCGATGGAGCAATCAAGTGCGACATACAAAACAGCGCCTTTCACATAAAACAAGTACCTTAATAAAACCCACAGAAAACGATCGAGGCAAACACAAACGAAACAGCTTTCAAATTGAGAACAGAAAATAAACAGAGTCGAACTTGATTGATGCTCTCATATAAGTTTGATTACCAAAGCGAAGCGAATCGGAGACCACGAAGAACACGCGACAACGCTCGGTGTAAAATCGCTCACCTCGAAGAAGAAGAAGGCGACGAATCGGGAAGCAGAACCGTAAATGGTGGCGGAATATATAAACCCTAATCTGCAGCGCTAGGGTTTTGGTGAACGCTTGGAGGAAGCGTGACCGAGGGTCTTATATAGGGCGGAGCTTAACGGCGGAACGTGGTTTTGGACGTTTTATGAGTAAAATTACTGCATAATTCATCAACAGATTATTGACTTATATAAAACTTAAATATGGTCATTTTTATTTTTATTTAGATATAGAAAAATTAGATACATGGTAAACAAAATTAATATTTAACTGGATAAAAATTCGTTTTTTTTTATTTGTTATAAAAAATAATAATAACATTAAATTTTAATTTATTTATATTAAAAAATAATTTATAAATAAAATTATTTGTTGGATATTTATTTATTCTTAATCTCTATCTATAATAAGTAATGATCTTGATACAGTTGCTTTTCTAAGTACCTTCCACTGAGTCGAAGCATGATTTTTATGATTGTAATAATAAATCTCAATCTGTCAAAATTAATATCCATTGTATAGTCGCTAACACTTTTTAACGAAGATTTTCTAATATTTAAGTATCAAAGGTGAAATAGTAATAATGCAATGGAAAATAACATAAGTTATTAGACGAGAGAGAAATAAAAACTCTCATCTTTTTTCTTAAACTTATCTTTATATAACATTATTTGAGAGTCTTCGAACACCCAAATGACCCGCTAGTAACGTCGTTGTTATTAGACAATTAAAATATAACCCTTGACAGAAATCCTTTTGTGACATGAAACATGTACCAATCATCGTCAGAAGAGGTCGTAAGAGGATCAAGCATCATTGCATGAAACATAAATCTTCTTTATGGTCTTTGTCTTTTAGATTACTTCGCTCTTAACTCGATTTACTTCTATCTTTTGCCTTTTCTGAGTCACTACTTCCGACTCAATTTACTTTTATTTTCTATCATTCTTGAGTTAGCTTGCTTTCCGACTCGATTTATTTCTATCTTCTACTATTCCCGAATCACTCGACTTCCGACTCGACTTACCTTCGCGCTTTTAGGTGCATAATCTTACCTTAATCTTTGAATATTTCTTATATCTCATAGGCTAAATTATATCCACATCAATAATTTTTAAAAAAATTATCTTCCCTATTATAATTTTATTCAAACGAGATAAAAACTACCATTAAAATACAAAGAATATTCTTTAAAAAATTCAAAATTAATAGTTTTATAGCGATCAAAGTATCCTATCGAGCTCAAAGATACTAAACTCTTATCGAGCTCAATGATACAAGTTTCACACGAAAAAGCCTCAAAAACAACTCTTCAAAATAGAAGTCTTTTGCATCAAAAAATTACCGAGTCATTGATATTGGACAAAGTAAAATAGAATTTAAAAGGAAACATATACATTCGTTCGACAAAACCCTCAAAAGAAGGGGAATTAGACAATAATGATGCTCTAACTAGCAATCCAACTTTTCTTAGTCTATCACAAAAAAGTGCAAAAGATAGAGAGATCATCAGTAGAACAACTCGTCAAAATTATCATTTAAAATTACAACACTGGGCTCGCCCGCTCACCAGCTTGTCCCAGAGGCAAAGCATTTGCCTCGGCGATTGATAGTGTGCAGTATAGTAGTTGTCTATGCATCCATATTGACAAAACTTCCAACTATGGGAGTAACGTACCGTGCTCGAGCCATTGAACTGTTCGACCCACATACCCATGCTCACATCTTCCATCTTGAATAGCTGCAAGCACATTTACAAGATTCTATTAGATGACATCGAGTTTTATTATCGTTTCATAATCAATCGAGGCATGTGTTTCTCACCCTTAGAGTTTGATTGGTGTGGTGAGAGTTAACGAAGCTTGCAATATCTCTCGAAATTATATAACCAGGTCCATTTGCATATGGAGGGTATATAAACTCAGGCCATTCCTGTATCAAAACCACAAAACAAATCAAAGCGAAGAGTTTCAGAAATTTGTTTTCATTCAGAAGCGCAGTTAGTTATCAAATTGTTCGACTAAACTATTTGAGATCCGCTGCATCAATTTTATAAGTCGGATAGCACATAAGTTGCAATAAACAAAGTGGCAAGCTGAGAATTAGGCAACAGACAGAAAGTGATCCATTGACCAGCTAAAGATTTTGGTTGTCATACCTCGAATGTGACAGCCCACTTCCCCATCCTGAGTGGTCTATGCAAGAGATTTAGGTTTCCCATGTACAATGGTCCCTTGGTATCGATCCTCTTAATTTCTTTTAAGACAATATCTAGCCGTACGAAAGAGTCGTCATCGCACTTCATAATGAATGGAGTCGTCACATTATGAACCTGAAGAATAAGAGATCACTAAACACTGGACATGGAGATGCAAGATGATGCGACCAATGCTCAATGCAAAAGATAAACTTGTTAACTTACACCATAATCACATATTGCAATTGTCTTAAGGACCACCAATTCATAATGATCCATAAATGGCAAGATTATAACATCCCCGAAATATTCTGCCTCTTTCTTCAGCATGGCATTAACCTCCTTCCTCGGGTTCTAAAAATGCATTCAAACAGCAAATATCAGATTCAAGATTACATTGGCAAGATCTACTCTCCATGTGCACTTAGAATATTTTGTTGTCCATTGTGCAGAGCAAACAAGAAATTTACCAGAGCAACAAAGAAGCGAGCCACCACGCTAGATGATTTTATTTGAGGTGATTGCAACCAAGTTTTTCTAACTGCCATGCGTTCAGCAAAATGATTTGAAGCAGAAATAATTCCAACAAAAAGATCTATTGACCTATCGGGCAAAGGAGGGGACCTCCAATTCTCCAACATTTCAAGAACACGACCAGGTGAAAAACTAGGATGAGATGGTGGAAGCGAAGTGACATATACAGAGTGTACATCAACATCTCCTTTTATCGCTAAGCCAGTTGCATCTTCAAGAGTGAAGCCCTGCAGAACAGACAAGCTATTCTATGACAAATATTCTGTTACAAACCATATTGAACATGGATGACCCAAGCTTAACAACTTGTTTACCGGTCGATATGAGAATGAAGCTATATGTCTTCCCCCGACATAAATATGATATCCTTCAACACCAGCTTGTATAGTTAAGACAAACAGCCGGCCTTCCACAAAAGGAAAAGACCATGTCATTTCTGGCTTCTTTGCACGACCTATAAACCTCCTAAGCCAAGAAATACTTCGTGATTCTTTCGAATCTATCATATCGCTCCGAGCCCACTTTTCACATTTTTTGAATCCATCAACTGTTCAAAAAGAAACAGTTGGAATTGTACATGTTAGTCATATATGATCATATAAGTTTCAAAGGAAAACATTGTCAATTGTAAATCATTGTCCTCATATTGGTAAAATAAGGTGCTATGACTTAGATATAGTCATTGTAATTCAACATTATCATTTATTAAAAAAATCTGACATTATTTTCACAAGACAAAATTAATGAAGACCAGATACCGATTAACATAGAACTACTTCAATAAGAACCTTAAAATGGTAAGCTTCTCTAACTGACATCTGCACTCTTTTCTCTTTGCATTCTCACACCAATCTAAAAAATGCCTGAATCCAAACATTTTAAGAGAAAAGTTTAAAAGTTATAACCTATAAGAATTAGGCGAAAGGAGTTTAATCAGTTAAAAGGTCAAAATAAGTAATTCTCCCTTGCATAAGATGTAGGATGGATATATTCTCCCTAGCATTAAATGAAGGTTCAAAAAAGGGCATCGAAGAAGCATTTACATTTCACAAATATTCTAGTTCATTGTTGAAGAAGAATTCAGGAGGATTAGTCCAACGCTGATCTATTGGTCATCTTAAACAGCACAAATAGCAAAGTCACATCCAAGCATGAACGACCCAGTTAAATACATATGCCTCCTAAAAGGTAATGGCCTCTATAACAATAGTATCAATTTAAAAACTTGATGAAACTCTCAATTAGCTTGTTCAAGCGAAGATATAACATTTTGCTCCTCAACAACAGTGAATCAAGTAGTACAGCAGTCGAATTTTTGTAAAAACTATTCAGCAATGGCCATCAATGTAGATTAATAAAAAACAATGCACTATTATATGCAATTATGCATATCAAATATACAGGAAAGAAATGCTGCAAAAGATGGTAACAGTTACAATAAGCCACAGTATATGTCGGTTACTGCCCTTGGGTCTCTATTTGCATTTCTAACATCCTAATAGCACCTAATCCACAAGTGAAACATCAAAGAAGGGGTGAAATAATTACCGCATTAACTAAACAAACTGTCTTACATTGCCTTCAAAAAGTTAGCTTGTATCTAAAATCTAAAAACTGAATGCCTATGCATTGAGGCGAATAAAAAAGGATATGAACATCTTTTCAGGTGCTTAATTTCATTAATTATGACTGTTGAACAATTGGATAATTTATTATTTATTGGCTGGTTGGTAGCAGGGTTTCTTGAAGTGCAGCACGAGAACTGCTGGTTTTGCGATACACAATGTATAAATGCTGAGGAATTGGTAAAAGAACTATTTTGAAGTATCACGTTTGGTAGAGTAAAGCAATCCAAGGCATGCAGCAGGAGGAACAAACAGATAATAAAAAGCAGAGTAAGGGTCCAAGCAATTGCTGTTAGAATACATAACAATATGATACCTATGTCATCTTCATCCCGTGAAGGTAGACCATCGCACCTGATTGATGTACCCCATTGCATCCGATAACACGAGTTGAGCTCGAGAATCGGCTTCTTACTCCAATCACCCCTGACTCTGGGATTCAAATGAAGGATCTTCGGCGGGTCCTCACCATCCACCACCCTCAGTCCCTGCAGTTCCACCATAAACTGTGAGACCCAGACAAATCCATCCCCCTGCCTCATCCTTGCCAGTTGAGGGACATATTCCTTATGTGCTTCATTAGGCTTGCCAACAACTGTGATCGAAGAGCCTACTGCTAAACCACAGGGAAGAAAGACCAGGAGTTCCCCATCACTACCAATGTCCATCTCAGCTGAACTCTTTGCCAATGAAGATGGGCAAGACTCAGGTTTTTCTTCCCCAACAGGCAGTCGATCCATGCTGCTTTCAGGATCATAATTCTCCACGTCATCCCAAACTTTCTTGCCTAGCACCCATGCCTCATTGGCCATCTCCTCCAACTGCGTCATGTTGCCGGATGATTTGTATTTGTAGCCAAGCCGAGACCGGAGCAGCGTTATCGGTGCAGATCGATGGGAAGACTGCTCCTTTTCTTGGCCAGGAGGGAGATTCCTGCTGTCCTCCAGTTTCCGGTGGAAGGCATCATGGTGGAGCAAAGCGGGGTCTCTGTGGCCAACAAGCTGTAGATGGGCGTAGGTAAGGTCATTGACCGGCCGGTCGAGCCCAGAGAAACTATCATCCCCACTCAACGCATTAGCTATCTCCAGGAAATGGTGGAACTTGAACGAGATGAAGAGCAAGTAGATTGATCCAATCGCCAACAGAGCATGAGAAAGCTTCCACTTTCTCATCCCAGAGGAATCAACGCTTCTTCCCCTCATCGTCCGTTCACTCCGAAATTAAAAAAATGACCAAAGAAAAATTCGATTCCCATCAACAAAACCCTATCAAACTGGAATTTATCAACGAGGTATTCATCCGATCCTTTTTTTTACGTAAAGTAAACGTCCAGCAAGGCAAGGAGTTGATTGACGAACAGAAGGAAGCAACAAATCTAACATTCCTGCTACGACATTTCGACGATGTGAACGAGGTCCCGCAGATCCAGTCGGGAAAACGAACCCCCAAAGCAGCGACGAGAATGATCTTTTGGCGCGGGGAAAGAAGTTACCGAACCTCAGATTAATGTCTCCGACGCGTCGATCTCCGGTGGAGACGAGGTGGCCGTGGAGATCGGTGGGAACTGCAGTGCTACCAACGAGGAAGAAGAGAGCTGCGATGGAAGGGGATCCAGTGACCCGACCATCATTTTTTGATCCAACGGTGGAGCGTCGCCAGGCCCACTTGACCGGATGAATCGGAGGTCGATGGTATTCTTCGCAGAATGGTGGCCAGAAAAAAAAAAGGGAGGCGAAGTGATTATGGTATATTTGCGTATTGCCCCTCATAAAATACATAAATGGAGAATTTGCCTTCCTATGGATGTGGAATTGTCTATGGTCCTGATTTTTTACATAAACATTCGAATAATTTTTTTTTTTTTTTTAAAGATTGGACACAACTTCATGAAGATGATTTGAAGTCAATTTGTTTTGTTCGATAAATTTAAAACAGGAAGAGTAGTCATTTTTATTCTCCGTGAATATATTTTCATATTTAGAATTATATAATAAATAAATATATATATATATTATTTTGAATTATATGCATCACAGAATCTAAAATCTAATATAAATTTGGCAAATATTATAAATAAATGTAGTATTTCACCTTTTAGAAAGTTGATATGTACTTCGAACAATTTTGAAATAGAATTGATATTCTTATTTACAAATTTATTTTATAATTACAAATAGAGATTTGTAGGTATAACAATGTAAAGGAAGAAACATCAACACCAAGAACAACACGAGAAAAGATCTACAAAACAAAACAATAATGACAACAACATATGATCAACTACGTGAATCTTATCCCATCCTTGATACACATTTGCTCTCAACATCTCTATCAACAGTCAATATAAAAGAGATAAATTACGAAAAATATATTATCCAATTCAAGACTAACGTGATAAGAAGACAGACACTCTGAAAAACTTACCATCTCTTTTGCTCATTGATACAACTCTACTGTCGCATTAGCCAATCTTATCCCATCCAAAAATGCAACATGGATGGATATTGCAATGCGACAACATCATTTCGATCGTCAAAAGAAACCTCGCGATTAATTCAATGGTCTACTCGGTCTCAAGATACTTGAGTACAAAGTTATCATGTAGCAGCTACTCGAATAAAAATTACCCGCCTTTCCAAGAATCAAATATAACAGCTATTCCTTGGTAACGAAGGAATTATATCGAACTTAAACGTGTGCATTAACAACCCATAATTGCGCAATTGTAGACGAAAGCACCAGCTCTTTCTCTGATAGAGAGAACATCCCATTCTGCTCCCCTGACATTTCCATCTTCAGGACACCAATAATGCAGAATAATTACTTCACCTTGAGGTCCTCTATGACCGCCGATCACTAGGAGTTTATCACCGCACCCTTTGAATGCGAGGCCCCAGCCATTTGAGTAGTCAGCTCTCACAGGCAATTGTCTTACGACACTCCAAGTGTTAGTTGCCTTGTTGTACTTCTTGACCTCGTTTGTAGATTGATCTGCTGCATAAAGTTGATTATTTACAACTGCAATCAGAGGGGGAGATTGAGTAGCTCTGTTACCACTAGGATACATATTCCTAATTCGTCGCCATGTTCTCGTTTTAAGATCATACTCCTCGCCGCAAGTTAAAGAATCCGTCTGGTTCGACATGCCTCCTATGACATAAAACTTGCCATCCATGAAGAATCCAGAACACAATCTCCTTGGAATGTTCATATCTGATAAAGTCTCCCAGGTGCCAGTCTCTGAATTGTACAACTCCACACACTTTGAAACACCGCCATATTTATCGCTTCCACCAGCAACGATAGCAATTTCACCACAACTTCCAGATCCGAAAAGACAACGGGGCAAGTTCATTGGTGGACATCGGGACCAATCACGGCTTACCAAACTGTACATCCAAATTGCGAAACCTGTCACTTCACGTCCGAAAACAAGAAGCTGGGTCCCAACGGCCAGAGACTCCTTGTCTGCACAAGAGAAGCAATCGTCACACGGCATCCTTGGCAGTCTCAACCATCTACGCCTGAAAGGATCAAATGCTTCCCAGGGCATCAGACTACATGCCAGGTAAACCCAGTATTCAATAACACCATTCTGTCTCCTTAATTTATAAAGATATCCGCCACGAATGAGTGAGTTAAAGCTTCGGTTCAGACAGGCAAGCAAAGGGTAGTCAGACCTACACAGTAAGGCCAGGCAGTGTAATGCAACATCATCGTAGAGTCCAGGAAGAAAGCGATCGTTTGACCTTTGATCATTATAGCTACCTTCAGCCTGCAATTCCATCGTAAGCCTTTTAATTTTTAAGCCTCTAACACACAAACTATCCACATTCACATCTCTGTCAAACGTCTCCTTCATCTTATCCTTTGGTAGGCTCACATTATTTGCAAAATGTAAGCAAGCCAGTAGACACTTCTGAAAAGAGTCATATTCCTGATTAAAAGATCCGAAAAGCTGCAACAGATAACTTGGATTTGCAAACATGATTCCTAGCTTGATATGTTGCATTTCCTTTTCTCTTGAAGCACCTTGCATTATTACCTTAAAAATATCACTAGTTGTGCAATTGTGCAAGAGTCACTGAAAAAAAAAGTTAAATTAGTCGTGAACTTTCAATTAGGTACATATAGATAGGACAGATCAAAACTGGCTTGAGAATTGACTATAATATTTAGTACTATTCAACAAAGGACCTTTGATTGGTTGTGGAGCGCGATTCCAAGACATAACTGAAATCATATGTGATAATACTAAGATAAGAATGGTCAACCACGAGAGCAAAATTACGACAGCATCAAAATTCTAGCTTTCATTGGGTTCTTCTAGCAAGAGATACACACATATTTGAGCTTACAAATAGTAGCAACAAGAACAAACAAAACCAAGTTACAGATAAGCCATCCCTACATAACTTCACCCTTATGGCTGAACTATCTATCCTGCATTCAACCATGCCAATATTCCTATAGTAAAGCAGCCAAATCCCAATGGAGTATCTCTGCTACCCCGGGAACATCACAGGTATAGTGAATAATGATGATGCATTTGTGCTCCATTAGACCATTAAACAAGCATAACAACTCAACTATGATTCTGTGCGGATGAGTTTTGGCTATGAGACTCATAAAAAGTGCCTGTAATGTGCCACTGTGGCCATACTAAAACCATCAATCCTCTTCCACCTTGAAAATTATTTTCCCTTATCCAAACACTTTCTTGTATATTACTCATTGCGATCCTTAATTCCAGTATATTTTAAGCAGCACCCATGTTTTCTAATTTGAGAAACCTTTCTGGATGGATATTTGTAAGAGCTCGAGTATCAAGAGGTTCATTTCTGAGATGAAGATACAGATTCGAGAAATTATCATTGACCAATAGAAGAGATTGTCAATTTAAGCATAAATATGAGCGATGTGAGATTTGTTACAAGCAGAGCATGAAAGGTGAAGTGGAAGCCCTCTTTAAGTTTGACCTATGTTCGTGTTACTCCTTTCTTTTACATTTGATCTGATCAGGAAGATAGGTCTATTTGTAACTCTTTAAATCGCTGATAAGTGTATACACAAGTGAGCTTGTGACACAACCAAACTAGACGAAAAGCGCACGGAATTCACAGTCACTCCACAAAACCAATTCAGCTTCATTTACTTTGAGACGCACCGTAAAACCATTAGATTCTACGATTGTCAACTAATTTTAAGGAAATAAATTAGATCATAGTTTCCTATAGAAAAGGTACAAGCTTGCAGCATTGTGGTAGAATGCTAAAATCTCCTTCAAATGTAACTCATTCAGATAAAAATGCAGATTCTTATATATCAATAAATAAAAAACTAAAACAGAAGGAATAACAGGAAGATGGTAAATTAAAAGATCAAAGACTCGATTTTACCTAATTGTACCATGGCAACAAACTTTCAGACCTTCCGCTAAACCATCTTCAGCGCATTGTGCCAGTCCTTCACTAAATCCCCACGCCCAGTAGCAAGGAACACCAGATCTCCAGATCCAAGAGCGTCCTTCAACATCACAAGAATAGCCCTGGCCCCTGACCCCGGACCACCTCGAATAAGAATCCAATTCGCTCCCCCTAATTACAAGCCTAAGCCGCCGACATTAGTTCACAATGGAAATGGAGAAAGGAGGCGTCCATCCGCGTCGAATCAACCGCCTTTTTAACGAAGATCCAGCGCTAGACTGCCTCGATCAATCAAGGGCTATGCATTGCTTCCAGATCCATCCACGGCGATCGAGGTGCCTGTCTGTCCGATCGCAGAGATAGCGCCATACTAGTGGCGTAGCAGAGACGAGGATCCTTCCGCCGGTAACACCAAACCGGCCTCAGGTGGTGGTAACAACCGCCGGAATCGCCGAGAAGCGATCGATTCGCCGCCGCAAGGAGAGAGACGCAGAAGTCTGGTTCCACTGGCGATTAGGAGCATAAATAGTGATCACCATGCCAAGGTCTGATCCGCCGTCCGTTTCCTCCGTTCATGGCTGGAAATGAACTCCTCCTTTTGCACCCAGCTGGACCACCGACGTAAGCATGCGTCACGAAAAGGGCCCCCCTCCACCGGACTGACACGGGTTCCCGGCGGGTGGATTTGATCGGGTACGCATTACTGTTTCGAAGCGGCGATGAGGAAGTTATATTCCCACTCCTGATTTATTCAGTAATACCCAGAGTCCGTTTGTCAGTGGAGGAGACGAAATGCCCGTGGATTTCTTAAACTACAGTGTGATGATAACCAACATTTGCCAGGCTGTCTTGTGGATAAGGACGGAAACGGTTTTTACCTTCAAAAACTAACGGTAAACAGGAGAATCACGGTGTTCCCCCAGTAACGGCAATATGACGGTGTTATGAACAGGTGGGGCAAATGTTTAAATTACTAAAAAAAACCCTGTCTCTTTGCTTTTGTTTTTGTCGGTCGAATACATTTATTTGGAATTTTCAAGATCATCCTCCAATTTAATAAATAATAATAAATTATAAAGAATTTACCCCAAAAATTCAATAAAATATTTCTTACTCATTAAAAATTAATTTCGATGCTTTATTTCACAGGTACTCATGTGATTATCAACTTCTAAATATTTTTAATTATGATGATAAATTTCGAAATGTTAGATTATTTGATGGTTTAGTGCTTTTCGATTTATTTAAATGGTCAAAAAATTATTGTAAGATCAAATCGTGAATTAATCATTTAAAGAATTAAATATTTTATACTAAGTAAAAAAAGTGAAAAATAATCTTATTGGCATTTTCCAAATGTCTTATTTACGTTGCTTTTGTTTTTATCGTAGATGTTTTTTTTTTTCACATTGTTTTGCATTTGTTAAAAGGATGATTTGAAGTGGTAAATTCAACCTTACAATATTTTTAGAATAAATCATCTAAAATGGAGTCTAAATCATTTTGGATATTATATTATTCCTTTTCTAATAGTTATGGTTATTAAATTATTTATTAAATTAAATTTTGTTCCTATTTAATTTCATTAAATTTGGATTTATATGCGGAATTATATTTTCATATAATATTTTTAAAAGTCAACTCTGATTAAATTAATAGTTAAATAGTTTCGAATTTATTATCAAATTAATTATTCCAGTTAATCCTTCCTCTCTATTATTCATATTAATTAAATAATTGTTTATTTTAAAAATCAATTATTTATTTGGAGATCGAGATCGAGATCGAGATAGATTGTTATTCCAGATCCAAATTTATCATCTCGAGGCGATTGAAGAAGAAGCAATGCTTCATCATCTTCTCATCCACTTTTGTGGGCGCAAATCCAACTTGATTGATGCTGCATCCCATTAATTTGTCATGGAAGTAGGGTTGCTGCCTCGCCCCACCACCTCCCTGCGCGCCGAGTTGGGCTTGGGCTACCTTTCCGCATTAAGAGCGGCTGCTTCTGACAGGGTATGTTCTTCGGCAATTCCTCAAATTATTGTTCGGTCGATTCATTCGCCTCCTCATTCATGCTGTACTTTGGTCGATTCTCTGTCACGGTAAGAAGCTTTTGTGACTTATTTCTCTGGATCTTTGGACGCGTTTTCGCTTTTTCAATTGCAAGAGTAATTGTCGATCCCAAATTTGTTTTTTTAATCAACTGATGAAGGATTTTCTCTTTCACAGGTCATTTGTGAACATATTTTTTTTTCGTTTTAGCGATCGATTCAAAAGTTGTTTTCTTGACATGAAAGAAGCTTTCTGGCTGCGTGGAAAATTTCTGTCTACTCTTTTTTTTTTCATCCTTTCAAGTTTCCTAAGCCTTAGAAAACTCACAACCCAAAGGAACTGAGAGAAAAAAAACAACAAAAAAAGAGGAAGAAGATAGGTAGAGGAAAGAGGAACGCCTTTCTGCAGTTTTACTTGGATGAATTGTTCTTCATGCTTTGTTGGAAACTTCTTCTTTGTGATTTATTTGGCTCTGGCTAATTTCTAATTGATTGGAGAAAATCTGCTCGATGGAGCTTGATTTAGATGCACCATGGTGAATGCATGGATCTGTAAGATCATAGTCGGTACCCTAAATACCTCTGGGACGGGTGAACGGAGCACCATGGCGCATGCATAGATTTGTAATATCGTTGTCTCATGTCTGCTAGGTTGCTGTCCATTAGTTCCAGTATGTAGAGACTGACTACGTTGAGTATTTCTCAAGATCTCTTTTTTCGTACTAAAATGGGTTCGATTTTCCATTAGCAAGTTTTGGAAAAGAGGGCATTCCAATTTCTCAAGATTTTCCTTTCAAGTTTCTTAAGGTTTTATGGTACTTTGTGAAGTTTTATGGTGGTTAGAACTTAGAAACGACACTGTTTGATCTTAGAATCGAGTGTGCTAAGAGAAGATAGTAGTGGTGTTTCATGAATTCTATCTATTTTTTCACTCACAGATTTAAAATGTAAATGAGATTTTCCTCTTTCGAGTTTTGGGGAACTATTAATAGTTCATTTCAGTCAGAGAAACAAAAAAAGAAAAGTAAGCCTTTGAGAGGGGCAGTCTCTTTGGAAAAAGAAACAGATACCCAATCAGGAGGATGGAGGAGGATAGGGAGTTCTTTCTAAATTAATCTAAACAACCGAAAGGAACTTGAGGTTGAAGAATTTATTTTAAAACAAAATTTGTTGACTATCAGTTAAGACTATTAAATGGGAAGTATCCGTGCTTAGATGATAATCACACAGAAGTGAGATTCTTATTCTTACAAAAATGCTATTTAAGTTTTCCAATTCTTCATGCTAGTAGTTCTTTCATTGACTTGTATGATAAAAACATGAAGTGATGTTTTTTTTTTTTATCTATTTGACTCACAGAACTACTGGAAAATTGTAAAATTTTCAGAAGGCTCACCTACATCAGATGCTTGAAACTTGTTATATCTTAGCTACTTCAGTGGTTGCCAGCAGTATCGACGTTAGGCATTTGGCAGATCCTATGATTATAAGAGAATCATGAATGAATGTTTAGATGTCTAATCACGAACAGTTGATCATTTGGCATCGTTAGTCCTTGTTGTGATTTGCTTTTTCTACAATACTAATAGGGAGCAGAAGTTCTGGTGATTAATTCTGTCATTCATGGTGATACAACATGAAGCAACATTTTGAGCTAGAATGAAGAAGGCGGCGATGAATTCAGCAAACGTTGAGTTGCTCTAGCGAAGCAGCTGTAGCATGAAGTCTTTGGTTTTCAGGCGCTTCATTTTGGTATTATCTATTTTTGTACTTGGGACCGTCATATCTTCATTCCCCGGATCCAGTTTGCTGACATGGAGGACCTCCAATTGGATAGGTATCACTGCTGCTTTGAACTTGCAAAATTCAATCAAGAGAGACAAATTCCTGGAAGTTCCTCAGATTATTTGGGGGTTGAACAATCAGAAAATTGCACTGGCCAGGGCATGCTTAACCGCGAGATTCTTAAACAGAACCCTTCTGATGCCTAGTTTGAGTGCATCTCTATTCTACAAAGAGGTTGATTTGCTCAAACCTATGCCATTTGATAAGTTATTCAATTTTGGAAAATTCAATGATCGATGTAATGGATTCGTGCGGTTGGGACGCTATTCCGATCTTGTGAACAAGAGCGAGCCGTATGAGGTCCTTAAAGGTAGTGGCAGGAAGTGGACAAAGGAAAGGGATCTAAATCAGTTGACACAATGCAGGAACGAGTCATTTGACTACACTGAAGTTATTCGGATCTCTGGGAAAAATCCTTTTCTTTGGCACGACCATTGGCCAGCCAAGGATTATGCAAAGATATTTGAATGTCTTGTAGTAGTTGACGAGATAGAGAAGGAAGTGGCTAAAGTGATATCAAAGATTAAAGACGTAGGTAGAGAGGTGAGGCATAGTTCTAATGCTCCACAGAACACAAGTTTAGATGGCTGGCAAGATCACCATGTCCCGTACATGGCGGTTCATATGAGGATTGAGAAAGACTGGATGATTCATTGCAAGAAATTAGAGCAGAGATTGAACATCAACCAGATATGTAGTAGCAAGGAAGAAATAATTGAAAGAGTATCGCGCATTACCACTATACAGCAGCCTATAGTGGTTTACCTTGCAGTTGCCGATGCCCTTCTAGAGGACGATTCAATACTAAGCGGATGGAAAGATGGTTTTGTTCCTTTTGAGAAAAAGAGACTGGCAATTAAGGATGTATATGATAAGCACCCTTACCTTATACAGTCTGCAATTGATTATGAGGTTTGCTCGCGAGCAGACATTTTTGTTGGAAACAGCTTCTCTACATTTTCCAGCCTTGTAGTATTATCTCGGACAATGAAGTCGATCGGAATGGGGTTCACAAACTCATGCTCGACGGAAGTTGGGTATTCATCGTACGCATACAACATTGCAGAACACCATGGTGGAGCTAAAATGTGGATGACCAATATGTCTGCCCCAAGTCTCACCAGCATTAGTTACGGGACTAATAGCATATCATGCTACAGTAACTGGAACACAAACCTTTGATGTTAAGCAGTTTAGAGAAGACTTGCACATAAGCTGAAGCCACATTCTTTCGGTCCGTAGGACGCAGCTGTTGTCATAGATGCTGCGACTTCGCAAAGTCTTTAACTGGCGATTCAAAACTGACTTCTTGATTAGGTACAAGATTTCTTGTCCAGCATATTTTATACAGGTTGTAACACAAGGAAGATAACTGCTTGTCTTTTACTTACAGTACCTCATTATTGAAAAGGAAACTAAATTTAACACCCCTTTTTTGTGAAAGATGAATTTTTTTTTTGACTAAATGCTTGCTCCTATTGGATCTTTAAGCTAGTGTTTCTACCACTATATGTGTTTGCTCATGTTAGGATCATGTGTTTCTACCACTATTTGATGAGGTCGGCTCTGAAATCACATATTGAAATTTGTCATCAGAACACTATATTAGCTCTAGAACATGGAGTATTCTCCATTACAAATTCATGTGATGAATTTTCTTTTTTTTTTTATCAATTTTGATAGAACAACGCAAACACAGGGAAGTATATTTAATATAAGAGTATAAATTATAATAAAGATCAAATAAATCAATGTCTACACCATTACTTTCTGCACATAAAAAACCCTCTCTGGCATAAGGATCCTCTTCTTATCCACTAGTCCTAGAGACTTCATATTTGATTAATGTTCTTCATTTTCCTTCACGTTTGATGGGTTTAAATAGTTGATATCTTAGGAAGACATGTAAACATCTGTTGTTTGCGGAGAGCAAACTTTTGCACTGGTCTGGGTCCAGCTAAAACCGGGGTTCTTCTTTGTTCCTTTCTCGCGCATTAGAGCTTTTACCCTCTTCACCTCATCCCATCTGCCCAGCTCTATGTACATGTTCCAAAGCAACACATAGTTAGCGCTGTTATCGGGCTCGATATCGAACAATTTGCTCGCTGCAATCTCTGCCAACTCCAAATTGCCATGATTCCGACAAGCTGAGAGCAATGCACCCCAGACACTGGCACCGGCTTCAGTCGCCATCCCTTCGATCATCTCCATTGCCTCGACCAACCGACCTGCGCGGCCGTAGAGGTCAACGACGCATGAGTAATGTTCAGATTGCGGTTCTACCTGGTAAACTGTCTTCATGGAATCAAAATACGCAAGGCCTTGCTCGATCAACCCTGAGTGGCTGCACCCAGAGAGTAGACCAGTGAATGTGATAGGATCCGGGCGAATGCCTGATCTCAACATGTCTTCGAACGTCGATATGGCTTCGTGACCGAGGCCGTGCGAGGCGTAGGAGGTGATCATGGAGTTCCAGGCAGTGACATCTTTGTCTCTGTGAGGAATTTTGTCGAACAGTTGGCGGGATTTGGTAAGGTTGCCACACTTGGAGTACATTCCGACGAGGGCAATCTGCACGGTGGGATGTGCATCGAAGCCCATGGCAGCGGCGTATTGGTGGATCCTCTCGCCTTGCTCCAGTGCGGTGGAGTGGGCGCACGCCGGCAGTACGCTCACCACTGTCACCCAATTGGGCTTCACCTCCGAATCCCTCTGTCGCATTTCGTCGAATAGGCTCAGCGCGCGGCTGGATAGTCCGCTCTGGCAGTAGCCGGAGATCATGGAGGTCCAGGAGATGATATTCCTCTCAGGCATTTCCTCGAAGAGGTTCTCGGCGGCGTCGAAGGCGCCCACTCTCATGTAACCGGCGATGAGGGCGTTCCATGAGGAGGGAAGTCGAAGTGCCGTTTCGCCGAACAGGCGGTGGGCATCGGCGAGGTCGCCGCACTTGGCGTACATATTGACCAGGGAACTGCCGACGTAGGCGTCTCGGTGGAGACCGCGGCGGAGAGTGTAGAGGTGGAGGGCGCGGCCGAAGGAGAGGAAGGAGAGATCGGCGGCGGACTTGAGGGCGAACGGAAAGGTGAAATGGTCGGGAGGGAGGCCAAGGGCGAGCATCCGTCCGAACAGGCAGAGAACTTCGAGGGGAGAGCCGCGTAGGGAGTGAGAGCGGAGGAGGGCATTGAATAGGAGGGTGGATGGACGGTCTACATGGTGGAGGAGGAGGGACGCGGAGGGGAAGTCGGCGGCGCGGGCGTAGGCGGAGGCGAGGCGGGCGGCGAGTGGAGCGTCGTTGTCGTGGAGGAGGCCAAGGAGGGCGAGGTGCGCATGGATCTGGCGCAGGCTTCGGAGCGGAGAGGGGTAAGGGGATCGAGCGAGCGAGCGGAGGAGGGCGGCGTACGGGCGGGCGTCGGTAGGCTGCCGGAGGCGAAGAAGTGCGCCGCTACCACGGAGATGCATTACAGTCACCCGAGGGGCACTCGTTCCATTCGTTATATTAAAAAAAAAATTACTCAAGCGGATGCTGGGAAAAAGCGGATCGGATTTTATCATAAGTCCGCTCCGCATCCAAAAAATGAATCCCGACCGTTCATTTCTCACGGCTAATTCAAATTTCAAAACTTGCAACCTTCGACAGATCGCCTGTGTCCTCCAAACACTGAACACGGAAAGTGATCGATCAACCACTGACACGGTTCAAAAACTTACAGATGTCCTGTTTCCTGTACTCATCCCATGAATTATTCTTTTCGAGTCCGAACCTTCTCCAGTTCTCCTCCCATTGACAAGCAACCGAACGATTCAAAATCATAGAACCCTAAAAAAGCGTCGGAAGTTTTCCTGCTCTCGTTCACTCTTCCAATGGCCAAGAAGAAAAGCAATCCCACCGAAGCGGCGACCGTCGTCGGAGGAGACTTGAATGGGAGGCTTGACAGCCTCAGGGATCTGAACCAGCTCCTCCTCAAGGAAACGGTGGAGCGGCGGGAGCAAGTGAGAGACCTCCAGTCCTGCGTCGACCGCCTCTCTGAAGATCGCTCCCTCTTCATCGAGATTGACCAAAGTTTTTCTGACCTCGTCGTCACCTCCCGGATAACTGAGATTGCGGCAGAGAAGGTAGAGGCGGAGGCGGCTCTGGCCGCCGTGCAGAAGATGCTGGAAGTTCTCGCCAGCGAGAGGGATGCAGCGAGGAGAGATCTCCATGCGGCATTGTCTGAGAAGGATTCTGCCCTAGTTGAGCTTGATCATGTGAAGCGGGGAGCTGAGATCCGAGATGCGAATGCGAGGGCGGAGGCCGAAAGGCAAAGGTGTGACCTTGAGCAGAGCATGATGCTTATCCAACACCTCGAAGCTGATAAGGCCAACATGGAAGAAAAGGCTAGGTCGATGAAGAAGGATCTGAGTAGCACTTATGATCAGTTGCAGATGATTCAAGGAGAGAAGGGTGAGATCGAGAAAGAATTGCAGGGACTAGTATCGGATAGTGCTACATACAAAAGGGGTCTCAATGCAGTGTCGAAGGAATTAGAAGAGGCTCAGGAGAAGATTGTGAGTTGTCAGGCGGACAATGTTGGTCTCAGAGAGCAGATTTTGAGGATGCAGCTTGAATTTGAGGCGGACAGAGCAGATTTGATTGCAGAGGTGGACGGATTGAAGGGAAGGCTCCATAAAATCGAACTAAAGAAGGAAGGGATAGTGGAAGAAAAGATTAGTCTTGAGGCTAAAGTTGCTCATCTACAAGGAATTGTTTCAGCACAACAAGCTGAAAGAGATTTGACTTTGCGCAAGCTTGCCGAAGAAGAGGAGTTGAAAGCTCTAGTCATAGAGGAAAGGTTGCAGCTTGAAGAAGAGAGAGCAAAATTGCAGCTTGAGATCAAGTCACAGAAAAAGATGTATGAGTTGAAACTAGATGGTTTGCGGGAGAAGTTTAGTAAGATTGAAGCAACCAAGGATGAGATTGATGGATTGAGGTCTAAGCAGGCGTCAGAACTTGTCAATCTGGAGATGATAATATCTATGCTCCAAGCTGAAAAGCATTCAGCCATTAATGACCTTAATCTCGTGGTGATTGAAATCCATGGCCTGAGGCTGCAGGTGGAGGAACTAAAGAATGAGCTTCATGATGAGAAGAGAAAATTTGAGAGCCTTAGGACTCTGAACCAGCTCGTCCTCAAGGAAACAGTTGAAAGGCGGGATCAAGTGAGAGACCTCCAGTCCCGAATAGCTGAGCTTGTGGCAGAGAAGGTGACATTGGAATCTGTCATTGGCGAAAGAGATTCAGTGATAAGGGATCTCAATGTTGCAGTGTCAGAGAAGGATTCTGCCCTATTTGAGCTTGACAATGTGAAACAAAGGTGGAGGGAGGATGCAGAGAAGCAAATGTGGGACCTTGAGCAGAAGATGATGTTTATTCGAGCCCTTGAAGCTGATAAGGCCACAATGGAGGAAAAAACCATGTCATTGGAGAAGGATCTTAGAAGCACTTATGATCTGTTGCAGACAATTCAAGCAGAGAAAGTTGAGATAGAGAAAGATATGAAGGGAATAGTATCTGAGACTGCGGTTTGCAAAAGAGATCTCAACACAGTGTCAGTGGCATTGGAAGAGGCTAAGGAGAAGATTGCAAGTTGTCAAACTGATAACTTTTCTTTCACAGAGGAAATTGCAAGGTTGCAGCTTGAATTTGATGCAGACAGAACAGCTTTGATTGCAGAGGTGGATGTGTTGAAGGAAAGGCTGCATAACATCATAGGAACAAAGGAAGAGATGGAGGAACGCCTTAATGCTAAGTTTTCTGATCTACAAGTTGAGAAGGACACAATACTGTCAAAGCTCGATGAAGAAGAGAATTCGAAATCTCTGTTCATGGAGGAAATTGAGAGTTTGAAGTTGGAGTTTGACTACCATCAAAAGGAGAATGAAAAATTGCAGCTCGAGATAAATTCACAGAAAAGGTTGCATGAAGAGGAGATTGATGGTTTGCGAGATACGATTAGGAAGATCAAAGCAGCGAAGGGTGAGATCGACGGATTGTGGGCTATGCAGGAGTCAAAAGTTGTCGACCTGCAGATGCAAATCTCAATGCTTCAAGTTGAAAAAGATTCAGCCATCTATGATCTCAATCTCGTGATCAATGAAGTCCACTGCCTAAGTCTTCGGGTTGAGGGACTAAAGAAGGAGCTTTGCAACTCCGAGGCCGCACTCGATAGACTTAACGCCGAGAATAAGCTCATGAAAGGGGATGTTGATTCATTGGTCGCAGAAAAGTCTGCAGTCCAAGAGATGGCAAGGGTTACTGATGAAAATTTTTCAAAGGTTTTGTGCCACTTGAAGGCTACATCCGAGAAGATCATCGAACATGAAATCGTCGAAAGCGAACAGGATTCAGATGAGGATGTTCTGTATGCTGCCATAGATGATTTGAAGGCAATTGAGGCTGCTTTCGAGAAGAAGACTGGCAAGGTCGAGGAGGCGAAGCAAGAGCTGGAGGTGTTGCGATGTTTCAGGGCTGAGTCTGAGAAGAAAGTTGGAGTGTTGGCATGGGTTTGTCCGGGAATTGCTGCCGTGCTAGCTGCCATTTCTTATGCCTTAGGAATTAGCAGGCGCTAAGGTTTTCTTCCTCCACCTCAAATTTGTTGTTGCCTTTTCTTGGATGATCTTATAAACGATCAGAGTTTTGGTATCGTTTGTCTGATACTTGAGAACGATATGTGGGTTACAACTTAGCAAGAACTACTCATTTGAGAACATCTGGCTTCGCCAGTCCATCATAAATGTGTTTTTTGTTTCTTGCCCACTAGATATCCCTACCGCTGGCCTAAAAAACTTCCATGATAAAATATATTTACTAATCCTCTTAAACCCAAATTTGAGAGAACCATTTTTGTTCCCTCATATTATTATTTTTTCAAATCTTAAAACCATAGAAATGTCCATTTCTTTTGTTGTTCTCTTATGCACTTCCTCAAGCAACAGTGATCGCTTTTCAGAATGCTAATTGGCAAACAAAGCTGCCTTATGACTCCTCTTTTTTCTTGGCTTCTGCTTCATCCTTTAACATTTGTTCTCAATCTCCTTATTTATCACCTTCTCCTCATCATCAACTTCTTCATTTGCTTTGCATAATTCAGATTCTTCGCTGCTATGCATGCCCAATGGTGAGCAAGATTGGGGTTCTTCATGGATGTGCTCAATTAGTTCATGCATTAGCATCTGGTTCTCCAACTTCAACCATTCAACATCTTCATTCATCGCCTTATTGTCTTCAACTCCATCACCTCTTTCGCATATCTGACACTTCAGATTCCTCACTGTTGCATGCGCCCAATGGTTGTGCTCCATGGATATGCTCAGTTAGCTTACCTAAGTAGCACCTGCTCGACATCCGGAGTGTAAAATTAATACTTTAATGGTTTTTCATTTCTGACTTGAGTTGTTCATATTGCTGAGCCACCAATTTGTTTGCTAAGTGGAAATCCTCAATCATGTGTATGAGCTCTGGTCTCTTCTTGGTGAACCATTCTGCACTCAGTAGGAAAGACTCAAACTATGAACAATTGAATGGATTCACTTAACACTGTTTGAGGTCATTCTCTTAGCTTAGTCAAACTGAATTAATGCGAAGAACAAATTAGAACAGTTCATGATGGCTTGTTTGTTATCATTGTCAAGCCTTATTGGTCTCGATTATTTAAAGTCAGCTAAATGGATCTTATTCCTCTTTTGAGCCATGCCAACCTACATCATTAGAACTATTTCAATCTCTTACAAATTGTTTTTTGTTAGTCTTGTTATCTAGCTAGGTATGTTGACTGCAAGTGATATTAGCAATTTAAGATATAAGATTTGTATAGCAATTCTAAATAGTTGTGACTGGTAAAGACTTGATCATGATTATAGTAACCTTTGCTAGAGGATGTTTCTATTTGATGTTTAAGAACAGATCAGACAGAGTAATAACACTAGTGTTTTCATCGAAATAGCAAGAATTCGATCCGTTTGAGATTTCAAGTGCTGTGTAAAAATATCCTAAGAACTCATCTTCAACATGAACCCTAACTTTTAACTGAAAGAAAGGCTCTGCCTTGTTTCTTCGAAGTTACTGGGAAACAATGGAAACCTCTGCAAATTTCTTCACTTAAACGACTAGAAAAAAATGGTGCATAAAGCTTCGTGTACGTTTGATTAGGATTTCGAAAAAGTTTCCTCCACCAAAACTTAATCGATTGCCAGTGGAAGAAAACTATAAAACATCAAAAAGACAAACAAAACAATTACCATTTGCTTCAGAAAAAAAATAATGATTAAGCTAAGTGTTAACAACAACCATGTCAAAATTTTCAGGGTTCTTTTCTGGCAAAGGTGAGGAAGGACTTATCTGAACCCCTTTCCTTTTACATTTGCTAATGAATTCCTCAGCTTCTGCTGCCTTGCCGATGCGAATAAGGGTATCGACGACTAAGCTATATGACTGAGAATTTGGAGAAATACCATGGAGTTCCATCATGTGCATTGCCTCTTTCGCCTCTTCGATTCTCCCCGCATCACATAAGGCTTTAATGAAAGAAGTATAGGTATTTGCATCCGGAACAACTCCAAATCTCAACATAGTACCAAAGAGGTGATGTCCGCTCTCGAACTTTTCGATCCTGCACAGACTCAAAATGAGGGCATTGAAAGTGAAAATATCAGGATCAATGCCTTCCGATCTCATCCTTTGGAATAGCTTCATCGACTTGTTGATGTTCCCAACCGTGCAGAGTGAACGTATCAGTGTGTTGTATGTGATAGCATTCGGGGAGACACCCCACTCTACCATCTCATCGAAACAATTGAAAGCATCGTCTATGCGATGCGCTTGGCAAAGCCCGTCGATTAAAGCACTAAATGTAACGACATCAGGCTTGAGTCCATGCTCCAAAAGCTTCACTAGGATACTTCTTGCCTTGCTTGTATCACCAGTCCTGGAAAATCCACTGATCAGTGTGTTGAAAGTAATGACATTCGGACGAAAACCATGATCGTCCATGTGTCCTAAAATTTCTAGAGCATTATCCAACATCCCCGATTTCACGAAGCAATCGATCAAGGTATTGTATGATTCCACACTAGATAGATATCCATTTGAGATCATCTTCCTCAGGTACTGAGTAGCCTCCACCACATGCTTCTCTTTTAACAAAGACTTGACGACGATAAGATACGTACTGAATCCCGGCTTCCCACCTCTTTCCACATAGTTATTCAGCATTTCACATACTCGAGACAATCTCAAGCTCTTCGAAGCACATGCCGCGACGACACCGAAAGTTAAGGTATCTGCACATTTCCCTCTTTCGCCCATTTTGTTCAAGAATTCAGTAGCCTCAATTGCCATATTGTTCGTCGAGAGGCAATGCAGCATAGTGCTGCTACAAACTTGTTCATCCAGCAGATTTGCCTTTTCAAAGAACCTCTTCAAGGTTTTGTATGCTTTGCCAGATTCGATACATCGGAACGCACCATGAATCAATGCTCGGAATGTGGCTTCATTCGGAGTGATTTTTCGCTGTTTCATCGTCTCGAGCACCTGACATGCCTCTGCAACTTTCTTGGCATTACAGAAGCCATTCACCAGCATTGTGTATGTGAACACATTGGGTGGGCAACCTGAACCCTCCATTTGCTTCAGCAAACGACGAGCTTCGTCGACGATACCACGCTTGCAGACTCCGTGGATGAGAGCATTGTACGTGAACCGATCGGGCGAGCAGTTGTCGGAAGGCATCTGTTGGAATTTGAAGTAAGCGAGATCAACTGCGTTTGCCCTGATCAAAGCTTCGATCATGGAGTTGTAGAGCCGCGTTGTGGGTCGGAGACCAAGCGCTGGCAGTTGCCCAAAGACTTCATTTGCATACTTGGCAAGCCCTAATCTCCCCCAGCTCGAGAGAAGTGTGCAGAGAACATCTTCTGTGAGGCGATACCCAGAAACCCTAATCTCCTTCATCAAATTCGCCGTCAGAATAATTGGGCCTTTCCTCCATAGCACATCGCCCAACACCCTGCGCACCGAGGGATGCGCCGCCAATTGTGCGTCGAAATTGGCAGCCCAAACGTACAGCCTGAAGCAAAACAAAGGATTTTGGAGATTTTGCAGCAGACTTACGATGATCCGAGGGCTCAAAGAAGGTTCGTAGCGTCGCAGCTCGAAATCGAGCGCCAAGAGGGGATCTTTCTGCGAAAGGACCGTGGCGAGACGGACGGGGTCGAGGGGCTTCGCACCGACATCCTGCTGCGTGATTCCGGTGGGAAGAAGCGGCTTCGATGCCGGCGTGGAGTTGGATCGACCGACGCCGTCAACAACTTCATATTTTGGAGGCGTGACTCGGGAGCGATGGCGAGGATGGCCGCGCTGGGATTGGCAGGGGCTATCCACGGCGTGGTGCGTCGGATCGAGATAGGCCTTCTGGGTGGAGAACGAGGTGGCTAAATAAGAGTTGCGGAGGCGTAGAAAAGGAGGGGGAGTTCGTCTCATGAGCTGAGGAGGTGGCGGCGGCAGCGAGGAACGCTTCCGGTGGGCGGCGGCGGCATGGCGCGGAGGCGATCGACACTATTAGGTAAAGGACATCTGAGTCCGACGGAGTCTTAAACCGGCAAGGATTTGGGCCGGTCTGAATTAAATAGACCGTAATCGACTAGATTAATGTTCGGCCCAG
Source organism: Wurfbainia villosa (assembly GCA_025175895.1). Lineage (NCBI taxonomy): Eukaryota > Viridiplantae > Streptophyta > Magnoliopsida > Zingiberales > Zingiberaceae > Wurfbainia > Wurfbainia villosa. Next base: position 3,780,307 of record JAKLTH010000283.1, read on the forward strand.
AAAGCCCGGCCCAGCATTGTTTCATTTGCAAAAAAAAAATATTCGGATTATTCTGCTGCAAACGATCTTAAGATCTGCCTCACAGCATATGAAAAAGAGATAATTGTTCTGTTTTGTGGTAAATGTGACAGTAGAGTTGTATTAGTGAGTAAAAATTAATCTTCGAGGATTGTAAGTCTTTCGAAATGTCTGTCCTCCTATCACGTTAATCTTGGATTGGACAATATGTTCTCCGTGATTTCTCTCCTTTGTAATGACTGTGGGATAGATTGACGGAAGCATTGAAGGCAAATGAATAACCTTTTGCATCAAAGAGATAATTCATCGTATTCTGTAGCAGTAAAAGATGATTATTTTTGCCTCTAGATCTCAGTGTCACTGTCGATCCCTTGATGGCGATGAAAAAAAATAAATCACGAAGATTATACCTTTCGATCCGCTGATTAGAAATAACGAAGGACTTGTGAGCTCGAATAAAGATTTTAAATTTCATATCGAAATTTGATTTTTATCTATATAAAATATCTGTATTATTTTAATCAATGGATCATTAATAAATCATTTCGAAGAAATAAAAATTTCAAATACAAGATAGAGGAAAAATGGGGCAATAATCTCCGTATTTTTTATAATAAAAAGTGAAATCATCACTTGACGATTTTTATCAGTCGATTTTATAAAAGATAAATCACGAAAAAATATTTTTTATACTTAATCGAAACGGAAGGACAAACTAGTCGAGGCATCGCTTGAAATCAGAGAAGACAACGATCGAATGGATCATCGGAGAAGAAGACCGGAGAACAAGCCACTCGATAGAAAAAATCCAAAAAAATGAGAACAGAGTTTATATATGCAAACCACAATTCGCAAGCATATTTTGCTGTTTACGTGAGAGTCGAAGAGGCTTTGATTTGCAAGTTCATAAATTACTTTATGTACTGCGAAAGCCACCGGAATCCTTCGCCGTAGCCCATCTTGCGGACGACGCTGCACATGAAGACTTCAAGGGGGCGGACGTTAGAGTCTGCTGCAAGCTTCGCCTTGCCCTTGCCCTTGCCGGTTGTGAAGCTGTTCAGGCCCAGATGGAAGCTTAGCTCCTCCTCGGAGGCAGCGCCGGGAATGTCGATCTTGTTTCCGAGGACGAGAAATGGAACATTCAGCAAGGCATCGTCCGATAGAAGCGCATCCAGTTCCCTCTTCGACTCGGCGAGCCTCTCCTTGTCAAATGCATCCACTACGTATACCACTGCATCCACCTGTTTAGACAATCATACGAATACGATGAAGAAAAATGGATTGGCAACGCTGGAGGAATCGCCGAAGTCGATCGACCTTAGCGTAGTAGTCCTTCCACACGCGCCGCGCCATCCGATGGCCGCCTAGGTCAAAGGCCTTGAACTTGATGTTCCCGATGGTCAGCTCCTCCGAAATCGGGTGCTGCGTCGGCTGGTGCTGGACCAATCTCTGCATTCGGCCCCAGTCAAATCGAGGGAAAGTCGGCAGGTAAATGTTGAAGCTTGAGGAACCCTAAAGGAGGATATCGAACCTCATCCTTGAGCATGTGGAGCAGCGTGGTCTTTCCGGCGTTGTCCAACCCTAAGAACACGATTTTAGCTTTCTTCTGCAAGAGGCCGAGGGAGGCGAGGACGCCGTAGAACCAAGCGACCAGGAACATCGCCGTCGAATAGCAAGAATTCGGCGACCAGAACCAGTCTCAGATCGACGAGTAGACATTGAGACGAGGGAGTAAAAAAAAAGGGGGAAGAATTCGTATGCCCATTTTACCAACTTCCTCCTTTTTTATTTTTATTTATGTTTCCGATTTACTCCGAAAGTTTTTGTCGGTAACATGCATATCGGCCAAATAAGAGATTAGGTGCGCCTCGAAGGATGAATTTGAAAAAAAAAAAAAAAATACAAAATGGGATGAGAAAATTGGACATTTTCTCGCTGCAGGTTATTTTCATGACTATCCGCCTTATCAAATATGATATGCAATCTAATTTTTATAAAAATTTTAAAATATCCTTTCTCTCCTACTTAGCATCGCAATCTCAAACCCGTGCACCTGTGCCCGAGCACCCACTGTCGTTTGACATCGCCGCCAAAAGATCAAATTTCTATCGTGAATTGTGATCCGACTATGGTCCAATCGGCGTTGGAGTTCAATTGAACTATAATCGAAATTAGTCGCAATTGTGGCTGTCAGCATTACAACCTTGAAGGCCACAATCACGATCGATTCTAACCACGGTCGTTCTGACTGAAATGCAATCGACATCGAAGTCTGATCGGACTGTGATCGGATTCTAATCGAATTACAGTTGGAATCCATCGCCATTGTGACCGTTGACAATCGCAGTCACAATCGAGTCCAACTGAATTGAGGTCAAAATCCACCACAATTGCGATTGCAATGGCGGGTGAATTCCAACTGCAATTCGATTGAAATTTGACTACAATTCGATTTGATTCTGATATCGACCAAACCACAATCAAATTCTAATCGAATTACGATCAAAATCGACAACGATTACGACTATCAATGGGCACGACACTAACGACTACAATGACAATTACTATCAAAATTCAAGCACCGAACGAAAAGGGAGAAGGAACATTTTAAATTTTTTATAAAAAATTAAGATATATATAACATTTGATGGAGTGTAGATCTATTTTTCTTTGTTGTATTTTTTAAAATTTGCGAAGGGTCGTTGGTCAGTGAAGTTGGCGTAACTTGCGAGTTAAGTATCCGAGGGCGAAGTATTATTACCTACTCGAGATAAAAATTAGACATAATTAATATCGATAATAATTTAAGATCTATGACTATTAGTTGATGTAGTATATCTGTTGATTTTATACATTTCGACCTTTGAAATTTATTGATTTTTTTTCCTTTTTGAGAGAGAGAGATTTATGCAGAAGCAGAAATAGTTAATGCTCCAATGAAACAAGACGCTACATGGATCTAGAAGACATTTGAGTGACAAATAAGCAATAAAGAGAGAGTCACTGCGTTATGTGCTCACAACTACCACCCAAAATCAAATCTCCTGTTTACTTCAACCAAAACTCGATCTCATCCATCTAAAGCTCGTCCTGAGAAGAAGATTTAATCAGGGGGATGTGAGTCAGTAACATGAAAGGAACAGAATAACTGGAAAAATAAATGAAGAGGAAAAAAATTGAAGAATTAAGTTACATGAGATGCCTCCTTTTCATCTTCTGCATCTGAATCAGCCTTAGAATCAGCTTCATCTGTGGCATCCTCCTCGTCATCCTCATCCTGAACTCGACCACGAAAAGAGAAGTAGTTGAGAAAGTGAGCATAAAAGCCAAAGGAAAAGACCTAGATATAGGCGTGCTAACCTCTATGTCGGACAGATCATCCTTGATATCCTGTAGATTAACAAAATTACTTAAAAATATGAATTGCAACACTCTAATTTAATCTCACGTGATGAATTCTAGAGATGAATGATTTATTATCAAGACCAACACATTAATAACCCAATTCTCTCATATAAGTGGATCATAACAAATGATATCTAGATCAAGAGATACCCAGGCTAGATTTTGATAGACATCGAAGATTAAAAATGAGATAGATCATAAGATCTCAATTTAACATTCAGCTTTGTGGAATTGTATTCTGATTTATGTGGCACGAAGTTGCGAATGTGAAAACTGAAGTTGAATAACATATCATATATGGTTTAATTCAGTACTTTGTATAGAGATACTTTTGATGACAAAAAGCAGTTGAAATTTTTTAGGTTTCGCTAAGAAATAGAATGACAGAAGGTTTTACCTCTTCGTCCTTCTTTTTCTCCGCCTCCTCAAATGCTGTCTTCTCAGCCTGAAAGAAGAATGGAATCCAATTTAGAAGTTGCAGATCTTTAACAGATGGAGATTCAATACTAAGCAACCTACATCCTTGAGCTTGCCCCACGTTTCTTCAGCAAATTTCTTTGCGTACTCAGGATCATCACAGACTAAGATGTTATCGAAAATAGAGCCAGCTTTGACCTGAAAAGGACATAACAAATCATAAGCTCAATATAAAGAAAATCAACCACGTGGAGAATGAGAATGTATCACCTGCCACAACTCAAAGCCTACGTATCTCAAATTTGAGTAAGCATAGATGTATGGATCATCCTTGAAGTCTGCGAGAAGATGAAAGATTGAACTATGTTTCAAATGTCAATGAGCAAATTAAGTTACTAAAAGATCAAATAGTACCAGGATTGTCAATCAACGGTGCCTTCCACTTCCCCTTGTAGTTAGGATTCTTAATTTTCTACAAAGGCATCATAATAACTAATTAGATTTTTTTTTTTTTTTTGCTGGCTCTGTAATGCCTCTTTTATCATGGAAGATTAAAGAGTGAGCTCATACCTTTTGCTTCCAAGGACCCTTGTACTCAGGGTTTGGAATAGTTGGGGCTGTCCATTCACCATCTTCTTCATCATCCCAATCTTCCGGCTAAAGCAAATGCATCAAACAGCTATGAAACAGCCCAAGATAGCAACGGCAAATGCACAAATAATAACACCCATAAAGCAATTTACTTTACAAACGAACTGATCAGTTATACCTTTTTAGCATCAGCATCAGGAATCTCTTTAGGAACATCATCGTACCCCTTCATCAATAAGATTAAGTTAGTTTGGCTCAGAATTTGCAGTGATGAACATGCTGAAACACAATAAGAATATCTCGGAAAGGAATGCAGTGATTGTATAACAATCAGATCCTAACTAGCAACTAAACATTCACCCTAGAAATTATATCTAGAAAAAGAAAAGCAAAAATTTAATCAATAAGCAAAATTCAAAATGATTGAAAATAAGCCAAAATTAGTATCTCTGGAGAAGATGACAGTTAGGGAACAAAAAGGAAACAATGAAAATGAAAATGACAGAATTAACATTGAGCAGAAACTACCTCTGGTTTCTTGTCCTCAGGGTCTGGGATGTACTCCTTGTCATCCCAATCTTCTGGCTGCAACATAGCCAAAAAGATTAATTAAATATGATCATTGAGGTCAAGCTGTCACATCCATTGATCTAGGATGAGCCATGAATAACAGAAACCTACCTTCTTTGCGTTGGGATCCTTGATTTGCTTTGGAGGAAGAATATCCCAGTCAGTATACAAACTACCGGTTTGTTTCTCGCTGTTATCAATGAAGATGCTGTATGTGGCATCAGGTCGAACAACGAGGGTGTAGACATGAGTTAACTGATCAGTTTCACATGTCACTTCTTTCTTAATCAAATGGTTCTTTCCGTCGCGTGAGAAGATAGCATGAACTTTTTTCGTGCTGTACCCACAAATATCAGGGCCAAACATAATGCTGCAATTTCCAAACGCATGCACCCAAATCAGATAAGATGAAAAATGTAACGAATGCAACAACAAACAAAGAATGTAGAGGTACCTATAGGGAGTGTCTCCAGAAAATTTCTTCTGATCAACTTCACCGCTAAGTAACTTGATGTAGCCACCTCCACAATCAAGTTTCTGCTCATGTTTAACAGAGAATTGCAAAACTAATGTCTTGTCCTTGTTGCTGAATTCTGGGAACTGTGCCGAAATGGCAAAGAATTTATAATCTTCTGCTGTTTGTATTCCTGTATTCAAAGGATTTATGAGGCCAGGATCACAAATAGCATAACCAAATGGTTCAAACTTTCGCAGTGAAAAGTAAATTATACGTTTGTTTTTAACAGCAATAATGAGGCAAGGTTCATGGTTTTAGAGAATGACCTTTATCGTCTGGATCCCCAGTCCATTTGCCGGATGTGTAATTCCAATCTCCAGCCATGTTTTCATCCTTTTTCCAGTCAGATTTGATCCATCGATCCTCCCATCCATCTTCATATAGAAATATATGCAATTGCAATTACTAGGAGAAATAGTCATTAAAAATTAATTTGAAAAAGCAACGTCAGCAAGATAAATGCAACAGTCATGTCAATATCAACAAATCATTCAAATCGACGAAAACAATCCGACAGCAGCAAGAACAAAAAGAAAATGCATGATCAAATTCAGTCAGCGATCACGTTGTGAAAGATTAGATCGGAATGTTTTAGCCAACCGCCAAAATGCTCTTTACGCAACGTTCATGAGCAGACAAAATGAAACTGTTAGAACCAACAAAAACACAATGCCGCATAAAAATGGAGAAAAAAACGTCTAAATAACCATAAAAACCGTAGTTGTGTTACACGCTAAGACAGGGAGGGTCAACGGCAAATCAAAAGAAAGTTTGCACTGATCAACCTCAAGAATGCATCGACAAATCCGTAGAAAAACTAAAATCTCATTTCCATGAAACACTACATGAGCGTGATCTAGTAAGAGATTTCAACGCCGATCGAGATCGAGAACGGAATACGGATTGACGAGGCAAAACGCATACCTCCGAATCGCTCCTCGAAGTACACCTCGGCGGAGACGATCGATACTACGGCGAGCGCCACCGCGAGGGCGGCTACAACAGGCGGCCTCCTCTCGATCGCCATGACTCCCTCTCTCTCACTCCCTCCCGAGCTCTTCTCGATTTGGATCGAGACGAAGAGGTTGAGATCAGATATTTAATTTATCCACGGAGAGAAAATGGAGTGTAGCAACCGGAAGGTAAACTTACCTGAATATCAGATTCGTCAATCGCCTTTCTCCTACTGGCCGAGAAGTAACTATACCCAATACTGAAAAGCCACGTGTCTAAATCGACGTGTCTGCCGCGCTTATTCTGCATCGTGCGTATCGTATTATTATTTTACAGTTAAATGGTTATAAAAAAATCCAGAATGCTAATTTTCAAAATTATTTAGAAACTTTAATTTATTGCTATTAATTTCCTCTCGCTTCATGCTCAATTAAAAAACTGTAATATATATTAAAAGGTTTTTTTTTTCCATCTTGCAATATACAATTTACACATTATCATATAATATTAAAAAAATAATATAATTGTCTCAAATTCAGCATAAAATAATACTCTACATTGTCTGGTGCCAAATAATGTAATACATTTCGATTGTTTCACCGTATCAGATTTTAAATCATAGTCTGGTTTAAAGGAAGCTTGAATGACTAAAAAAATAATTTTTCTTTAAAGACAGTAACCTTACTTTTTAAGATAAATTCTTTGAAGAGATGACTTTGAAGTTACTGAATATATGAAATTGAGCAACTAACCAAATGTGCAAAAGTCTCATAAGAAACCTCAAGCATTGTTATTGTACACAAACACAGTGCCACAAGGCAGATATCTGATTATTTAAAGGCATAATAATACATCATCTGATGATTTAAAGGAATAATAATACATCACCACTTCAACCTCAACAAGCAACTTAGAACATCGGCATAACAGCCAAGTTTCTTATTCAAGCAAAAGAGAGACAAGCAGATGAAGTTAACTTGCATGATCAGTACTCTTAACGACTGTAACAGGGCAAGTTCCATGGTTCACCACGTAGCTGCTTACACTGCCCAGGAGCACCCTGAAAGATGAGGGGAATATAACCATCAGGTTCTTGTTCCATTTCTTACTCAAGGTTACCATCGGAAACACAATATCTATCTGCAAAGCAGAAGTTTTCTAACCTCTTGAGCTTGCCGAGCCCTCTATTTCCAATGATCAAGCAGCTGAGGGGGATGCTATCAATAGCTTCACATATCTTTTCGCGGGCATCTCCCCAGTAGATCTTCAACAGAACAATGACCTGAAAAAAGTTATACGAGTGTTTGAGCATGCTCGCTCAAAGTTGCAATGCTTGTTTAGGCAGCTAATTAAAACTTGCTAGACACAATTAGAAACTACAAACAAGTGTTGAGGATGTTCACAGTTTCAGTTCTTGTTTGGGCAGTTAAAACTTGATAGATAGATAGAAAGTAGAAACCACCTCCTTTTGCTGAGCTACAGTGTTGAGTATGTCCAAGGTTTCAGCGTCTGGCTTCACGCCGTATTTCTTTGCGATACCAGAATCAGATAATTCTGCCAGGGGAATAAATGCTGCAGAAACAGGATAATAATTAGAAGACAAAGTGATCAGAGCAAGCAATGTGACTGGTTGTTTGATTGGTAATAATAATATGTATAGAGAGATGCAATTGGTGAAAGACAGGAAAAGGAAATGATGTATTCCAATTGTTACTCTGCTGCAACAGAATCAATGGAAGACAAGTAGCAAGTATTTGTTACTCGAGATCCTTATGAAGCTCTTCCAACATGTTTTATACATTACTGATGAAAAAAAAATCGGCTGATATGTCATCTTTGTTGATGTTCTTTATCATCCATTGAACTCGCAAAATAAAATAACTCATAATATCAGCTACAATTATGCACTAAATATTCCAAGTAAGATGATTTTACACAATTCCCGTAGCTCAGAGTAGTGCAAGTTTAACTACTAGAAACAGTTTTCAGGACAAGAACATAAAGATAAAGAAACTAGAAGATTAATCAAATGCAAGACAACTACTGGCAGTCTCCTGACGCCACAGTGCCACACCATCTGATTCTTAGAATTTCAATCTCTGAGAGAATTTATGTTGAGAAATTAAACCTTAATTGGGGTCGAAATAAGCAACGGGAGTTCGAATAGGGGGAAAAAGGTTTAATTTTTAGGGCTTGTAAAGAGGGATCGAGAGAAGAAAAAAGATGGGAGAAAAGGTGAATCATACGGGATCCGGTGGATTCCCAGAGCTGCGTCACGCCCTTATCGTAGTCTCCTTCCTTCTGGACGTTGACGACGACGAGGTGATCGCCGTTCCGAACCAAGTTTTCCACGGCCCATCGGAGCGCCGCCTTGCTGCAAGGGGAGAAGTCAACGGCCACTCCTACCCTCCGATCCGCTGCCATTGCCCCGATGGAAGAAAAAGAAGAATGATTGCGATGAAGGCGGCGACGAGGCCGAGAAAAAGCAAGGAGAGAGAGAGAAGACTATTGGAGAATGATAAATATACACCATGCTATTTTCAACGTTCCACTCAGGAAATTATTAAAGTTTGTTATTTGCTTTATCGTAATTTATCTCTTTCACAATAATCAAGATGGATAAGAATTATTAGATTGATAAATTCTAATCTTTTGCGATTATTTACTTTCTCGTAAATACGGTGCAACGATAAAAAAAGAGAGACATCTCACAAAACAATATAGATCGATCTTCTATTACTATATTATTCGATGATGAATTTTAAAAAAATTTGTTTAGTATTTGCGTTAAGGTCGTCGTTCAAGAATGATGTATTTCACGTGGTCGATTTAAATCGTAAAAGAATTATGAACACTTATCTGATTTACTCTTAATGACTAATGGAGGTCATTTGGATTTCGACTTTATCTGACTTAGCTATTGACGAGATATTTCGAAGATCCATAAGACAAGATCAGTCGCTCCCCAGTGATTAGTGAGATCGAATGTTCGAATATTTCGATGTCAATAAAAAAAATTATTATTTGCTACGAAATAACTAGTATAGTTTCAATAAATCAAAACTTGATCTATGAAATTTTCGCAATCACACTTTTGAGGGTGAATAATATCTAAAGCAAAATAGATATTTTTTTAAAAAATTATAATCCTGTAATGAAAAGCACATTTTCATCTAATTTTAGCCAGATAATTCTACTGTAAAATCATTTTGGAGGAGAAGCAGGATTGTTCTCTTTCGTATTAAAATGACACCGTTCAATATATAGTATCCAAAATTCAAAAGAGCGAAATGAAAAATGTCCATCGAGTGCACCGATCAGACGAGTGTGCACGTATCAAATGGATGACAGGAAATCCATTCATAAACAAATAGCAATTTGGGCCAATTGAGAGTTGACAGGTGGAACTTGACTTCGAAATAGGATGATAAATGAACGAATCTTCTGAATTTATTTGATGTTTTATTTAATAAAAATGTATTTTTATGTTTATTTAATATAGTCAAATTAATCAAATAAATAAATTTAAATAATTTATTAAAGTAAAAAAAAGGATTAACTTTGAATATATACATGATCTTCATTAAAAAAAAATTGTCACTGACCTGGAAACTTTAAACTTGTAAATAGTGGTTTCTGACCATTGAGCTTAAAATAAAATAAAATTAAAGTCAAACTTAAATTTAAAGATAAATAAATCAGATTTCAACTACAAAATTTAGTCAATTTTATCTTTCCAAATAATATAAATCACACACTTTCAGTTATTTTCTATTATAATTTTTTCAGATTTATCCAACCCAAGTCATCTTCGCACTTGCTGGGTCCCACTGCCACGCTGGAAAATAGGAAAAATGGCGAACTGCCCGCTCGGTGATCGCCACGTGTCGGACGCTTTTGAACCCCAAATAAACTTCTGGATGCAGACCTCTCCGCCATGTCAGACGCGTCCAGGCTTATCCCCTCCCCCACCTTTGGACGGTGCTTCCACGTATCTGCATTCATCGCCGTCCATTATCGATCTGACGGATTATAACGGCGCCGCTACCTGTCTCCAATCCGCGGTCGGTCGGTGGTCAGGGTTCTTTTTTCAATCATTATTTACCTTCCGCCGTGCATTCTTGATCCGACGGTGTAGATCGTCTTCGGGGCCTCGTGTTTGGTATCGCCTATAAAATGAGGTCGTAACGAATTCAAATTATGCTTCTTTAGCACTCCGTTCGTTGCCTACATTTTTACAAATCAGTCTATTTTGCGAGTTTTTTCTTTCCTTTTGGTCCCTGTGTGTATACGTTTGAGTCCTTCAACTACTCGGTATTTTGACTTAGAGCCCTTCGTGACGATTGCATCGGATCCATGGAGATCGCCGTCGCTGTGAGGCCCTTCGGCCGGTTCCTCGCCGCACATATCTTGCCTTCGTGTTTTTCCCCCGGTACCAACGGTGTCTTCTTAGTTCAAGGATTCGGCTTCTCGAAGCCCCCCATCGGCATTCCCGGCCGATCCGCCTCCTCGTGTGTCTGCGCAGCAGTGGCCCCTGTAAAGGACGAGGCCGAGGTCTCGGATTTTCGAAGGCTCTCCACTGCAACAGGGTCTATGCAGCCTGGCAGTGATCGAGCCTTTGAGCGGATCCTCGTCCAGGGCCTCGCCGCCGTGAAGCCGCTGGTGATCGAGCGCGTGGAGCCGGAGAATGAACTTCTGGCAGCGCTGGTGGTGGAAAAGGAGGAAGAGATGAAGAGAGTAGTGATGAGGGTCGCCGAGGAGCAGAAGGAGACTGCGGCTGAGAAGGAGGCTTGGAGGTTGTTGAACGATGCGGTGGTCAGATACTGCGGGAGCCCAGTGGGGACGGTGGCCGCCAACGTTCCGGCGGCTGAAGCCCTCAACTACGATCAGGTCTTCATCAGGGATTTCGTGCCTTCGGCGATCGCCTTCCTCCTCAAAGGGGAGACCGAGATCGTTCGAAATTTCCTCTTGCACACCTTGCAATTGCAGGTAACAGCAATAAAAATTTCTTCTTTTCCCATCTCCTAATTCCTCTATCGATCTTCTGGCACCAATTCGTCCCTTTTTCAAGGAATTACGCAAATATTCTACCAAACCCAGCTTCCTGTCTCCTTAATTGACATTTCAACTGTGAAAATTATTCGGATTCACCACTCAATTTGTTGTCGAACCGGACGAAAATAGCATTGAAAAATAAAGCTCTCTTTTGGCAGTACTTTGAAATCAACTCTTGTGTCTGTTAAGATAATGCCTTCTTTGCCGACTGATCAAGCAGAAACTTCTACAAACAATTCTGAAGCATGAAACTTGAAATCCTTTATCTTCTTCAATTGTCCTTTTTGCATACATTTAAGAAAGCCCCGAAACTTTCCATGGATAAACATAGAATTTATTTTTAATTTGAATGCGTGATATGTAGAGTTGGGAGAAGACCGTAGACTGCTACAGCCCTGGACAAGGTTTAATGCCTGCAAGCTTCAAGGTTCGAAGTGTGCCCATAGATGGTAGAAAGGATGAAGTTGAGGAGATGCTTGACCCTGATTTTGGTGAATCAGCCATTGGACGAGTCGCTCCAGTAGATTCTGGTGGGTATATTTTAAAGAGTTTATTTAGATTAACCAATGGGTAATAGTAAATCCCTCTGAGGCACTAATTCTTTGGTTTCACAGGATTGTGGTGGATCATATTACTTAGAGCTTACGGGAAGATCACTGGGGATTATACATTACAACAGAGAGTGGATGTCCAGATTGGCGTTCGATTGATCTTGAACTTGTGCTTATCTGATGGGTTTGATATGTTCCCTACTCTACTTGTCGCCGACGGTTCTTGCATGATAGATCGACGAATGGGCATCCATGGACATCCTCTTGAGATCCAAGTAAGATGAATTTCAATGCTGTATCATTTTTATTCAATATCCTTAAGGCATTTAGTCAAGTAATACGTGTTCTATTTTGCCATATCAGATACTTGTTCTCTTCCGACTGATAATGACTAGTCACCATCCATGAATTAACTGGCTAATCGCTGTCTTTTTGAAAAAAATAGTTAAATGCTTTCCAGAAGTAGTTTATTTTCAGGGGTTAAAAGACATGCCTGCACTGAACAGAGATTAAGTTAACAAGCTGGATTACTAATTGATAGCAGGAATTCTGACTACAAGGCCAATAAGATAGTCCAAAGATGAGAACCATATAAACTACGCCTTTTAAACCTCAGTGACATTAATTTATTTGAGTAACAAAATGGAATCAGTTTTGGTTAAAGTGATTTGTGATTTTGGAATCTGAGTGGGACAGATAACTGATTCCCTTGATGTTTATTTATGTAATAGAGCATATTTGGCAATTTTCATACAGGCTTTATTCTACTGTGCTTTGCGTTGCTCGCGTGAGATGATTGCCACTGATGATGGATCCAGGAGCTTGCTGCGTGCTGTTAACAAAAGGCTCACTGCACTATCATTCCATATCAGAGAGTACTATTGGGTTGACATGAAGAAGATCAATGAGATTTATCGCTACAAGACTGAAGAATACTCCCAAGGTGCTACTAACAAATTCAACATCTATCCAGAGCAAATTCCTAGTTGGCTAGTCGATTGGATTCCTGAAAAAGGTGGCTACCTGATCGGGAACCTTCAGCCAGCCCACATGGATTTCAGGTTCTTCTCACTCGGTAATCTATGGGCTATCACTTCATCTTTAACCACTTGGAGACAAGCTGAGGAGATTCTGAACCTGATGGAGAATAAATGGGAGGATTTCGTCGGGAATATGCCTCTGAAGATATGTTATCCTGCATTAGAATATGAAGAATGGCACATAATCACTGGAAGTGATCCGAAAAATACGTAAGTAAAAACGCAACATAGCTTTCTGTTTAATGAGAGTTTCAACCTTCACGGCTTAGAACCTGAATCACTTTTATCATCTTTCTCCAATATGATACGTTGGTGATGTTAGTGATATGAAAAACTACTAGCTATTCTAAAAGCAAAAGTAATAAGCAACCATAAACTCAAAAGTTCTTTGATGATTGTCACAATTGCCAAGTATCTTGATCTAACAACAGTTGATAATTTTCAAATCATATTTCTGTCATCCTTTGCCAATATGACAAGTTGTTGATGTTAGCGATACCAAATATCACTTGTTATTCTAAAAGCAAAGGTAACAGGTACCTGTAAAAGTTAACTTTGATAATTGTTGTTGTTGCTTAGTTTCTTGATCTAATAACAGTAGATGTTTTGCAGACCTTGGTCATATCATAATGGTGGATCATGGCCTACTTTACTATGGCAGGTATTAAAGTGTTCATTGATAGTTCTCTATCACTCTCTATCACTTCCAATTGTTTTACTAAATGTATTGCCTTTGTGGCAATCTAGTTCACATTGGCTTGCATCAAGATGGGCCGGCCTGAATTAGCTCGAAGAGCTGTCTCTGTAGCTGAGAAGAGGCTTTCGAACGATCAATGGCCGGAATACTATGACACCCGGACTGCAAGATTCATCGGTAAGCAATCACGGCTGTATCAAACATGGACAATTGCCGGGTTTCTGGCATCAAAGTCACTGCTGGAGAATCCAGAAATGGCTTCCATATTCACATTTGAGGAAGATATGGAGCTACTGGAAGGCTGTGCCTGCAGTGTGACAAACCATCCTCGTGCCAAATGCTCACGACGCGTTCCAAAAGCACAGATCCTTGTATAACTTGTCGAAGATACATAACCATTCTTTGACCCTTGTACTGTGTATAAGAAAAAGGAAAACCTACATGGAAGAGGGATCAACCTCCACACAACATTGTTTCCTCATTGAGGTATGCTCTTTTTTTGTTGAGCTACCATGATGGTGACTGTGTATCAGTGATGTCTAAAAACTTTGGCCTTTGTGACAAAAAATTAATGTATGTTTTGATGACACATTGATTCATGTATATGGTACGTTAATTTCTAAATTTGAATACAACTTTTTTATGTTCATGTTGATCCATGTTCTTGTAGAAAGAATTTTTTGTAATTGACACTCAGCAGCCATTGGAATCTCAGTGCTCGTCTTGAAAGAATATACATTGTTTTGTATGTAATCAAAATGCAAATTATATAAGTTCTGTTGGTGATTCACAGAATAAATCAATGCAAATTTCATAGTATGATCCTAATTAGTGCAAAAAAGAGCTCTTATGAAATGTTTTGGGCTTCAAAAAATCATTGAAAGATATAGAACAATGGAGGAAATGGAGCACAATCTCAATGACTTGAATATTTTATTTGGGATTTCTAAGTAGAATGCTACAATTCTTGGGGAAATAAATTACCAACCCAGATGAGTTAATTTCGTTTAAATTTGTAGTAAATAATCGAAATACATTGTGCCTCAAGCATAACCAGCACATGTGTCAAGAAGAAAAGAATATGTACTGTTGACAATTTGAATCATCAATATCTGGACGATCCAAAGGACTTTTCCCTCAATATTTAGGCTTCAAAAGTTGTCTCATTATCCACCACCATTAGGTCAACATCCATCACTATACATCTCGTATGCCAAAGAGCTAGCAGTTTGTGAGTAGGTCAAAGACCAAGCAACTGTTCTTGGTGCACGTCCTGCATGTTGACAATTTTTTTTTTTTAAATCTGCACTAGCAATCAAATAAAGGATCAACGTCAGTAAGTCAACAGTATATAGTCAAGAGTATCGAACCTGGTCAGCGTGAGAAACAAAGTCAACTTTTCTCTGACTTCTAACTTGTGCAGAGATCTCCTGTGTGCTTGCTTCGTCATAAAAATCCGTTCATTTTTTACCCAAGAACACAGTTGGTGCTTAATTCTCTTTCTTCGCTGCACAATGATGGTATGATTCTTTAATGAGATAGTTACTTGGATATGAAAGACAACAGATAACGAAAATATGTAGACGTAGACGCGCTTAATCCAACTGAAAACTCTACAAATTCTTCTAGCAGACATTGTCTCCAAATCCTATTCATAGGGGGAAAACACAAGATGTAACACACTTGAAAAATGTTTTCCAGATTTCATAACTTCTATGCTAAATGCACCAACAGTTTACATGTCAATAACATGTACACAAACATGAAAGTGAAATGAATGCAAATCCACAAGTACCTTATAAACATAACAAGAAGTACGATCGACAGAATTTTATGCAAGTGAAGAATGAAGTAAGAGAATTAGTGAAGCTTAAAGTGTAAGATGTATGCAAGAAAAGAATAAATAAATTGCAAGAAACACCAATTCATATGGACGAAATTCTAGAATGAAGAACAATCCACACATAAAAATGGAGATGACTGTGGAATATTTGAGAAGATGTGGACCAACCTTTGAAAGGGATCTTCAAACATCTAGATCTCTTCCAAATGCACAACACTGCTTCGGTTGCTTAAATAATCTTCAAATTGCTGTGCACATTTGAACTGATCCAATGTCAACATAGGAAGCTTTGTATAAAAGTCTGCAACTCAATGTCAGTCACTAGAGGAGCTCAACAATTCATTAACTGCCATTAACTAAGTATGAATGGTCCTTGGCCAAAGTTGTGTATATCTCACGACTAGGAAAACAATGCTTTTCCTCCATCATATTCAAAAATTCCAAGGACAAATCAACATGGCCTGTCTCAAGTATAGTGTCGATGAGAATTTTCCATGCAATTTCATCACAATTATAGCCCCTAGAGAGCAAGCTAGTGAAAACTGATTTAGCCTCATCAAAGCTTCCTTCTTCACAAAGTCCAGAAAGCAGCAACTGATAGGATGCAAGATATGGCAAATGACCACATGAAACCATAGAATCGATAAACAATTGTGCTTCTGAATACTTCTTTACTTTACAGCAACAATTAATCAGAGAGGTATATATATCTGCATTAGGAAGTTTACAGGCTTCTTGCATGTGTAGTAGCAAACCCTTAGCATCCTCCAAGCGATACACCTTGCAAAAAGCATCCACAATAGAATTGTAAGATTTCACTGTTGGGTTGAAACCTTGTTTAGACATCTCATCGAAAAGTTGTAAGACTACATCGATCCCCACTTTTGCCCACATATCAGAATCATTTAGAAAGGCAACATCAACTTGCTTCTTTTTCAATAGAACTTTGAGCAATAGAGAGTAAGTTTCGTCATTGGGCTCACATGCATCTTCAACCATTATCTTGAAAGTAGATAAAGCTTGATCAAAGAAACCAACCTCTACCAACCCATCAATATATGTATTGTACGTAATTGTATTAGGAATAACTCCGTTTCTTTTCATTTCAGTTATCATACTCGCAGCATCTTCTATCCTTCCTTCCTTGCAATATGATCGGACAAGCACAGTATAAGTACATACATCAGGTTTGCAACCCATAGAGATCATCTGCTCCAAAACCCTGGTTCCATCTGCAGATCCATTTGCTCTGACCAATTCATCAATGAAAATAGTATATGTGACAACTGTTGGTTGGATTCCTTTCTCCAACATAGCATCCAGTAGGGACCTAGCCTCCTGCAACTTCTTGTCCCTGCACAAACCATCCATTATAGAACTGTAGGTGTGAGAGTCTGGTGTGTATTCCTTCACAATCATCTCCTCTAAAAATGAATAAGCAAAATCAACTTTTTCAGCTTTGCATAACCCATCAATTAATGCAGTATAAACTAACTTATTCACCTTTCTGCCTTTTTCAGAGAGAGATCTAAAGAATTCAATAGCCTCTTCAGTTTTCCCACTTTTGCATAAGGCATCAATCAAGATTGAGTATGTCCACTCATTTGGAACTAAGCCTCTCTCCTCCATCAAATGCAGCAACCTAAAGGCACCTTTAATGTCACCTTCCATGCAATATCCCTGAATCAATGCAGTGTAAGTAACATGGTTGGGAAGGACTGCATCCTTAAGCATCTTAGTTAATAAAGCCATTGCCTTATGCATTTGCCTCTGACGAACAAGCCCACAAAGTAATTCAGTATAAGTCCTTACATTTGGCTTGCACCCCCTGGACTGCATCAAATCCAATACTCGGAAGGCCTCGTCAACCTTAGTAATTTTACAGTACCCATCAATCAAAACATTGTAAGTAACAACATTTGGAACCAGCCCCTGCTCTAAAATATCATTGAGCATCATTTTTGCATCATCAACCCTATCCACCTTACAAAGGCCACCGATCATCACCGTGTAAACATGCAAATCAATGGAACACCCATCATTTTTCATCCAGGGAGCCAATGACAAACCCTCTTTTACCTGTCCTGCTTCACAAAGGCCATGAATGAGGGCAGAATATGTGAACTCATTCCTTGGACAACCTCTCAGAGGCATTAATAAGAACACCCGGCAGGCCCTGATCAAATCATCAGTCACACAATAGCCCAAGATAAACGAGGTGTACGTATGCGTATCTGGATCCAATCCATCTTGCAACATGTAGTTCAAGTAGATCTTAGCTTCAATAACTTTCCCTTCCTTGCAGTGTGCATTGATCATCGTATTGTAAGTATGAAGATTGGGAAATATGTCATCTTTCCGCATTTGCTCGTACAAATCCTTCATATCGGCAATCATATGGAACCTTGCAAGAGCCATCAGCATAAAATTATAGCATCGGAGTGACCGCGTGAAACCCGTCGGATGCAAAGATTTGAAAATTTTAAGAACCAAGTCGGCATCAGTTGAGCAGCATGACCTGATCATGGAAACCAAGATCTCCTCGGCAGGGCGGTGAAGGTTGGATCCGGCAAGGGTTTGGAGCAGTGAAGAATACGAATCGACCGTGTGGCGGAAACTAGGAACGCGGCCGATCCAGCGGAAGAAGTCCAGAGCAACGCGGGGATCGAGACGACGGCATTTCATAAGGATGGCAACATGAAGAGGCGTCAGAGAGGAGGCGAGCCGGTGGAGGTCAGGGTTACGGGACCAATCGGGGCGGGAGAGGATGGACGAGAGCTCAGAGGAAGGGTCAGCGGTAGCGGCGCCAGGGATTAATCCTTGTGAGGTCGAGTCATCGGAGGCAGAATCGACAAGAGAAGAGGGGCAAGAGGCGAAGCTTCGGGCCGGGATATGGTCGGCGTTGATGACAATCGGTTTAATGCAGGCAAAGAATCGTCTCATAGTGGAGACGAAAGGTACCGAGCCTCCCAATTAGGGTTCCTCCGTCGGGGACGTTGGCGACGCCGGCGGCGGAGACGGCGGCGGCGGCGGCGATAGGAGGCCGTGTCCCGAACTAGTCTCGTAGGGAAGGATGGGATGCTAATTTGATTAATAAATCGTATTATTATGTAAGGTCTCTTTATATAGTTATCTTTTCAACAAAAATTATTAAAAACCCAAGGAAAAGAGAAATTCTAATAATTTTTTTTAAATATAAATTTATTTTTAAAAATAAAGAATAAATAAATAAATATAAAAGATAATATTTTGAATGAACTTATTTTAATATTTTTTTGCTAAGGGAGTGTATCATTCCACTGTCCTATTTTATTAGATAATAAAATTTAAAAAAAATCTTTCATATGATTTATTTTTTTTATAATAATTATAAAACAGATAGTCATTAAATTAATTTTTACAAAAGTAGATCAATCTCATCACAATTGAAAAATAAATAAATCATAATAATCGAAACTTTGATCTCATATAGCTCTCAGATTATATCGTGGATAAACAAATTGCCCCATTGAATTAATAGTTTGACCTGATTGTTCTTTTTCATGGAGTCTTGTTTCTAAACTAGCATAGAGTTGAAACTTAATTTCTTCATTGTTAAGTAGTAAATTTATAGTCTAATTTCTTTTTGAAACAACACAGGTGAAACACAAGGTGTATTTTAGGGTTTGGGAGGTACAGGGTGTAATAATGGACAAAAATAAGCATATTTTGTGAGGCAATGATGGACCATCATAATAATAATAATAATGCGACAATTTACTAAATACAGTTGCTAAAGTTTCGAAATGTTCAAAACGCGCACTATACTTTCAGAATTACCAAATCGCGCGCATAATTCCCAAAATACCCCTCCCGCCAAACAGCGTTTTTAATGCAGAGATCCCGCATGCATCCGAGCCACATTTCCAAATCCCGAGCCATCGAAATGTCCTGTCCAAACAAGTCACCACATTAGCGTCTTCGTGTCTTCAGCTTCCGGGAAATCTTCGAGCGCACAAAAACTTGGAAAAGCTTAGACTCCATTTTTCCTCCAGCTTTATTCCGTTAGCTTCCGAGTTCTTGGAATTTCGTCGAGACGCATCGAGGTAATATGGTGTCGTCCTCTCATTTAACTAGAGTTTTACCCATTTCTTACTCGGTTTTAGGGTTTCCGTTGAAAGGCGTACATCTCATTGGTTTTTTTTCTACCATTCTGTGTTGCAGAATGAGTCAAGCATCCGGTTCAACCTCTCCTTCACCGCCCAAGGTATGTGTCGCATTCCTTGCTTTAGTTCAATATGAAGTATGTCATATGTTTAAAATGATTTTTCCGTTATGGTTTTGGAATGGTTTCAAACATTAAAATACAAATGGACAATCTCTTCAATCTGTATATGAATTAGATAAATAGAGCCCTAAAGTTTTTTTAACAGCATTATTGCAAAGAATTGCCGAATCTGAAATTTGTTTTTTACAATGACAAAATGAAGGAATAAATTTTGTATTTTCAAATTGATAGGGAAATAATGATGTGCGAAGAAACTGCAATGGACCAACGTTTTAAGTCACTTTATTGAATTTTTTGGAGGTCCAAGTGCTAAAGGAAAGCAACGTCTGTCAGTTTGTTTACATGAAAGGCACAGAGATATCATTAAACAAACCTCATTTGTTGTTTTTTTGAATATACAAGACATTCCACAAATCCGTGGCATATTGATCAATATATTTCAAAGTTGGGATTCGACAAGTCAAAGCTTTAAGTTTTCAACTGTATCAGTTGCTTTCACCAGAAGAGATGTGTCCCTTTTGCTCGGTATTGCAGATAGAGGGGCTTATGTCCCTATGAATTCAACTAATGCATCAGGTGCTCTTTTTAATTCTCAATTCTCCAAAAAAGAACCAACTAGATCGAGGTTAGAGTGTTTGCTTAAAACCTTTTCTACTAGAGTAGAAGTAGATGAAGATGTTTTTGTATTTTGTAAGTTGTATGTATTATATATATTTGCTTGTGTGTTGTTCTGTACTACTACATATAAAG
This sequence comes from Wurfbainia villosa, assembly GCA_025175895.1. Lineage (NCBI taxonomy): Eukaryota > Viridiplantae > Streptophyta > Magnoliopsida > Zingiberales > Zingiberaceae > Wurfbainia > Wurfbainia villosa. The sequence continues at coordinate 3,800,982 of JAKLTH010000283.1, forward strand.
TCCCCATAGGTCTTGTAGATGATTTTGACAACATAGGTAGTTTCAATTGGGTCGAAGTCATCCATCAATTTATGGCTCCACAATTGCCTACTATTGGAGATATATGTTCATATACTAATACAGTTGCGCAGAAGAGGCGACTTCCTTACCTAAAGGGATTTGCCGGCCTTTTGGCTGTAAATTCTTTCTTACTAAATAATTTTTTCTTTTATATTTACATAAGTATGTAACACTTTCGATATAAGCAGGCTTGGTTTCTGGAACATGTCACAATCGATCGAGGCCGTCTGAATCTAGAAGGCCTACTGAATAAATAAGTGGAGGGCAACTCTTTCACATATTAAAGGTCGAATTTATTGGAGCAAGTCTCCTGAGCAGTAAATAGAAGACCTGAACTTAGCTTTTTCATTTTCGTTATCTAAATAATTGTTGATTTTTTGATAGGTCATTGTTGATCTAGTATGTACCCGTAGTGAAAATATATTGCTTGATAAGGTTGACTATTATATTGAAAATACTCCTCATCCAATAGAGGCATCGTCATCACAAACTATACAAGAAAAATACCCAGCTAGTGAATGCCATGAGTGTTTAGTTTATCAGAGACAACTCAAAGAGTTAAGAATGGAAAACATGACACTAACTGAAAAGGTAAAAGAACTAATGAAAATTATAGGAAGAGAAGGTATGGAGGTTGAACCAAATAAGCCCGAAGTTAACCCTCAACCTCAACCGGAACCAATTGCCGGTGAGCAAGGCGAGATAGATAGAACCCGCTATGATTACAGGGATACTCCCGTTGATAGTCCACTGTGGGCAAAATTGGTACCTCAAAGCAAAAGAAAAAAGACAGAAATTTCTGATGTTGAGTTATTAGAAGGGCAACCTGATAAAGCTGTAAAAGAAGCAAAATTATTTGACAAGAAAGACAAACAAAAAATTGGTATGGATGAATTGCAAGCGAGGGATACTATCTGTATTTTGGAAGAAGATGAAAAAGATCTTGACATGGATGAAACAATAATTGATAAACTCAACTAAATGAGAATGTAAGCCATTGCGGTTAGTCAGAATACTTCCCAAAATTAGTTTGTGTTTTTTTATTTAAATAACTAATATTATTTTTGTATTATAGTATGTCAAGAAAAATTGTAAGACGGCAAAGAACCAGAAACAAGATGCTGATGTGACCTACTTGCTAAAAAGTTTAGAAAAAATAAAGTATGGTAGTTACATCCACCATCACATTCAAAAATTTTATTACAATATTATAAAGTGCAAATATTTATTTACGATTAAATTTTTTTGTAGGCCGATAACAGGTTATGTTTGGGAGGAAGGTCCTTTTTCATTAACTCTGAATTCTTTATACTCTGGAGTTAATGGATCTGTTTTCACAGATGGGGAGGTTATCGATACATTTTGCTCAATTCTTTTTAGGGGGGTCTCCTCTTCATTAGGTCATATAACAAGTCTGTGTATTGCTCATCCCTGTTCATTGTAAGGGAGTTAAATTATCTTGTATTTTCATGACATTTGATGTTATACTAACTGTTTAAATATTTTTTCCTCTACACACAATTTCAACAAGATTAAGATTGTCGTGGAAGACTGCCACAACACAAATCATAAACACGGACATGAATGATGGAGAGGTTAGATATATTTTTATACCTCTAAATACTGATCAAACTCATTTTCACCTGTTGTGTATCGACACAAAAGCAATGAGTTTCAATCATTACAACTCCATTTCATATTGTGGAATATCAAAAGCTAATTTTTAAACAGTGGTGAGTAGTTAAATATTTAAAATATGGATATTCCATCAATTTAACTTAGTTATCTGTTAATGAATAGTTATGTTAACTTAGTCATCGTGTAATTATAAGTATCCCAATTTAAAGGATATTCACCTAAGGAGCTTGCAGCAATTCATCCATGTTTACAAGCCTATTACCCCATCGACAAATTTGGATTTACATAATGATTGTCTAACAAGTGGCAAGGTACTAAAAGGAAAATACTGAACGTGAAAATTATACTTTTGAATTGAAATATAAATTTTTTCTTTGCATGTTTACAGCAATGATTGTGCCTTCTTTGTGATGCAATACATGAGATGTCTGCTTTATGGTGAGAAGATGGACTTGAAACAAGCAGACATGACCAAATTCAGAATAGATGTCTCTCTCTCAATTTTAAGGGATGAGTTCTTCCTGATGTAATTTTAGAAAAGTTCAGGTGGCAGTATGACAATGCATTGTTTTAATTAATGAATTTTGCTAATTTGTAAATGGTACTGCTTTCCATAGATCAACAGTGACTGTAAATATGTTTATTGTTTGTGTTTGAGCTTTAATAAATGTTATATAATATATTGGACAAAGACTAATGCATAATTTTGAACTGATCGAGAAATACGGTGGTGCTGAAAATTTAACTCCCAGGAACACAGTGGTGGTGGGAATTAAAGTCCCAGCATCATGTACAATTCGAACTGGGTGAGAAATAATGTGGTGCTGGGAATTAAAATCCCAGGAACTCAATGGTCCTGGGATTTTAATTCTCGTGACCACGCATCTTTCAAATGCCCAGAATACGGTGGTCTTGGGAATTTAACTCCCAGAACACAGCAGTGGTCTGAAATAAAGTCCCAAAGACTACGCATGATTTCGAACTGGCCGAGAAATAAGGGGGTGCTGGGAATTAAAATCCCCGGAACACAATGATCCTGGGATTTTAATTCCCAGGACCACGTACAATTTCGAACTGGCCCAGGAATACGGTGGTGTTGGTAATTATAATCCCAGAAACACAGTGGTCCTGGGAATTTATTTCCCAGGACCACGTATGTAACGACCGAGCCCCTGTTGGCGGAATTCGGTGACCTATTATCGTCAACGCATCGTCGCCTGATTGACGAAATTCGTGACTATTGGTCAACGCATCGCCGCTGTTGACGGATTGGTGACTCTATTGGTCAACGACTGTCGCCCCTGTTGGTCTGTCGTTACCCACCTGGACTTTCCACCCCTGAAAGTGGGTTTTTGCCTTCCCCGGGATTCGAACTCTAGACCTCCAGGCTAAGTACTAAAGTTTATGAATCCGCAACCGGGCCGATGATCTGGATCAGGTTACCGTGATTCATAAACTTTAGTACTTAGCCCGGAGGTCTAGAGTTCAATCCCGGAAGGCAAAACCTACTCAGGTGTGGAAGTCAGTGGTAACGACGGCAACAGGACTCGCCGACCAATAGGGGTCGCCGAATTCCGCGATATAGGCAGTCGGCCCAATAGGGGCGTCGCATAATAGATCACTTGGTTACCGGGATTCATAACTTTAGTACTTATCCCGGAGGTCTAGAGTTCAATCTCGGGGAAGGCAAAACCCACTTCGGGGTGGGAAGACCAGTGAGTAACGACGGCCAACAGCAGGCGACGTGATCGCCACGATGGGTCGCCAATTCCGCCAATAGGGGCCCGTCGTTACAATAAAAAGACGCTTTTTATTGTAACGACGTCTATTAGCGAATCGACGATTTATCGTCGACGGCCGTCGCTGTTGGCGAATTGGCGACCCTTATCGTCGACGGTCGCCCCTGTTGGCCGTCGTTACACCGACTTTCCCACCTGGAAGTGGGTTTTTGCCTTCAGATTCGAACTCTAGACCTCCAGGCTAAGTACTAAAGTTTATGAATCCTGGTAAGGATCACTTGGTTACCAGGATTCATAAACTTTAGTACTTAGCCTGGAGGTCTAGAGTTCGAATCATGGGGAAGGCAAAAACCCACTTCCAGGGATGGGAAGTCCAGGTGAGTAACGACGGGCCAACAGGGGCGACGATCGTCGACCAATAGGGGTCGTCGAATTCCGCCAATAGGGGCGACGGTCGTCGACCAATAAGGGTCGTCGAATTCCGCCAATAGGGGCCCGGTCGTTACAACGTACAATTTCGAAATGGCTTAGGAATAAGGTGGTCATGGGATTTCAATTTCCAGGACCACGTACAATTTAGAACTCGCCGGGGAACACACAGTGGTCCTGGTATTTCAATTCTCAGGACCACGTACAATTTAGAACTGGCCGGGGAACACACAGTGGTCCTGGGATTTCAATTCCCAGTACCACGTACACTTTCAAACAACCCGAAAATAAGGTGGTGCCGGGAATTAAAATCCGAGGAACTCAATGGTCCTGGGATTATAATTTCCAGGGCCACGTACAATTTCAAGTTGCCCGAGCAATACGGTGGTGTTGGGAATTCAACTCCCAAGAACACAGTGGTGCTGGGAATTAAAGTCCCAGCACCACGTACAATTTCGAACTGGTCGAAAAATAAGGTGGTGCTAGGAATTAAAATCTCAGAAACACAATGGTCATGGGATTTTAATTTCCAGTACCACGTACAATTTCGAACTGGCCGAGGAATACGATGGTGCTGGTAATTATAATCCCATAAACACAGTGGTCTTGAGAATTTATTTTCCAGGACCACATACAATTTCGAAATGGCTGAGGAATAAGGTGGTCCTGGGATTTCAATTCCCAGGACACGTACAATTTAGAATTGGCCGGGGACCACACAGTGGTCCTGTGATTTCAATTCCCAGTACCATGTACACTTTTAAACAGCCCGGAAATAAGGTGGTGTTGGCAATTTTAATCCCAGGAATACAGTGGTCCTGTGTAGGGCCATCAATGGGTTTTGACCGAAACCCATTGATGGACCTACAGAAGTCCAAATTCTGAATTCTTTACATCGACTGAAAGACCTAACGGCTTCACATGTTGTTGCGTCGAGGAAACTTCCTTTTGATCCTCCTACCTCCCAGTCTTGGCCACGTGCCACTTGGCACAGGGATTGATTTCTGAAAATTGGCTGTGTAAACTTAATCCTGCCTTGAAAATCAGAAATTTTGGACACGATACACAGAGGGGCAGTTCCATCTCCCTGGTGCTGGGATTTTTAAACGCAGAACCACTGTGTTGCTGGGGTTTTAGTTCTCAGCACCACCAACAATTCCGGCAAAATTTATGTACATGGTGCTGGAAATTTCATTCCCAACACCATGGTGTTGCTGGGAGTTTTGATCCCATTACCACGGAGGTGCTGGGATATAAATTCCCAGCACCACCATTTTTCTGGACTAGTTCCATCTCCCTGGTGCTGGGATTTTTAAACGCAGAACCACTGTGTTGCTGGGGTTTTAGTTCCCAGCACCACCAACAATTCCGACAACTTATATATACACGGTGCTGGAAATTACATTCCCAGCACCATGGTGTTGCTGGGGGTTTTAATCTCATTACCACGGTGGTGCTGGGTATAAATTCCCAGCACCACCATTTATCTCGACCAGTCCAATGCCAATGGTGCTGGGAGTCTTATTTGCAGGACCACAGTGTTGTTGAGGTTTCAAATCACAGCACCACCCTTAATGTTGACAACTTATATCTCCCTGGTCTAGTGAATTAGATTCCCAACACCAAGGTGTTACTGGGAGTTTGAATCTCATTACCATGGTGGTGCTGGAATATAAATTACCAGCACCATCATTTATCTCGACAAGTTCATTCCCCATGGTACTGGGAGTTTTAATCTCAGCACCACGGTGGTGACGAGATTTAAATTTCTAGCACCAGATTTTAGCCCAAATTTGTTGAACAAGCCCAAAGACTACATGATGTTACTGGGATTTAAATTTCCAGCATCACTTTTTATCCAGACCAACGAGCTGAGAATTTCATTGCCAACACCACCTACTCTCCCATGGTGTTGGGATTTTAAATTTTAGGGATACAGTGGTGCTGGGAATTTCATTGTCAGCACCACCTACTCTCTCAGACAGATTGTATCTCCTAGTGTTGGGAATATCAATCAGGGAACTTCAGTAATCGTGGGATTTAATTGGAAGCATCACCTTTTAAGTTAGGTGGAATTTGTTTAGGTGGCGACAAAACTCGGTTATGAATCTCCTGCATCGCAATTATGGGTGCATTGGTCTACTTTGGTATGATATGCCTACATCGTATTTATGGGTGTGTGGCAAACTTGGTTATACAACCACCTACAATGCATTTATTAACCTCATAGCAGTCTCAATAATAAAAACACATACATACATGATAATACTATGTGAAGCGGCCGGTGAGTGAGCTGCGCCAACTTCTGGATTAAGTGTTGATATATTCGTGGGAGCAGTGATGTCGTTGATAACTATTAGGGTTTCATAAAAAATGGTGTTGCTCAGTTGGTTTACGGAGGAAACCTGCGTGTGGTGCTCATCAACAACATGGGCCCGGCGCTCCCACGCGGCTGGAAGTGACGTTTGGATGGCTCGGGATTTCCAGTTGTGGCTCGGATGGATGCAAATATCTCTCTGCATTAAATTGCAATATGTTTGGCGGGAGGGGTATTTTGAGAATTATGCGCGCGATTTGGTAATTCTGAAAGTATAGTGCATATTTTGGACATTTCGAAACTTTAGCAGCTGTGTTTGGTAAATTGTCGATAATAATGTTATTGTGATCTTCGTAATCCATCTATGAAATCTATAGAAATGTACATTCATATTTGTTTGGGCATGGGGAGGGATCGAAGAAGACTCAGACTTTGTTATATTTTCTTCTTTGTTTCCTTAAGATACATCACATTCAATAACAAAGTTTTTGAATTTTTTTTATTCTTTTCCAATAGTAAACACTTGAAATTCATGAGTCTTAATGTCTAGATCCAACGATCCACCATCGGAGCTGCACAAATTCGACAATCCACAGTCGGATATATCTAGATCCAATGATCCACTGTCGAATCTGTGCATATTTGATGATCGATCGTCGGATATGGCTAGATTCGATGATCCACCTACGGATTTACGTAGATCCAACAATCCACTATCGGATCTCCACAGATCCGACAATCCACCATCGGATCTATGTAGATCCAATGATCCATCGCCGAAACTTCGTATATCCGACGATTCACCATCGAATGCCCAGATCCCGACAATCCATCGTTGGATCTACAAAGATCCGGCGATCCACCGTCGAATATGCCTAGATCCGGTGATCCATCATCGGATATGCCTAGATCCGGCGATCCATCGTCGGATCTGTGCATATCCTACCGCTGGATCTGTGCATATATGACAATCGACCGACGGATATACGTAGATCCAGTGATCTACCGTCGGGATTTACATAGATCTGGTGATCGACCATCGGATCTATGTAAATTCAGCGATCCACCATCAGATCTACGTATATCCGATGATCCAACGGCGGATATGTCATGATCTGTTGATCCAACACCATATTTAGAGAGAGATTATGTACCGACGGTGATCCATTCATTTTTTTGCGATGGATTTATCGATTAGAGAGAGGGAGAGGGAGGAGGTCACAAGTGGCCGTGAGGAGGAAAGGAGGATGAGTGGAAATTAAATAGGATTTTGTAACAAATATTTTTTATCGCAGAATCTATTGCAAATCTGCGACGAATTTTATATTCGTCACAGATTTTGCTACGAATATAAAATTCGTCGTAATAATTTTACTCATGAATAAGCTCAAACGTATTTCGTTGCTAAATTTGTTGTAAATATGTGACGAATTAGAAATTTGTCACGAAATTTTACGATGAATAAAAAATTCGTCGTAGATTTTGCGATGAATTTATTATTAGTCGTAAAATTTTGCGACGAAAATCAAAATCTATTGTAAATTCTGGAACTTTTTGCAAACTATTAGGAGACAACTCCTACAAAGATCTTTATATGGTATGTCACATCCCCAAATATAATTGAAATATATTGTTAGGGGACCGAGTGTAATGAATGTTAAAGGAGGAATCTCCGTTATGATTCCCAAATATCTGACTTCGAGCGGGCTCTAAGAATCTTCCAGAGTCTCTGACTCTTCGAATCCTTTGTGCATCCGGATGCTTGACTTCCTGAATCCTCATATAATCAAATGCTTGACTCTCCGAGTCTTTATATACCCGAGTGTTTGACTCTTCGAGTTCTTGTGTACCATAATGCTTGACTCCTTGCATATTCAAGTGCACTCCCTGAGTCATGTACACCGACTCTCTATTTGGTCGATTTATTAGTCTTCGAATGATGACTCGAAAAACTCCACATTCATCTTGTATGCCTTTGGGCGGTTAGGCTTGCTCTCGGTGCACTTCTCGTTTATAGGTTTGACCCTTTAGTCTTTTTCATTCGTATTATTCCGCATCGATCTACTATTGTGAAAATTCAATATTATACATAAACCATACAATTTATAAAATATAAATAATATATTAGAGAAGAAGTTATTTATTTATTTTTTATGATCATTTTTAAATTTTTGATCCGATTATTTTTGAAATGGACGGCGTGATCTTTTAAAAATGGTTCATATCGAAATAAATTTAGATAGTCCAGATGAAATCAATAGAATGATCTGACAATATAAGAGAGCGTTTCGTTCATAATTTTTTTTCATTTTTTAATTTTATTTTTTAAGAAAACGAAAAAATTATGAGAAATAATATTTGATTAGTATTATTCATCTTCATTTTTCAGAAAATAAAAAAATATTTTCTAAAAAAATATTTTTTTTTTATTTTTTAGAAAAAAACAAAAATAAAAATTAAAAAAATTTCTACGAACTACTCAATTATACTCTTTCAAAATTTAAATTTGAAAAATTATAAATATCAATATATCCTAATATCTTATTGACTAAATTTATAACATAAAATTTGGGTGGGCGTTTACTCGTAAAGTCACCTGTGCAAAAATTATCCTTCAAAACAATCTCTAACCAAAAATGATCCGCTACAATCTTCCCGGCACCAAAATAACTCCTCCTCCACACATGCTCATCCACGTTTCATATTAGTGGCCACGCTATATCCCAACACTGGTTTATGTCCGTGTTGCGCGCCGCGTGTTCCTCACGCTTGGACATTTGTAAAAAAACCTCTCGATAAATAAAAAGATCGACACGAATGCCCTAAAATCCCACTGCTCCCGCAGTTCTCTGTTGGCCTGCAAATTTCCCCTGGAATTTGGCGATCCGATCGAGCGAGGGCGACAGGGGCAGATCGCGCGTTCCTTGTTCGTCTCGGACGTCGATTTTTCTCCGGTATTTTTGGACTCCCCCCATTCTTCGTTTGATACTTGCTGTGTTGGTCTCGAGTTAAACTGACGAGTTGAGCACTTTCTCGACCATTTTATAAGCTTTGCTCGCGCTGCTGCAGGAACCCTAGTTGTTATCCGGTCGTCTGGGAGATCTCGACACTCGGCAACCATGTTCGGCTCCAGCAATAGTATGCTTCGCCTCCTCGCCGCCGGGTGCTAGGATTCTTTCTGTGAAATTTGTTTGCGTTCGACGACTTCTGATTGTGATTTTGTTTTTGTGAAAATGGCGGCTTTGATCTGTTCCGGCTTTGGGATTATCGCATGGAATTATAGTGACTGGGATATGATGTCTAGATTGGTTCTTTCGTGGCATTGAGCTTGGGCGATTTGACTTTTTAATTGGTGTGCTGTATATCCACTGTATGTCGCTCGCGTTCATTTCGCCTTAGTTGGCCGCAGAATTTTAGTTTGTTTACAGTATGAATGATTGTCGTCATTGTTCTTCGTCTGGTGTATACTGACTAGAAATTAGAATTTTGCTTTTATTTACACAGAAGGTTGATGCTCTTTGCTGGACCTAGATCCTTTTTTTTGTTAACCTAAGTTTTGTCATGTTTCTTTGAGCTTTACATCTAAGTTGCAAGCTTATTTTTCTTATTTTGAAATTTCTGTATTCTTCATTATTAATTTATTTGTTCTGTAATTCTATTTCTGAGTGAGATTAATTGGATGTACAGCTTTCGGTCAATCTTCAACTAGTCCGTTTGGTTCACAGCCGATGTTTGGGCAAACAAGCAGTGCTGCTACTAATCCGTTTGCGCCCAAACCCTTTGGAAGCCCAAATCCTTTTGGTACGCAGACTGGGAGTTCAATTTTTGGAGGCACGTCTACTGGAGTTTTTGGACAGCCATCAACTCCTGCGTTTGGTGCTTCATCAGCTCCGGCTTTTGGGAGTTCAATGCCTGCCTTTGGTGCATCATCAACTCCTGCTTTTGGCAGTGCTTCCTCTTCATTTGGTGGTACGTTCTTAATCATAACTAATTCCCAGTTTGCAGTAAAATGGCATGGTCATGAGCTGGATGATGGACTTGAAATCCTGTCAATTCTTGCTAATTTTGTGCTTGTTGCTAGCTAAAGTATTATCATTTTAGAAATCATATTCATTCTCTCGCACAATGTTTTAGTTTGTTTCAATTATTGAAAACATATAGTAAATTATTTGGACAATAAGATTGAGGAGTAATTTATTCCATTCATCTTGTTTATTGTTGTGAAGAGATAGGAACTCCTATATAATTGGTAATAGATGTCTGATTAGGATGTTCGATTCAATTAGAATTTCCTTATACGAGTTTCTAGTTAATATCCAATCGTGAATGAGGTTGGTATGGATTCCAGCTCCATTGAGAACTAGATTATGCATCTCCAAGTTGTATATATGCTTATTATTATTTTTTTGCATGGAATCTAAACTCTGATTGAAACTGTTTATGACATTTTAACTCACTAAAGTTTGTGTATCTTGTTCCACTGTGAATATTTTCTGATTTGGACTTTTATCACAAAGAGAGAGCCTGACGATTGATGGTTTTATGTTCCAAGGATTATGAAATTTATGCCTTTGTGACTGAGCACTGCCTCTCCAATGTGGCAATTTTATTTTATTTTATTTTTTCATTTTTTTTTACTTCCATGTGTTTCTATACTTCTGTCATCTTTTTATTTTTTATTTTTTTATTTTTTTTGAGAAATTCCTGATGCTGAGACGAATTTCTTGTTTGTAGGTTCTTCTTTGTTTGGACAGAAGCCAGCCTTTGGGACTTTTGGTTCATCTCCAAACCAATCAAGTCCATTTGGCAGTACATTTCAGCCAACACAACCAGCATTTGGGAGCAGCCTCTTTGGTTCCACAACCCCATTCGGTCAATCCAGTCAACCTGCATTTGGTGCTACTACTGCCCCAACTTTTGGCTCTACAAGCACCCCATCTTTTGGTACAGCTAGTACACCAGCATTTGGTGCCACAAGCACACCTGCATTTGGTTCTACGACAACCCCAGCATTTGGTTCGACAACAACGCCCCTCTTTGGTTCCACAGGAACTTCATTTGGAGTTTCAAGTTCTCCAGCATTTGGTACAACAGCAGCACCATCTTTTGGTACTCAAACCACCTCTGTCTTTGGGTCTTCAAGTACGCCAGCATTTGTTGTGTCTAGTGCTCCAACATTTGGCTCTCCAACTGTTTCTACTTTCGGCACATCAAATACCCCTTTCAGTTTTAGTTCCACCCCAGCCTTTGGCCAGTCAACATCTGCATTTGGCAGCACACCTTTTGGAGCATCGCCATCTCCTTTTGGTGCTCAGAGCTCCCCATTTGGCAAGTTATTTTGACATTTTCTCTGGAAACTCTATTCCTTGACAAAATATTTGTTTTTCATTTTTCATATTTCTATATTGTAGTGCTCTTAGGTGGCTATATATTGCTCTTGAACTTGCTGCATGCTTTTCTGCTAGCTGATTTTTTTTTTTAATTAAGTAGTACCTCTGACAATTTTTTTCCCTCTCTGTTGATATCTTGCAGGTGCTCAGGCACCAACGCCATCTTTTGGTAGCCCAGGTTTTGGACAATCAGCTTTTGGGACTCAGCCTGGAGGAACAAGAGTTGCATCGTATAGCCCTACACCTGAGGCTGATGGTGGTACTAGTAGTCAGCCTGCTGGCAAGCTGGAATCCATAAGTGCAATGTCTGTGTATAAAGAAAAGAGTCATGAGGAACTAAGATGGGAGGATTATCAACGAGGTGATAAAGGTAAAAGTTAATTGGTTCTGGGTGATTGTATGCTCTTTCTCGAGCCTCTTATTCCTTGAATCTCACTGTTCCATATATCATTTGGTTCGAAAAAATCTTGCATAACACTAAAATTATATTGGACGTGATTTCTGTATGTGCTACTGAAAATGGCAGAAGAAGAGCTTGTAAAATGTTTTTAGTATTTTCTTGCTTAGATGTCCTATTTTGCTTAAGTTGGATGTATGTTTCCTATTGATGCCCTGAGTAAAAGAATAGCATCGTAGGGCTAATTTACTGGTTGTATAGTTTATCTTGTACGCTATTTTCAACTGCCATAACTATCTAGCAGCTTTGTTTTCCATTATTGCCTTTTCTCATGCATTAAATATCTGCTGCTATTAATGAAAATATTATTCTATCAGGGGGATCCAACCAGTCTGGACAGCCTGCAGGAGCAATAAATTTTTCTGCATCTCAACCCAGCCCTTTTAGTTCTACAGGCACATTTGGTCAATCTGCAGCAAACCCTTTTTCTTCGAGCACTCCTTCGAATCCCTTTGCTCTTAAATCTCCAAGTTTTGGTTCATCTGGGTTTGGTTCTACTTCTACATCACTTTTCAACTCACCATTCTCTGCTTCCTCGTCAAGTCCGTTTGGTTCAACTTCTACAACTACTTCTTTGTTTGGTGCTTCTAGTAGTTCTACATTTGGTTCAAGTTCATCACCCTCACTTTTTGGTGGATCAAGTGCACCTGCTTTTGGCTCTTCAACATCAGTCTTCGGCAATTCATTGACAGGGTCTAGTTCAGCTTTTGGATCTGGCTTGTCATTTGGCAGTACTCAAGCTTCTGGGCTATTCCAGTCCTCACCTGCTCCTTTTGGGCAATCATCAACACCTTTTGGACAGCCAACTAGCGGAACAACTTCTGCCTTTGGATCAAATCTATTTAGCACTCCATCTACTGGTTTTGGTGGGAGTTTATTTGGCAGTTCAACGCCATCACTCTTTACTTCAAGCACTCCAGCTGGATTTAATACAACTGTAAGTAATGCTTGCTCAATGCATTCATATGATATTATTGATATTTGAGGGGGTTCGAATGATAATTATGGTTCGTCTTCCCAGCCTTCAGCACAGACACCCTTCCAACCAGCTCCAGCTGTCCAGCCATCAAATGCATTCTCATTTTCAACTTTTGGACAGCCACAATCAGGTATATCTGATGAATTTTCCTGTCCCTTATTTGATTTTCTAACTGGCCTCTCAGATTTGACTATCTTTGTCATATTTGTTTTCTTTTCTTTTTCTTTTGAAATTCAGCCTCTTCCAGTATGGCAAACATCTTCAGTCAAAGCACCTTTGGACAGCCGTATGTCCCTTTTCTTCTTTTTTTTTTCTTGTCTTTCCACCTGACCTTTTTTTTCTTCTTTTTTCTATGCTAATGCTGCGAGCAATATGGTTTCTTCCAATATTCTGCAATCTAATTGTTAAAAGGTGACATACACAGTCATCCGTCCATGTTGAAACAACTGAGCTTAGCTTTTATTAAAGAAAATGGCACTAGATCTACTAGTCAATTATCCTAGTTATGTCCTAGATCCGTGATCTTGTTCTTCTTCAGTCTTTTTTATGTTGCAAAATGTAAATTTGCTTTTAAGAGATAACAATAACCTCTGCTTTCCTAGCTGTATCATGTAAGACATGATAATATTGTAATAGCTGCAACGATCTAATAATGGCATGTTTCCTGTTCTATGGAAAGAAATTTTGTCAGCTAAGGTAACTTTTTGATCAGGATCACATATTGACCAGTTAATGAGCCAATTGACTTACAACTTAGTCTAAGGATTTCCATAAGTGTTTCAACTTGAAATGATTTTTGCATACAACAGCTGTGAACCAAGATGGTTATATTTATTGCTGACCCAAGTTAAGAAGTAATGCAACAGGTGGGTTATCGTGGTAAGAATACACTAATGATTTCAAATAATTTCCATTTCACTTGACATGTGAAGTCATTTTTCTTTAATTTGCCAATTTGGAGTCAACGTCATGGATTTTCATATTCTGGCTTTATGTTTTTAGCCTCCGTTCAAATTTAATAAAAGATTACAACGTGAGGCTTCATAAGGACTGTTTTTTTTTTTTTCATTTCTTTATTCATTAAATTGGTAACTCTCCGGTTTATCCATGATTCAGTGCTTCTGGTCAGTCGACTGTGGTCATGCAACCAGTTCCTGTTGCAAATCCTTTTGGGACGCTTCCTGCAATGCCTCAGATGTCAATTGGTCGTGTGGGCTCTACCCCCTCAATTCAGTATGGAATTTCAAGCATGCCTGTAAGTTTTACTTTATTCAAAATGACAAGTTTAGTTATAATATTGAATGACTAATTTATGATGATTGAAACTATCCATTATCATATTTCACTAATGAATTTCTTTGCCTCTAATAGGTTGCTGATAAGCCTATTCCTGCAAGGAATTCACTGTTACTAGTTCCACGAATATCCTCTCAGAGAAGGATTAGACTGCCTCCAAGGAAATACTCCCCTAAAACTGATGGCCCAAAGGTGAGAAATTAATATGAGGATAATGTGCTATTTTGCTAATTTGGTTACAAGTTAGGGAAGTATAAGCTGCAAAAAAATTGTCATCATCTTAATAACTCTTCATTTGCAATATCTTCCCATCTGCAGTTGCCCTTTTTTGCTGATGATGAAACACTTTCCACACCAAAAGCAGATGCACTTATCATTCCCAGAGAAAATCCTAGGGCTCTGGTTATACGTCCAGTTGAGGAATGGCCTCCTCGAAGTACTATGGAAAAGGGCAGTATCTCCAAACATAGACCAAACTCAGCCATTGAAAATGGTAAGATTCTTCTTCTCCTTTATCTTATGTTAAGAAAGTGGCTAAAATCTCAGTGGCCATGGATAATAAAATTAGAATCAGTAATGATGAGGTTAAATATACTTTAATGGAATTTTATGTAGGCAAAACTTTAAATATACTTGGATGATAGGTTATCAAAGTTGGAAAGAGTTAAGTTGGAGACTTAACTAAAGTACCTATTTATATGAATCTACGCCATATTCATTATTCTTCTAATAATAAAAGGAGAAAATTGATTAGTCATGCCATGAAATTTTAAGAAAAGTTTATGGAAAATAAATAAAGATGAAATAAACAATTTTGAAAATTTATTTGGTTTTATACCCCTGGAAAACCAACCCAAAATACTATTTATCTAAGAGACGGATAGTGAAACATAGAGAGAAGAAATATAATTTTATTTTTACTTCAAACAAATTAACCTTGTGTTATTCGCTAATATCTGATGGCGTTTCATTCAGGTAAAGTGCCAGGAGAGCCTTCTGCCCCAGCTTATAAGGAACTTGATGACGGTGATAAAGATGGTAACTTATTGTGCCAGTTTATCCTTTATGAATCCGATCTTGAATCTTTGTTCAGAAAGAAAAGTAAAACCTTTCAGGATGCTCTTATTGAATCAGCATTCAGCACTATAGATGTTGTTTTGGGTTTCTGATATATTATTGAATAATGCTATTCAAGGTGCATTTTGACCATGTCGGCCTTTTTTTGTCAATTGAATGCCGATAATTTCATTGGGCTATAATTATCACTGCTAAAATTTTCCAAGTACAAAACTACAGAGAGTTGCAAAATAACTTTTGTATGATTTTTCTGTGACTATTAGATCTACTTGTTTGATAACATTCGAAGTTTTGTTTGAGAATGTATTACCGAAAATTGTTAAGCTATTTATTGTTTTTTTTACTCAATATAAAACATTTGGAGGTTTTTGGCATGCCAAATTAGTCCAGTTAATTTCTCTTATTTTCGTTGCTGTGTATCTTTATAGGTTCTTATTCTGTGGTATTCAAAATTGTGCAGGGCCTGTTACTGAGAATGAACACTCCAAGGCTTCTATGCCTGGCCCAACTGCATCGCCCTCCAGGTCGGCGCACAAGCCGAATGGCGGCATCGATGAGGATCATATGCAAAGAGCTTCAGATTCTTACATGAAAATATCTGGACACAGGGCAGGCAAGGCTGCGATCACGTATGAGCATGGTGCAGGCATAGAAGCATTGATGCCTAAGCTCCGCCGAGATGATTACTATACTATCCCTCGAATCCAGGAACTGGCTGCAAAAGAGCGTGCGGAGCCAGGCTTCTGCCGGCATGTCAAGGATTTTGTTGTTGGTCGGCACGGCTATGGCAGCATCAAGTTCTATGGAGAAACCGATGTCCGGGCGCTCGACCTGGAGTTGATCGTCCAGTTCAACCACCGCGAGGTGATCGTTTACAGCGATGATGATAAGAAGCCTCCGGTTGGGCAAGGGCTGAACAAGCCTGCAGAGGTGACGCTCCTCAACATCAAATGCATTGACAAGAAGACAGGCGAGCAGTTGACAGAGGGTCCGAGGGTGGAGAGGTACAAGGAGATGCTGACGCGGAAGGTGAAGGAGGAAGGAGCGGAATTCATTGCGTATGATCCTGTCACGGCCGAGTGGAAGTTCAAGGTGAAGCACTTCAGCTGCTACAGGTTTCTCGACATGGATCTGATGCCTTAAGAAATCTAAAAGAAAAAAAAACTGGAGGGGTCTGTGATGGTAGATTTGGGCTTGAATTCTTCAAATTTTGTTTTTGTACAGGACATTTTTTTTTTATCATAACTTTGACTGTTCGTAGATCAGATGAGCGAGTTATGTACGGACGTACAAAGATGAATCGCAAGCATCAGATCTCTCTATATATATATAATTGATTTGCCTTTTAAAAGATAGTTCTACTATTTACGAAAACCTCCAATTATTTTCTCATAAATACAAATCAAAATTACTTCTTTACATCTCAAAAATAACTAAGGAAACTTACCGCTCTGCCAATATGGATAGCCATCTCCAAAGGTTGTCCTTTAATCGTCCACCAGAAGGTATCAAAGAAATTTTGGGAGAAGGAAAGGGATTGGGGGATTGGATTATTACTTTGGTTTCCTACTAATTTTTTATGGGTGGCTATTTGACTTGTATTAACTTTGATAGAAAAGAATCCAAAATTTACTATTATGATAAGAGAGAATCCATCCTCGTCAATAGAAAATTGAGAATACCATTTAAGCTATTTGACTTGTATTAACTTTGATAGAAAAGAATCGAAAATTTATTATTACGATAAGAGAGAATCCATCCTAGTCAATAGAAAATTGAGAATACCATTTAACTCGAAATGTTAAGAAAATAAAATCGTATTTGAAATTTGTTGCACGCAGCCAATCTCAAGTTTTTCTTTAATTTTATTCCTTATATGCATTAATGTTTCATTGGAAATTTTTCCAAGTGATTATAGTGAATGTTACAGTTCCCACTTTTAGGATTACCTCTAATAAGATTTCTAATCATGCTTTTTTTTTTATGAAATCAATCATTTAGCACAAATGGAAATTTAAGTTTTCCAATATCAAAGCTTAATTATGTTACTGGTGCGAGGACTAATCATGGTTTGTTGATTGCCCATTAACCTGTATTAAAGTAAGATGCTAAATAGATAATTACTTTGCAATTTTATATCAATAATAGTTTTACTTTTTCTTTTGGTAAATGATTGGAAAAGATTGCGATGATTGCTGCAGATGCTAGAGACATGGAAATTCAGGTTAGTTTTTGTCTTGTTTTTTTTTCCCTTCCTACCAAAATTTTCACTATATTGCCAGATTTAAAATTTTAAAATATATTAATGGTATCTTTGTCGTGGGAGTATGACTACTTAGACCTTTGATACTATGATTTCTTGCTATTGGTGCAAAAATAAACACGGTTGATTTCCTGTGATTTGGATACATGAAAAAAAGGAAAGAAATTGGTGGGAGGGATAGCGTTGGAATTAAATACCCAAATTGCCCTTTTTTTTCTTTCCAAAATTGAAAAAGCAACTTCTTTCCTCTGTAAATGCCGTTCGCGCTTTCCTATCTGCGCATCCGGATATCCGCTTTCAAAGAGAGGCATGGAGGCTGAAATGGCGGAGTCCTGGGGCATGGCCAACCAAGCAATCGAGGCATACATAGACTTCTCGTCGGCCATATTCTATCCACTGCTGACGATCATCTGGTTCCTTTTTAACTTAGTGATAGGGTTCTTAATGCTGTCGCGGCGGCATGAGGAACCATCGCCGCCGCCGCCGCCGCCTCCGTTGAGGAAGCGGGAGAAGAAGCCCCTGCCGCCACCTCTCCAGCTCGGGGAGATTACCGAGGAGGAGCTCCGTGAGTACGGAGGATCGGATCCCAAGAAGCCGCTCCTCATGGCTATCAAGGGCCAGATCTATGACGTCACCCAGTGCAGGTTCGTCGCTCTCCCAATTTTTTGGTGTGTTTGATCATATTTTGGTGGATTATTGTTCCATTTGGACGGTTTCCCGTTGCTTTGTAAGTTATCTAGGATTCAATTTTGCTGCATGACTATCAAGTTCATTTCGGGCACTCGATGTGTTTGATCATATTTTGGTGGATTATGTTTCGATCTGTACGATTGCTTGTTGTTTTCTAAGTTATCTAGGATTCAAAAATTTTACTGTATAACTATCAATTTCATTTCGGGCACTCGATGAATGGTTGATGTAAAATTTAAAATCTAACTGTATATGGTCATGTTTTCTCCTGTTGTGCCTATGGTAAATACTGGAAGAGAATCAAAGCAATTGCGATTTCAATGTGCGTGTCTCGTTAGGAACTTTTGGCACAAATCACAGGGAGTATCATTCAATTGATTTAGATCTTTAGCAAGAGGTTTTAATTGCGCACTGAAGTCAACAATCTGAACAAAAAGATTTGTGATGAGGATATTCTCCTCCCATACTCATATGTGGATTTGCCATGGCACCAAGTCGTTTCATGATATATTAGACCAATTAGTAGAATGCATCCTATTTTTTGAAGTAAAACAACAGGTGGATAGCACAGTTAGCCCCTGCTAGATTAACTATGCAATGTCCCTACATCTTTATATGGTTCCTAAATTTGGGACTTTTGTTATGGAAGTAATTACATGAAAAATATTTCTTCTTGTAATTGTTTTGCAAAAACAATGAATGATTCTTCCACTCAAAAGTTACTCATCTCTTTAGTTTTTAGCTATCAAGAACACTGGGAAATGATTTGCCTGATTCATTTGATATTCTTTCGTACTTCAATGAAATGCTAACTCAGTTCCATAGGCTAACAAGTGCATGGCATTGACATTTATGTTTGTAAAAATATAGAACTTGCCACAAGTATTTCTTTGTGAATACTGTGCTCTCCCCTTGGAGGCAAATAGACACTGGTATTTATTTTTATAATATGATTGGTTAGTTCTTCTTATGGTTACGGTTCTTACTAATCGTTCGAGGTGTGTCGATATGGTATTTCTTTGTAAACACTATGCAGTCCCCTTACAATATTGTTGAACAAGTGCTTACAATATCAATTATCCCAGTTGCATCCTTTATGGCTGATCTAAAGATAAACTCCTCCATTGGCATGATATTCGACTTTATTTTCTCACGAACTGTTCCTTCGGATGATAGAAAATTACATTTGGATTTTTCTTTGTTCGCATGTTTTGCATGAACTAACATCTTTAGAAGAAAATTCTGATTACTTTTATGTTCACTTCTTCAGTCTCTTCTTTGGACCTGGTGGAATTTTTGCTTTGTTTACAGGGAAAGATGCAAGCCGAGCATTGGCAAAAATGTCTTTCAAACCAAAAGATCTAACCAGCGATCTCTCTGGCCTCCTCCCTTTTGGGTTGAGGCCTTGTAGGATTGGGAAAATATGTTCATACACATTGTAGTTGTGAACATATGTAAGAAAAAAAGTTCTCTCTCATGCATGGGTATGCAGAGGAGTGCGAATCCAAGCCTTGGATTGCACTACTGCAAGGTGACTCGTGTGCGAGCGCGACTTGCACGCGTCGAATGTACGACCGGTCGAGGCATAATTTGTCCAAGTGGATCCAACCAACCTTTTGCTAATCCATTCCATTTTTTTGTAACGTATGCATTGATGTTTGATTTTGAAATAGTCGAGTTGATTATAGACGTTTGAAAAGCGAGTCATTAATTCATTAATTACGTAATACTACGAAGTTATAAAAGAGAAAACATTGGAGATATGAGATAATTTTTTTGGTTCTACTCCTTTTCCTCTCTGCTTCGCCGTTGATAGCTTTCTAGTGTGCTCAATTTGCCGGAAAGACGATCTGTGCTTGATCGCTTCCCGGTTCCGTCATTGTATCTTGGGAAACAGTCGTTCATCACCCTCGAAAGCACGGAAGAGGGGATGAATCTGTTTTAAGGATACTGTGAAAACCACAGACCTCGACATCGAATGGTATTGCGAAACAACCGAATATATGTTCACAACTACAATGGGTGTAAACATATCTTCCCAATCCTGCAAGGCCTCAACCCAAAAGGGAGGAGGCCAGAGAGATCGCTGGTTAGATCTTTTGGTTTGAAAGACATTTTTGCCAATGCTCGGCATGCATCTTTCCCTGAAAACAAAGCAAAAGTTCCACCAGGTCCAAAGAAAAGACTGAAGAAGCGAACATAAAAGTAATCAGAATTTTCTTCTATAGATGTTAGTTCATGCAAAACATGCGAACAAAGAAAAATCCAAATGTAATTTTCTATCATCTTAAGGAACAGTTCGTGAGAAAATAAAGTTGAATATCATGGCAATGGGGGAGCTTATCTTTAGATCAGCCATAAAGGACACAAACTAGGATAATTGATATTGTAAGCATTTGTTCAACAATATTGTAAGAGGACTGAATAGTCTTTACAAAGAAATACCATATCGACACAACTTGAACAATTAGTAAGAACCATAAGAAGAACTAACCAATCATATTATAAAAATAAATACCAGTGTCTATTTGCCTCCAAGGGGAGCACACTATCACAAAGAAATACTTGTGGCAAGTTCTACATATTTACGAACATAAATGTCAATGCCATGCACTTGTTAGCCTATAGAACTGAGTTAAAGCATTTCATTGAAGTACCAAAGAATATCCAATGAATCAGGCAAATCATTTCCCAGTGTTCTTGATAGCTAAAAACTAACGAGATGAGTAACTTTTGAGTGGAAGAATCATTCATTGTTTTTGCAAAAAAAATTATAAGAAGAAATATTTTTCATGTAATTACTTCCACAAGAAAAGTCCCAAATTTATGAACCATATAAAGATGCAGGGGCATTGCATAGTTAATCTAGCGGAGGCTAGCTGTGCAATTCACCTAATGTTTTACCTCAAAAAATAGAATACATTCTGCTAATTGGTCTAATATGTCATGAAACGACTTGGTGCCATGGCAAATCGACATAATGAGTATGGGAGGAGAATATCCTCATCACAAATCTTTTTGTTCAGATTGTCGACTTCTGTGCGCAATTAAAACCTCTTACTAAAGATCTAAATCAATTGAATGATACTCTCTGTGATTTGTGCCAAAAGTTCCTAACGAGATACGCACATTGAAATCACAATTGCTTTGATTCTCTTCCAGTATTTACCATAGGCACAACAGGAGGAAACATGACCATATACAGTTAGGCTTTAAATTTTACATCAACCATTCATCGAGTGCCCGAAATGAAATTGATAGTTATAGAGTAAAATTTTTGAATCCTAGATAACTTAGAAAGCAACAAGCAACCATACAGATCGAAACATAATCCACCAAAATATGATCAAATACATCGAGTGCCCGAAATGAACTTGATAGTCATGCAGCAAAATTGAATCCTAGATAACTTACAAAGCAACGGAAAATCGTCCAGATGGAACAATAATCCACTAAAATATGATCAAACACACCAAGAAATCGGGAGAGCGACGAACCTGTACTGGGTGACGTCATAGATCTGGCCCTTGATAGCCATGAGGAGCGGCTTCTTGGGATCCGATCCTCCGTACTCACGGAGCTCCTCCTCGGTAATCTCCCCGAGCTGGAGAGGCGGCGGCAGGGGCTTCTTCTCCCGCTTCCTCAACGGAGGCGGCGACGATGGTTCCTCATGTCGCCGCGGCAGCATCAAGAACCCCATCACTAAGTTAAAAAGGAACAAGATAATCATCAGCAGTGGATAGAATATGACCGGCGAGAGACCTGTGTACGCCTCGATTGCTTGGTTGGCTATGCCCCAGGACTCCACCATTTCTGCCTCCATGCCTCTTTCTGAAAGTGGATATCCAAATGCGCAGTTAGGAAAGCGCGAACGGCATTTATAGACGAAAGAAGTTGCTTTTTCAATTTTGGAAAGAAAAAAAAGGGCAATTTGGGTATTTAATTCCAACACTATCCCTCCCACCAATTTCTTTCCTTTTTTTCATGTATCCAAATCACAGGAAATCAACCGTGTTTATTTTTGCACCAATAGCAAGAAATCATAGTCTCAAAGGTCTAAGTAGTCATACTCCCACGACAAAGATACAATTAATATATTTTAAAATTTTAAATCTGGCAATATAGTGAAAATTTTGGTAGGAAGGGAAAAAAAAACAGAGACAAAAATTAACTTGAATTTTGATGGATTATTGTTTGATCTGGACGGTTGCCCGTTGCTTTGTAAGTTATTTCGGATTCAATTTTACTGCATGACTATCGAATTCATTTCGGGCACTCGATGTGTTTGATCAGATTTTGGTGGATTATATTTCGATCTGTACGGTTGCTTGTTGCTTTGTAAGTTATCTGGGATTCAAATTTTTACTTCATACCTATCAATTTTATTTCGGGCACTCAATGAATGGTCGATGTAAAATTTAAATCCTAACTGTATATGGTCATATTTCCTCCTGTTGTGCCTATGGTAAATACTGGAAGAGAATCAAAGCAATTATGATTTTAGTGTGCAATTCTCATTAGGAACTTTTGGCACAAATCACAGGGAGTATCATTCAATCGATTTAGATCTTCAGCAAGAGTTTTTAATTGCGCATTGAAGTGGACAATCTGAACAAAAAGATTTGTAATGAGGATCTTCTCCTCCCATACTCATTATGTGGATTTGTCATGGCACCCAGTCATTTCATGACATATTAAACCAATTAGCAGAATGTATTCTATTTTTTTGAGGTAAAACAACAGATGGATTGCACAGCTAGCCCCCGCTAGATTAACTATGCAATGCCCTTGCATCTTTATATGGTTCATAAATTTGGGACTTTTCTTATGGAAGTAATTACATGAAAAATATTTTTTCTTGTAATTGTTTTGCAAAAACAATGAATGATTCTTCCACTCAAAAGTTACTCATCTCGTTAGTTTTTAGCTATCAAGAATACTGGGAAATGATTTGCCTGATTCATTGGATATTCTTTGGTACTTCAATGAAATGCTTTAACTCAGTTCTATAGGCTAACAAGTGCATGACATTAACATTTATGTTCGTAGATATGTAGAACTTGCCACAGGTATTTCTTTGTGATAGTGTGCTCTCCCCTTGGAGGCAAATAGACACTGGTATTTATTTTTATAATATGATTGGTTAGTTCTTCTTATGGTTCTTACTAATTGTTCAAGTTGTGTCAATATGATATTTCTTTGTAAAGACTACTCAGTCCCCTTACAATATTGTTGAACAAATGCTTACAATATCAATTATCCTAGTTTGTGTCCTTTATGGCTGATCTAAAGATAAGCTCCCCCGTTGCCATGATATTCGACTTTATTTTCTCACGAACTGTTTCTTAAGATGATAGAAAATTACATTTGGATTTTTCTTTGTTCGCATGTTTTGCATGAACTAACATCTTTAGAAGAAAATTCTGATTACTTTTATGTTCTCTTCTTCAGGCTTTTCTTTGGACCTGGTGGAACTTTTGCTTTGTTTGCCGGGAAAGATGCAAGCCGAGGTTGGGCAAAACTGCCTTTCAAACCAAAAGATCTAACCAGCGATCTCTCTGGCCTCCTCCCTTTAGAGCTTGAGGCCTTGCAGGATTTCGAAAATATGTTCACAAGAAACTATGCGAAGGTTGGGACAGTCAAGAAGATGGTCCCTGTGACTGATTCCTCTGGTTGTGATGCCTCTGTAGTAACGGAAAACAGCACCATGGAGGATGAACCCACCGCTGAAACTGCCGGGAGCTGTGAGCTGCATGCCGAAACTGACAATGACGACCACACAAGCAGTGATCTAAATACTGAGCCAACAGAGAAGGATGTGAAATCAGCTCGTGACCATGCAGCCGTCGAGCAACCAGAAGCAAGCGAGAATTCTCCAACGTGGAATTGAAAGATGTTGGTAGCAGCAAGGATGCAAAAGAGTAACTCGGTTAATCTTCTCGTCGGCATTAGATTACCTACCGTATTTCTTAGCCAAGCAGTTCTTATTACAGAAACTGGCATGTTTTTAAGAGAGCAAAGGGCTGCTTGATTCCATACAGCTAGGGCAGTTCCTTTCCCTTGTCATTCACATATGCACTGCGTTGTTTGTGTTTCCTCTGTTACCACGTCTTTGAATGTACTGGCTCTGCTTTTGGTCTGGCAGATCAAAGAAGTCATCTGGCACTCTCTTGGAGAAGCCTGAATATTTGTTACGCCCAGCGTAGCTAAACAAATCGTCCGAAAAAGAAAAAGAAAAGGCCTTCGACTTGCCGAGTTAGATGAGCCACGGGTATACGCGCCCTATGGGAGGGTGAAGTCACCCTTGAACTTCAGCTCCATTTATTTATTTTTTTAAATTTAATAATTCTGATTTTTTTTCAGGACACCATAAATTTCGTCATTTTCGTATCAATTTTAAAATATCAAATTAAAATGACTAACTTATAAATATTATTATATTTATAAGGTAATAAGCATATTAATTATAATTTATTTATTTTTTTTCTTCTAAACTTGCTTATAACATTGTTTTTTTTCCTTGATATAAAAATTGAAATTTATCAATTTTTGATCTTTGAAATTAGTAATTAGCGTACGAAGTTGTCCTGCGTGTGCCTTTTCCGCCGAGTACGACGACGGAGTCGGAGACTGATCTGGAATGCGAACTGCACTTAGCTAAGTTCTCCATACTATACGGATCTGATACTCAAGTTCACCTACTTTCTTTTTCAAATAGAATGGAAGTGGCCCTGAGGGAAAGAGGAGGAGGTACGGACGCCTGAGAGTCTTCATGTCCGCTTGGCTCCATGGAAAAACCCTATTACTAGAGATAGAGATAGAAAAGTAACTCGCCAGCTCCGAGTGATGGAGAATGATCATAGCACCTATTACTAGTGCAAGTGAAAGGTCTCAAGCCTATGTGAGCTCGCCTCAGTTCATTATGAGGCGCCGCCTACTCCCATGCCTGTGTCGCAGACGATTCGCGGGCTAGTTCTTTCTTCCTTAAAGCATAGGTGCGAGTCGGGCCTGCTACTTACAGAGATGAAACAGGGAGTAGGAGCAATCGTAAGACGTAGCAGAAAAGACTCTAAAAAAGAGTGATAGCGCAAGGGGTTCAGCTTTGTGGCATTGACTTAAGTACTGAAGACAATGGGAAAAGACAGAATTCCTACCCCGCTGGACCCACTTACCCAACGCTTGCCGTGAACCATTTCCACTCTCCCTCCGTCCCTCGTCCATTCGCTTTCTCTTTGGTCGGCCCCTCGAGAAACCCCCTACTTTCTTGAATAGCACTGGCACACCGATTGACCGTGCTATCGTAAGGCAAAGACTGACTTTTACGGAACGAGAACACAACACAAACTCGGAAGCCCGCCCAGTCCTTTGGGCGGGGTAGAGTCCCACGTTCTATTAGATAGACTTTCACCTTCGTATGGAACTCGAGTGTAAGAAATGAAAAGGGAATGGAGGAAAAGGGAGTGTAAGTAATGGAAGGGGAATAGAGGAGAGGGGAAAGGAGATTTACATCTTAAATTGGAGTGTAAGAAAAGTCCAATTTTTGTGAGGAGAAGGGGTATAATTTCACCTCCATTCCTCTCCCTTTCCCTTTCACTCACTTCTTCCCAAACAGGGATAAACTTTTTTTCTTCCTTATTTACCCTTACCCTTCCATTACTTATCCCTCCTTCACCTCCTCCCAAACAAGCCCTAAAGGTGCGTTTGATTGGAAATTTTTATTGATAATTTTGTTAAGGTATCAATAAAAATTTTAGTTGATTTAGATTATGAATAATTACTTGGTAATTATTCATTATTTGGTTATAATCAAAAATCTTTTTAGGGGAATAGGAAAATCTCAAAGAACCAAAGTTTTTATTGATTATCGGGGTTAAGGAAATTTTTTTCCAATATTACTCGTAGCAATATATTAAATGTCAATTTGTCAAAACTCAATCGATTTGCAGTCCATCATCTATCGATGCTCGTCGTCTGTCGCTCGCCGTTTACCGTCGACCGTCGCCATCGTCGTTGTCGCCGCTGCGCCGCCGTACACCGTGCCGCCGCCACCTGCTGCGCCGCCGCTAACGCCACCTGACCGCCGTCGGCCACCGATTAATCTGCCGCCGCCAATCACCGGCCGACCGTCGCCGGGCCACGCCGCTGTCGCTGATCGATCACCCATCGTTGTCGCCATTGGTCAATCAATCGTCGTTGTTGTCATCGATTGATCGACCACCGTCGTCGTCGCCGGTTGGTCAACCGTTGCCGCGGTCGGTCGGTCACCGCCGCCATCGGCCGACCGTTAGTCGATCACCGCCGTCATCGGGCGACCGGGCACTATCGCCGGCCGATCGCTGCCGTCATCATTGGACCAGGTGAAACTTTTGCTTTGTTTGCAGGGAAAGATGCAAGCCGAGCATTGGCAAAAATGTCTTTCAAACCAAAAGATTTAACCAGCGATCTCTCTGGCCTCCTCCCTTTTGGGTTGAGGCCTTGCAGGATTGGAAGATATGTTCACACGCATTGTAGTTGTGAACATATGCAAGGGAAAAAGCTCTCTCTCACGCGTGAATGTGCAGGGGGTACGAATTCAGGGTTCGGATTGCACTACCGTAAGGCGACTCGTATGCGAGCGCGACCAGCGCGCGTCGAATGTACGACCGGTCGAGGCATAATTTGCCCAAGTAGATCCAACCAACCTTTTGCTAATCCATTCCATTTTTTGTAACGGATGCATTGATGTTTGGCGTTGAAACGATCGAGTTGATTACAGACGTTTGAAAAGCGAGCCATTAATTCATTAATTACGTAATGCTATGAAGTTATAAAAGAGGAGACATTGGAGATATGAGATAATTTTTTTGGTTCTCCTCCTTTTCCTCTCTGCTTCGCCGTTGATAGTTTTCTAGTGTGCTCAGTTTGCCGGAAAGACGATCTGTGCTTGATCACTTCCCGGTTTTTGTCGTTGTATCCTGAGAAACAGTCGTCCATCACCCTCGAAAGCATGGAAGAGAGGACGAATTTGTTTTAAGGACACTGTGGAAACCACAGGCCTCGACATCGAGTGGTGCTGCGGAACAACTGAGCGCCTCTTCGCTATGCTCAACCGACTCTGCCATCCGTCGCCTAATCGTTCACAACCGGCTTCACAGATCGATTTTAGAACCAGCTTCTACCACACCGTTCTACCGCGACTTCTCACTGAACTTGTTTTGTCGACTGCTCATGCAGAACTCAACTGAACCAGCTTGGCCGAACTAGCTCTACCGAACTAGCTCTACAAAATCGGCTTTGTCGAACCAGCTCTGCCGAACCAACTCTGCAAAATTGGCTTTGCAGAATCAGCTCTGTCGAATTGGTTCTGCAAAATCGGCTTTGCCGAACTAGCTCGGTCGAACCAGCTTTGCCGAACTAGCTCTACAAAATCGGTTCTGCCGAACCAACTCTGCCTTCGACTTTGCCGAAATTGAAAAGACTGTCCGAAGTCAGTCCAACAGATGTCCCCTTGAAAGAGAGAAATTTGTACAACAGGATCGCAGTGGAGTTCAATATATGTAAGAACGTTTAGAAAATCAAAATTTTTTATTTCGTCGAGATTAACATAATATAATTTAGTCTAGGCAACAATTGCCATGCAGATGAAAAAGGCTCTTAGTTATCAATCCTTCAAAGGGCATCGGTTAATTAATCATGCTCAAAACCTACTGTCCGACTTAACAAGGGAAATGGCGGAACTAATCTTATTTCTTCGGAAGAGTGTTCTCAAAACTTTATTTGGGCTTGATCGATCCTATGTCTGGTCAATTTATGGGCAGAATATTTCTTCCACTGAATTGTTCCTGGCTATCACGGTGACTGACTGATTTGTCACTGGAGCATGATAAATTCTTATAAAAATCGTTGAATTCAGAATGAAGCGAGGGGAAACAATGGTGTTTGGGTGGAGAACAAGCTTAATATTAGAGCAGGGTAATATATTCGAACACAGAGCATTCAGATCATTAACACTGGAGAGGAACGATAAAAATGTTAGGCTTGGTTTCACCGTCTTTTTCATTTTCATTTTTTGTTTTCTGTATTTTTTTACTTTTTGAAACATTATTTTTTCGTATTTTTTAATTTTTTTAGAAACTACTCTTTCATTTTCTAAAAAACATGGTTGAAAAATACAAACCAAATGATTTTTTTTTATTTTCCT
The DNA here is from genome assembly GCA_025175895.1 of Wurfbainia villosa. NCBI lineage: Eukaryota > Viridiplantae > Streptophyta > Magnoliopsida > Zingiberales > Zingiberaceae > Wurfbainia > Wurfbainia villosa. The sequence continues at coordinate 3,829,497 of JAKLTH010000283.1, forward strand.
AAAAAATAAAAATAAAAAATACTTCATTTTCCCCATATCAAATACTACCTTACCTTTTCGACTGGTAGCGCGAAGAAGACTGCTGCGGAAGCAACTAGGAGGGAAATCGGCCAGGAGACGGCCATCGATGACGACAACTAATGGATTAGTTCTATTCGAAATCGAGTCGGAATCAATCGATTAAATTCAGAATCGGAATCGATTCAAATAAATTGATTTTGAAATCGAATCAGAATCGTTCTGATTTCGATTCGATTTGATTCCAATCGATTTCGGAATCGGTCCGGAATCGATTCAGAACCGTTTTGGAACCGTTTCGAAACCGATTCAGAACCGATTTTGATTCCGATTTTGATCTGATTTCGGTTGCTAATTTAAAAGTAAAAATCCTTAACATGTCTACAAGATTATTTTATGATAGAAAAAAGAATAGGATCATCAATACGTTAGATGAATTTGAAAGTTCAAATTCAAAGAAGATGATCCGAAATTATTTCGGAATTGATCCGGAATCGTTTCGAAATCGATTCGGAACCAGTTCAATTGAATTGGTTTCAAAATTAAAACTTTGGAATCAGAATTAATTCGGAATCGAATTTGAACCGGTTCAGATCGATTCCAACATCAACGAATTCGAAATCCATCGTAATCGAATTTGAACTAGAATCGAAGAACCGATAAATATGCCCACGCCGATTGTTCGGTCCCCTATTTTTGCAATTTTTTTTCTCAAAAGCTGCATCTTTCTCGCTGTCTCTCCTTATTGTGTTTCCTCGTGCCTTACATAGCAGAAGAACCAAATAATGATGGATGAATCTTTTGGTCTTTCCGACTGACCTTGAAGCATCGGCTGCCCACGCCGACTTCTGGATGCGAAGAATCCACAACAAGGTCCTTCCTTTACGTTCTCACTCCGCCACAATGTGCTGGAAATAGGAGCTGACGCTGTTTACTTGCGGTGGCGCCGCCGCCGGTGGCTCGGCGATGAAGAATGAACGCTACTCGAAGTCGCTCTCAATATTTTTTAGGGAAAATATTAAATTATTGTAAGGTTAGAATATTTCTTTTTATTACTAAATAAATAATTTAAATAATAAAAATAGGTTTTTAACATCGAGTAAAATGTGCAGCTTTTTTAAAAATGTTTTTATAAATAAATTAGTTTATATTTTATGATAAATATAATGAGCCATAGACTGCAATAATTCAGATCTTGTCGAGGGTCTTAAAAGAATGTTGGGTGTCGTCGTGTAGACTTGTTTTCGACCGTCAAATTCGATTGTAATTTGATCGCAACCGTTGATTCAAGTGGCCATCTGTACCTTCCCTTAAAAAATCTCTCTCTCTCTCTTCTGTCACGCGCGCGCGACCCTGGGAGCTCCTCTGCTGCCCTACTTGGACTCCATGGAGCCACCATCCTTCTCCATCACTTCCGATCTCCGCCGACGCCATGTGGTGCTCCTCCCCTATCCCGGCCGTGGACACATCCACCCGTTTCTCCGCCTTGCCCACCGCCTCGCCTCCCGTGGCTTCCTCACCACCGTCGTCCTCACCCAGGAGTGGCTTTCCCTCCTCTCTTCCTCCTCCCCTCCGCTGCCCCCTTCCGTCCGCTTACGCTCCATCCCCAACGTCGTCCCGTCCGAGCGCGTCCGCGGTTCCGACTTCGAATCCTTCATCCGCGCGGTGCTTGTCGATATGGGCCCCCCAGTGGCCGCGCTGCTCGCAGAGCTCGACCCACCTCCCGCCGTCCTCGTCGCCGACTCCTGCCTCCCGTGGGCCCCTGGGATAGCGCGTCGGATGGGCGTCCCCATCGCCGCCTTCTTCCCCCAGGCCGCCACCGTATTCCTCGCCTTGCAACAGCTCAAAGTTCTTTCGCCGCCGGAGATCGAACATTCCGTTTCCGGTAAGCGCTGTTGATTCGTTGAACTTGATCTAAATCCGATAACCCGGAAAGAAATCGGATCCAAAGCCGTAGCACATTTCCGCTGTCTCAAGTCTCAACTGCTCGTGCATTTGTTGGTAACATGGAAAGATCCATCACATCCTTTGAAGATTGTTCATTTATTAGCTTCGTAATTTAGTTAATTTTGATTGGATTTAAGTCAATTCTTCTTCAATGCCGTTGAATATTTTTTGCTTTCTTTTTTGTCCTAATTTTATGAAATTTCCAAAATCTTACGTGTTGGTTTTTAGCATTGTGTTGACAAACATAAAAAAGTGAGGTTATGGAACAAAGTAATGGATATAAGGTGCCCTACATGATTAGGGATGTCAATGATCATACTAGAGCTAGGCAAGCTGTGAGCTCAAATTCAATCTCGGAGTGAGTGAATATGTGCCTATCACAACTCAAAAATGGTGGACTAGCCCAATATGAGCATTGCCACATTTTGGCTGCCTCATTTCATTGGTTTGTCTTACTAATTTGTTCCTGTACTTGGAAACTCTAGTGTGTTATAACTAAATAGGCTTCTGATTGTCAAGATGTATCGTGCTTGGTCTGAATGTCATGCCTAGCAAGGCCTAACAAATCACAAGTTGGTTGTGCCAAGTGCCAGCTTTGCCATTTGGTGAGGGTGGCTTGCCCATTGGGTACTTCTTACAGATTGTTTTTGTTTCGGTAACCAACAAGTGCGAATTTGCACGTTTGACTATATAAAATTATTGTTTGATACTACAATATCAACTATAATGTCTGTAAGTTGTGTATAAAGTAATAGAATTGTAATGGGATAAGATTCATATAACATACATGCTCAAAATTGTTGGGATGCACTTATTGTTGTTCTTTACTTTGTATCTTTTTACTGAGTCCACATCATTTTTCCCTACATCTTAAGCTTTTCAAGTGTAAATCAGTTACTCGATTGAATCTTCAATACTATCATATGAATTTTATTCTCTTTTAACATGCTTGCTCTTCTTGAAGAATTTTTGAGTCATACTGTTCTCTCTCTTTCCAGATAACGGAAGCAATTACCTCAAGTATGTTCCAAGACCCACCTCTAGCCATTTGGAAGATTTCATCACCCACTCCAACGGCGAAGGCATGCTCAAGGTCTTCACTGAAAGCATATCTTGGTTTGACACTGCTCACTGTATCTTCTTCAATACATTTAATGAGCTCGAAACCAGAGCCCTCCATGCATTACGCTCAGTCCTTGCAGTCCCCTTCTACTCCATTGGTCCTCTTGTCAATGACATTGACACTGAACACACCACAAAATGCTACTTCGACTGGTTGGACTCTCATCCACAAAGGTCTGTGCTGTATGTATCATTGAGTAGCTTCCTTCCTTTCACAAATGAGGAGCTTAAAGAGATTGCCATTGGGCTTCGGATGAGTGGGCATCCATTCCTCTGGTCCGTGTCTGATTCAAAGAACATTGAAGAGCTCATCGGCCAGAAAGGTATGGTCGTTCCATGGTGCAACCAGGCTGCAGTGCTGTGCCACCCTTCGATTGGGGGATTCTTGACACACTGCGGTTGGAACTCGACATTAGAGAGCATTCATGCAGGTGTGCCCATGCTCACATATCCACTCATGTGGGATCAATATCCAAATGGTAAGTTGATCGTGGAAGATTGGCGAGTGGGGTTTAGTTTAAAGGATGAGGAGAAGGGTGTTGTATCCAGCGAGGATATCGCGAGAGCAGTGCGAAAATTGATGGACGTCTATTCCGAGGGGAGCATGGAGTTGAGGAAGGTAATGGAGCTCAAGGGGAAGTCTCATGCTGCTTTGACGGAAGTAGACTTCGACAATTTCATCGAAAAGATCCTGATTCAAGATAATGTAAGATCCTGATTCAAGATATTGTCGAAAGTAAAACATCAGTGTTGAAGTTATTAATTTGTTTTGCAGTGTTAGTTTGGTTTATCAATCATGGGTAGAGTCTATGGATATGTCATTGAAGTTGATCTAATGCAGTGTGGAAATGATCATAAAACATCTTCGAAAGTATTAATTTGTTTTGTGGAATATCTTTGCTGTATCAATTAATAGGTATAGATCGTGGAAATGGTATTGAATAATTTAAAACATAATGACATGTTTGTTAATTGTCATTTCATTCCTGAATAATTACGATTGAATAACTGTATTTCTCTTAAAGAATAAGCTCAAAATTCAAATTTTAACAAAATAATTATTCATTTTAATCTAGACTACTCATTTCTCCCAATAAAATTAGGAGGGAAAATAGCTTTTGTGTTATCCATATCGGTTACTCCAAGCCCTGTAAATTTTTTACTAATTATTTTATAAATTTCTAATTTTAATTTAAAAACTTTATTATTATTATCTTTTGTCTTTGGCGCATAGACGAGAATCACGAGATTCGAGTAAAATAAAATGGAGAGCTTGATTTACAGAAAAAAAAATTCTCCTAAAAAACCTTTTTTTTTTTTTAATTTATGGTCTGAACCGGACTGGGCTATTAGATGGCCGATCGGTTCGGCCCAGTTACTCGTTCAATCGGTTTTAAATTGGAGCTGAGCTCGCAATCGAACCTCCCATTGAGCTCACGTCTTCATCGTGTTTTGCTCACGAAGAGAGAGAGAGAGATTGATCAAGAGTGATGAGCACCGATGGCGGCGGTGCCGGTGCCGGCAGCGATGCTCCATCGATACCAGTCAATATGACAATCTACATCAACAATCTCAATGAGAAGATTAAGCTTGACGGTTAGTTCTTCATTCTGATGCATTAGCGCTCCGCTCTTTCGTCTTATAAACCCTAAAAAGATCAATATTAGTTTTCGGCTTATGCTATCCAGTTATTTCATTGCTATCTTCTCTTCATTTCTCTAATCGTCACTCAATTGCTTTTTCCTACGTCGTGGGAACGTAATATTAAATCTACCTTTTTTTTTATTTGTTGTTTGTTTTAGTTGCTTCACCAGAACTAACATTGATGTTTTCATTATAGAACTCAAGAAGTCCTTGCACGCAGTTTTTTCTCAATTTGGCAAGATTTTAGAGGTCCTTGCTTTCAAGACATTGAAACACAAGGGACAGGCGTGGGTAGTCTTTGAGGAAGTCTCGTCGGCGACTGAGGCACTTAAACGGATGCAAGGATTTCCCTTCTACGACAAGCCCATGGCAAGAGTTTAATGATTACTAAAACCATTCCTAGTCTTGAATATGATTTTGAAAATTTGTATCACTCATGCCTTTGAAAGTTTTATATAATTTCTTGATCCATTCATGAATGATTAAGGTAAATGTTTCAACTTCTATGTATGTGTTGCATATTCTATGATAGTTTTTGAGGACATCATATGTCAATGTTGTGAGATTACAATGCTAAACATAGAGATATTCTTTTTGGGGTTGAATGTGGTGTTTGTATTTTAGACATTCAATGTTTATTTCTGCAAAATATTAACCGTTACTGAATAGAGAATGACAGGCTATTGATGTTCTGGGTTAAAAACAATGAGTTATTCTCCGTGACTGCAACTATACATTTCTCTGACAACACTAGAATTTCCCAACTAGTTTAAAAAAAAATCATATATGCAAATTGGAATTTTCTTTGTTACTATTTTACTTTGTGCATTTGATCATTGGAAGTTCCTAACTTGTTATACATGTATACACAGCAGATGGATTTTTTTTTATAGCTATTATATTCTGTGTATTTGAGCATTTTGGCACAAGGCATTGGTATTGGAGGAAGATATTTCTTCAATTTGCTGTTTTTTAAACCACCACGCATTCTTAAAGAACCCTGTAGGTTCATTCTCAGATCATGGCAGACCATTTATTAGATTTTTCTTGTTTGTATGGACAAATTGATAGAAGATGAATAGACAAAATTTTAGGGAAACATTTATACTTTATATACAGAGTCTAATAGTGTACTTGTTTAGTTTGCCATGAATTAGCTTCATAGCGTCAAAGGTATGACTTAGTGTTCTCATGTCTTTTCAACATAGAATGACAATATATTTTTGCTTATCCAGAAGATTCAGTATGCAAAGACCAAGTCAGATGTAATTGCAAAGGCTGATGGAACATTTGTCCCTCGTGAAAGAAGGAAAAGACATGATGATAGAGGTAGGCCCACCCTTGTATTCTTCTCTCATTTAGCTACCAAAGTTATGCCTTTTCAAAAGATGTGGTGATTGGTGGTAACATGCCTGGTCGAACTTGACTACTTTGGGCATTATTCCACCTACACATTCATTTATTCAAATTTTTGTTATTGGTTTATAAACATCTAGCTCGTGTTTCACAGTGAATTATCTTGAAATTTTATTTTTGATCATGTGTATGCACGACTGACAGTTAACTTGCAGATATTGATTTGCAAAGGCATCATGCATGCAATTTCTCTGTGAAATAATGATGTGAAACATGTTGTAATTTAATTTTTAATTATCAGTGATTTCTAATGGTCTTTTATATTGAGGCTTAAGGTTGAGACTCAATCTGTATTGGTATTTGGTGATGCAGCTGAAAGAAAGAAGCGAGAGCAGCACCATGATGCTAGGCAAGCTGGGGCAGGGTTGAATTCTGCTTATTCCGGTGCCAACGGAGCTGTGCTACATGTAAGCTTCTTCACCTTTCTATTTCTTTTGCTGGGCTTTTAATATGATCTCTAAATCTAAGTTAACTCCACAACTTTGATGCCATCCTTATTTCTAAAATATGCTGGTATTGAGAAAGACTGGGGGAGACTGGGATGAATATCGATTCATTTTTTAGATGAACAATAGTCTTTGATCGAACAACCCTCTTACTAAACTTTGTTTCCTGTAAAATATTTATCCCAAAAAAATAAATTTTTTATATACAAAGAAGAGAGTTTGAGAGTCTTTTCAGTATGGCATACAGATGAGAAAATATTTTTCTGTTCAGTTGTGGTTGAGAAGGCTAGTTGGGCTAGGCTAGCAGAACGGGCAGGGTTGTCTAGGCAGGTCAAGTTAACACAATGAGCTCCGTGTGGCCCTGTGTGCACATGCACAAATAGCTCTTTGGTATTTTGATCCATTCAGTTATTCTAAGTTCCTAATTATACCTGAGAAATCTCACCCATTTTAATATAAGATGCCTAGGACACAGCTTTATAGGACAGTAAGTTGAGAAGTCAAGACTATGGCGTGGCTATGCGTTATTTCCATCAGTGAAGTTTTGTAAGCCCCAACTATTTGTGGTGGATGTGTGAAGTCTATCCATTCATGTTACAGGGACCATTTTTTTTTTTTTTTGATTTACAAGAGGTGTCTGGACAGGGACCATATATATATACAGGACTTGACTGTTTGCGATATAGATGGATTAATCGATTCATTATAATGATGGGTGCTTTGCTTTTAGTGTAAGAATTCTCTTGACAAGTGGAGATACACCTTCCCCATTCACGTTTTCGAAATAAGGAAATAGGGAAGCAAGATTTTGACCCCAACTCAAATTCCTAGAGAATATGATTTGATTAGGTGTGGAATTCTTTATAGGTGTATACCTTCTATGTCATTGACAAATAAAGCATTAGTTTGCTGAATGACAATACTTGGTTATTGGTATTATACTTGGTTTTCATCCTCCTTTTGAGACTCATGTATCCAAACATAAAATTGAATGTGTCGATCAATTTATGTTTGGGTTTCCTCAACATGATTTCCATATCCAACATTTTCAGCTTTCGCAGTTGCCTTTTGGAGGGTCCAAGTCGATGCTACCTGAAGCTCTGGCCTTGCCGAACAACATTCTCTTTGTTCAGAATCTTCCACACGAGGCTACGCCTATGATGCTGCAGATGTTCTTCGGCCAGTATGCGGGTTTCAAAGAGGTTAGGATGGTCGAAGCCAAGCCGGGGATCGCCTTTGTGGAGTATGGAGACGAGATGCAATCAACAGTCGCAATGCAAGTGCTTCAGGGTTTGAAGATCACGCAACAAGATCCTATGCTCATCACATATGCTAAAAAGTAGGCGAGCTTTTTGTTAAACCAATATGAGATGTTCTCATCGTATGCAACCATTGCAGTGGCAGAGAAGCTGTCGTCCATTATCAACGTATAATGATTAGCTTAACGGGGGTATCATTTTTCCGTTTTGAAGCTTCAATCTAAATGTATATATATACCTTTCTTGTGGTTACTGCTGCAGTCGCACTAGTTGGTCAATTTTTGGCTCGGTTTATGAGATCCAGAAAATTGATTGTAAAATAATTTTCGAGGATTAATCTGAAAAAATATTTTATATTGAATATATAAAACTATATTATCCGAATAACTTGATTAAAAATATTACATATATTGAATATTTTTATATAATTTAATTTAAATTTATTAAAAATTATTGTATCACTTTAATCATACTGTTTAAAATTGTAATGGTTATTAAATTATTACTATAATAATTTAAAACATTTTAATTTTTTATCAAATGTAAATTAAAATATATATATAAATGATCTAAATTCTTTTTTATTTTTTAAATAAAAATAATGATTATTTTTAGATGTTTTAAGATAAAATAACAAATAATCAAGATTGAATTAACCAATTTTTTTTATATCGACCTGATTAAATTTTATCATTAAAATCAAATAAATCGAAAGCATGCCAAAATCATTGATTACATATTTGTTAAAAAACATTAAAACTTTTTAATAAAGTTTAACAAATTTAATAAAAATAAAATATTTTAATATTTTTATTATTTAATCAATTTAAACTGTTTGGCCAATTTTTAAAATTTAAAAAACCAAACTTTCAAATAAATTAGTTGGAATCAATTGATTATTTCAGTTGAATTTAAATTTTACTCACCTTTTTAAACATAATGCTTTTTTTTTGTTAAATTTGAAATAGAACTGTCAGAAAATTACTTTGCATTTCGAAAATACAGACAGAAAACAACTACCAAGAAGAGGAGCACAAATGAAGCGCTGATCCTTGCAAAGCAAAATAAACACCTTACCTAAATCTGCCGACCAAAAATTTCAAATCATCTATACATCGTCTAACAAATTCCTGAGGAAGACGCCGGTAGAAACTGAGTTTGAATCAACCATCAGGTATCCAACACACCGATTAGTGAAACATGCCATCTACCCCAAACATTGTGCTGAGTAACTGCACGTCCTATTTATTTCCTTCTAGCCGAAGGCTGCTGGTTGATCCTCGCTTCTAGCCTTCTCGTTGTGCGACGGATGGCTGCTTGCTTCTGACGGTGCGAGTAACTTCTCCGCTTGCTGCATGGGATCAAAAGATGAAAATGACAACAAGGTAATATTGTCTCTTTTCTTTCTTTCTTTTTTCTTCCAAATTATTCATTTCTTGTAAGAGAACAGGTAAAAATTTGGATGAACGGATGGTTCACTTCATCCGTCCATTCGTCAAATCGAGCAGGTGGATGGAAAAATTAATCTTCATCCAGTCATCCATCCTCTTTCACTCAACAGTTTCATGGTTGGTATTAAGTTGTCTATTGTACACTGAAAAATTCAAACAAACAGTTTTATGGGAATTCAGCAAGTCTTTGTCAAGTTGATCATGGAGCATACCTAACTAGTAGTAGCCCTGCAGTGAGAACCATTCCTCCAACAGCCCAAAAGACCTTTTCCCTTATTGGCATTTCTCTCACCCATTGCTGAAAATCTTCAGGCGACATAGAATCGGGAGATTTCAATGAATCAGAAATAGACTCCAGGCTTGCTTTCCCGCCATAGCAAAATGGCTCCTCAAGCCACTGCACTCTTTGCCAATCTTGCTGAACTAAGAAACCTGCAAGGCGGCAGAGCTCTGTACCATTAGAGACCCACTCAGAAGCTCTACCACAGACAATGTCGCTTAAGCCACAAGGTAAGAGAGCCTGATACATGCAAAAACAAATTGAATAAGAAAGCGATTTAAAGCTGATTATTGCATTCACTGTTAATTCAATCAGCAGAAGGTAAAGATGTTTTATATGTAAAACCAAACTAGTTTAATTCTGTCACTCCAACAACATAAATCATGTTAGTCCCAATTAGTCTGCTACATAAATCTTGTACCTATGTTAACCTCCATCCAAAGTAATACTAGCGAGATTTCCTAGTTAACTTTCTTTTATGTGGTCTCTGTCTACCACCCCCCTTCTAGTCCCAGCTAGTCTGTTTGCATCTCTAGCTACTACCGCTCGCATCTTTAGCTCTGGTCGATTCAACTTGTCTAACTATCCTACCTGATAAATGGAGTTTTTATAACCCTTGAAACAAGGTCAGCCGTACCACGATCATATAAAGCTATTCATATGCCAAAAATACTTAACAATTGCTGTTATGTCTAAACAATACAATAATTTGGCTCAGTGAATATGAGGTTACTTCAAAATGCACATTTATCATTTGTCAACTTAGTTATATAACATAGATCTATCTGCTCCGACTAGATTAAAACACCAACAACCTTTTAGCTCCAAGTACAGAAAAGGTACCTGACTCTTGACATCAATGGAGAAATATGCACTTGAACATGCCTGAAAAACCATATCACAGAACGAGGAACAAATTAAAGGTGGTCCAGGCTGAACACCAGTGCGTGGATCGCAAATAGAGCACTCCAAGAGTTCCCACAAATGCAGACATTCTTGACTGGCTTCTCCGGAAGAAGCCAGTTTTCGTATGAGTAGAAAGGCAGGATATGTTTGGGTCACATCACAACAAGTGTTCTGCCGAAATATCCTACACAATGCAAGATCTTTGGGGCCCTTGCTAACTCTTCTAGGAGGTTTTCCTTCGGTGGAAAATGTGGGGAAGCGGCCACCAGGAGAAACACACAATCCAGTGGACTGAGCTGTTATAAATAATCAAAGTGAACTTCAGAAAACATTTCCAAGATGGCACTTTTCATTGAATTAATGACCAAATCAGTAAGCGGAACGGCTAACTTGACAGAATATTAAGTATAATAGCTCAAAGGAAACACCTCTTGGATGAATGATAAAAGAATATAGAGAAACCCAAGTTAACCAAAATTTCATATTCTATTGCCAATTAGCAAAAAAGAATTAAATTCAAGGAGTGTATTTAGCATACACTTGTATTTATAGGATTAACTAATATCTCTGTTTGAAATCTAGTAATTAATTTCCATACAAGTGGGTCTTGGTGAGTTCATCCCATTATTAATATTCTACGTGACTTAAACCATCAATTGCAATTGAGTAGCATAGCAGACTCAACCCATTTGTAAATAATATAAAAATTGCAAACCATTACCTTTACTCCAATCCTGGAAATCTAGTAATTTTCCAAAATGTTCACATCCTAATTGTGACAAGTATATGTATTTGCATGTTGTTATCCTGTTATTAATATTAGTTCTAAATGATGAGCTATTATCTTTAGGTGAACTATCCATGTAATTTCTCGGCTAGGTAGAAATTGGCTTAATTCATATATACACTCAACAATTTCCAATAACTATAAAATGTTATTTATCATGCAATGATCATAAATAGGTGGCCAATTGAGCTCAACTGATTAGTGCACTTCAATTAGTTCACACAATTAACTACTATCACTAGATCAATTTTCTCACATAGTTGTCATACTGCATTAGTTATTACTAATCATTGATCCTCCCTGCACATACAAACGTTAAGTGTGTCACATATCTGTTGTGCTATGGTATAGTAACTTGGTGACCTAGTCTGTGCATTCTATTAGTAAAACAATAAACAATTCAAACGTTAAGTTATTATCTTTACATGAAATCTATCATAGGTGTTATAAGTCGGTGTCATCCTGAGCTTAACTCATAGTAACTATAATCCGTTCAAGTTATGTGTTATACCATTATGTAAAGTTGGCTGAATTGAGTAGAAATACTAGACTTACCTTGTACAAAGAGAGATTAAAATCACGTGTAGTCCACATTGTAACCAGCATAAGTGGGGTTTCTCATGCATATTGTCTTGAGTCAATGGCCTAATGACCCAGCCTATCAATAAGATATATACTCAATCTGAACAAGGATGCATCACCTTTCAAATACATATTGTATATAGGTAGTCTGGTCGGCTTATTCCATTAGTCTAAATAATGAGCCTATGTTTGTACACATGTTACAATTAATCATCAAAAATAAGTTCTCTGGTGTCTATATCATTGCATCTTGTAATATTAAGCTTTAACCAATGAGGTATTAGCTTCGTACAAAGCCCACCAAATAACTTTATTATATATGTATCCAAAAAACACTAAACCAAAAATATAAGCCATTAACACAGCTCACATTTTGTTATGCAATTATTTTAATTATTTTTACCTTCATGTTTACCACATGGGTACTACTGGGAGGTAGCAAGTAAGCATATTAAAGCTACATTTGCACAATGCAGAGTTATACCTCACACTATGTAAACTATATAGTTGTTCTAATTGGGTGATTTAACTAACTAGAACCTTTTGTGATACTGCACTTAAACTATGAGTTATTACTGTCACCACTTTGCTAATTTGAAGCTTTTCTAATATTACGCCCAAACTATCAGCTATTACTATTCCCAAAAGTCACACTTTATTATTATAAGTGGGATGTGCTTTAACCTCAACCCATTAGTAGTACTAAATGAAACACTATGCTATTACCATTTAGAAGACACAACATATAATGAAATAATTGAGTCATTTGGTGGGATCATCCCAATTAGTAATTCTACTCAGGAACAGCAAGTTGTCACTTTCACTCAGAATCAAACATAATTGTCTTGAGGGGATTGCTTAGTGAATTCAACCCATTAGTTAACAAACTAATCTGGAATGATATATATTACCTTAAATCAAAGCTCACCAAATGATTGTTGTGTGTGAGTGGCTTGGAGTGCATAACTCATTAGTTTATTATGCTTAGTCCAAAGTATGAGCTATTATCTTATTGGAAAATTTAGAGTTTTTTTTTTGTTCACTTGCAACCTAACTAGTGAACAATGGCCTCAAAGTGAGCTAATACTTTAACGTCAATTCTTATGAAATTGTTCAAAGGGGATAACATGTTTTTCAAAATCCATTGTTAATACTTCGCACAGCTCCGCTCATGGCAAATACTTCATCATGACCAATCCCAAGCCAAAATAAAGGAGGGGAATTGCATTAATTTGCCGGCCAACATAAAACATACACAAATATTATGTATGGATCCATTAAACTATTACGTTAATGGTAGATTATTCCTCAGAGACCATTATATCTCTATGAGAACTTAAGTATAGTATTAAATATATAAGAATTCTCACATCCTATGTTGAATAAGAATAAATATTGTAAGAATGTTGATTTTCTTAGATTTGAAACATTGAACATAGGAACACTTACCAGTAAAGCAATATAGGTGCTAGATACGATGATTAGGAAAAGAATTAATATTTTATATTTACACGAGAAAAAATAGGTTGGGAAGAAAGCAAAGATGATAAAAAAAAACTAAAGTTTTAAGTTATGATCCAAAACGGAAAGAAAAATGAAAAATATAGTAGGCATTCTTGCAAATGGTTAGTTAAAAAACGTAGTAGGACTAGGTAGGAAGGGAGATAAGATTATAGCTCTGTAGCAAAAAATAAAAAAAAACTACTAATGTAATTAGCATATATGGATCTCAAGTAGTATTAGATAAATATATTAAACATAAGTTTTTGAAAGATCTAGATGCGGTAGTATAAAAAATATTTGAATAGAAGGAGATTTAAATGAACATGTAGAGCGAGAAATGAGAAATATGATAAGGTGTATAGGAGTTATGATTTTGGAACAAGAAATGTAAAGGGAAAACTTATATTACAATAGCATATAAATTTACAATAACTAATACATTAAGAAGAGAAAAGAATAGTGCTTACTTTCAAAAGTGGAAACAATTAGTCGTATATTAACTTTCTTATGATTAGGAAGAGGGATACAAAAATTTATAGAGATTGGAAGGTCACCTCTAGAAAAAACTTAGTTATTGAATATAGGTTAATGGTGTTAGATATGCGTCTCAAACATAATATCAAAAGAAAGAAAATATGCATGACTCTTAGAATTGAGTGGTCGAAGTTAAAAAATGAGAAGCAAAGCATCTTTAATGAGGGAGTAGAAATACAAGTAACAAGTGAAATACATGACGACTTGAAAACGACATGGGATAAGATGATGTCAAATCTAAAAACAGTGTTCAAAAGTATACTTGGTGAGTCAAGAGGACAAACCCTATCAAATAATAAATCTTTGTAGTGAAATGAGGAAGTACAGGAGAAATAGAAAATAAAAAAACTCACTGGACACATCCAAAATAAGTCACCATGCAAATGATATTGTTTTGATTGATGAGACACGTGATGGAGTAAATGTTAAATTCGAATCTTAACGGGAGTTAAAGTTTTAGGCTTAGTAGAGTAAAAATAGAACATGCAAAATTTAAATTTAGTAGTAGACGTAACAAGAGAATTGTTAGATAGAAGATGAAAAATATAGGGTGCTACACCATATAGCTAACCCCACTTTGGCTAGAACACATCGACAAGGTTGGGCTCATCCTTTCAAGTGTACTATAGTTTAAAAAAAAATAGTGAACTATTACCTTGGAGTGGGAGTAGTATTGACAAATTTGAAAGCTGAAGTGAAAAATGCAGTGTGTTGCTCATGTACGTTGAGCCCCATTCCCAGCCTGCATGAACTACAGGCCAGGCTGCCCGAGCTGCCAGAAACGTTGCTCAACCTACCTTCCCTTCTGGAAGCTACCACATAATTGTCATAAGTGCCTTACAAGATTTACCAATTAGTAATAGTAGAAAAATGATTAACCACTATTTTGCTTGAAATTTAGTACTTAATACACATACGTGTGCCCTGTTGGTCCATCCCATTATTAAAATTATACATAGCTGAAATCATTAAAGTATGGCAATGTCATGTCACAATTGAGTAGCATGCGTAGTGGACTCAACCTAATCTAAAAACATATAGATAGTGAATGATGCACTTATTTTAGCCCCAATTCAACCTAACAACTTATTCATTTCTCAGTTTACACCATAACATCCATGAGCATATGTATTGGGTGATGTTATCCTATTAATAATACAAATTATAAATAGAAAGCTATTATCAGTAGGCGACCTATGCCACGTAATTGTTTAGGCTTCATGTAAATTTGGCTCAATTCATTGTTAATATCCTGCTCAACCAAGTAATTCATCATAACTGTCAAATGATGCCTACCATGCAATGACTATAGATAAGTGACCTAGTGTGCTCCACTCGTTAGTTATATTGCATTTGTGTACTGAGCCAAGACCCAGCTATTGCCATTACTGAAAATCTATCATTCAATTGTCATGAGTGTTTGCACCCATTAGTTATACTACACTCATTCCCAAACAACCTCTGTTGCCTTCATGGATGCTTTCAAATTCTTTGTTGAGTGGGTGGTCATGTGCGTTCAGTCTTTTAGTTATATTAGAGTCAAATCAAATGATAAGCTAGTCCATTTATTGAAAGTCTGTCATATAGTATTCATGAATGGTGGTAAGTGAGCTATTCCAATCAGTGATACTGCAATAAGCTCAAATAGAGTTATTGCCTTTGTGAGAAGCGCACCATAAAACTATTATTATCAATCACTAATTCTACTTATCGGCACAACACGTTATCACCTTGATATGGAGTCTAACAGAGTTGTCCTGAGTGGATTGCTTAACGGGCTCAATCAATTAGTAATTCTACTTATTCAGAAAGTAAGCTATTACCTTGATTCGAAATTTAACACATACTTGTCCAGAGTGGATCAATTAGTAGACTCAATTCATTAGTTAATATAATCATAAAAAATGGTATCCTATTATCTTCATTTGAAGATCATCAAAGGAATGTTATGAGAGGATGATTTTGCGAGCTCAACTCGTTTGCAATGTCATGCTTAGCCCAAAGGATGAGCTATTACCTTCTTGCAAAATTTGGAATATGTCTGAACCAAACAACTCCATATCCTCAACTTCAACCATTCAAACTAACTCCTCCTTGCTCATTAAAAAATAATGATACAAATGTTTCTTTGATGAATTCCATCCCAATTCTTCCAAATACAACCAAAGTAAATCATTTACATTCCACCAACACACAAACCCTCCAGATAGCTACTCATCATTCACATTAGAGGGAAAAATCGAGTCAATGAAATAAATCTCAGCAGCAAGATTGCGGGAGAAATATGACAACAAAGCAAATGATCAAGACAAACCCACATCGACACCACGAAAGTTAAGCCAGCAAATAAATCGATATTCAAAATCCACAACGACGAAATAAAACACCAGGGAAAACCTATTTGCGATAACCAGCAATGTTCAGAGACAGATCTAAGAAACTACCGGAATAAGGCAATCCATCGCATCCGAGAAGATTCAAGGATTTCGATCGGGAGTGTCAGCGAGGTTTTCACGGTCAGGGAAAAAGACTTGGAAAAGAGTACGAAACCTTACCAAAAGATAAGGTAGCAGAGATCGGATAGAAGCAGACAAGAATCAGCAGCAGCAACAACAAAGGCGACCCACCGCCACCGCCACCGCCTCCGCTGCCGCCCCCCATTGGCTATATCAACTCATCCCGACCAGTCTGTCGTCGCCGTTAGATGATATCGACTCGCCATTATAAGAAACGGGTCGGGTAGTCGAAAGAGATACTACCGATCCAATTTGACCCGTCTTAATATATCGGACCATCGCTGTGCAAGCCATTTAACAAAAAGACAAACTCTATAGTAACTTTTATTATCAACCAACATTTTTTTTTTTAATTTCTAAACTTCATTTTGTAAAAATAAAATAATTATGTTCACAGTTTGAATTCATTAGAAGCAAACAGTGTGTAAAAAGTGATTTGATTTTCTATATTCAATTATCAACAAATTTGAAATTAAAAAAAATATTTACTTTACTAGAAGAAAATCAGAAATTTTCACAAAAAAAGAAATAAATATTCCAGAAAACAAGTACCAAAATTACAGTGTGGAAAATTATTATCGCTGATTGCAGGACAGTTGCGCAAAGGCTGACTACAAAAACTTTACATTACTAAAGCGCAAGTTCTTCCATTTCTCCGTTTAGCCCTAAATTATTCAATTACAATAAAAGGGAAAAAAAACCAAGGTAAGCAAATATATACCAATGAGTAGTACATGGCATTCGATCCAGGACCCTGATTTACTTGTTACACACCTCTCAAAGGGATTTTGAGAAGCCTAATCCGATGGTTCCTTCACCATGCTACCTATACATACAATGTCGACATATCACTGCACAACCTGAAGGCCAAACCAAAATAGACCTTTTGGATTCTCAAGTAGCACAGCGATACATTAAGCCAAGGCAGTAAGTTCCTCGTCGGTTGTATCAGACGTGGTGAACTCTATCGATTCATCCTGGTTCGGGATGTCACTCTGGGTGTCAGCTTTATTGTCATTGCCATTGCTGTACGACATCTTATGCCTTAGCTTCGTTGTTAGCTCTTCTCGGGCCACTCTGTTCTCGACGAGAGAGCATTTGATGGTGTCTTTCCCTCGGAAACTTTGTGCTTTGACACATGGCACCACCTGATTTTTGTAATGAGCTCGTGTTTTTAGCCTAGATCTATTAGCTCAGACTCCCGGCCGATCCCCTTGCCGAAGTGGAGTTCAAATTGTGCTGTCCTAAATGGAGGAGCATGCTTATTCTTCACGATTTTTACCATGACTTGGTTTCCTATAGTCTGCAAGATGCCACTCAATATAAGATTGTAATCCCGATTATGAGTAATTAAGATCAAATATGTTCAAGGAAGAAAAAAAGAACATGGAACTCTACGGATTAATCAATAGCCAGGAGTTCTCAGTTTCAAGCTTCTCGACATTCACCTGGAAAAGGAGGCTATGAGTAACTCAACTATGCTATCCATACCCTGTTAAGTACTGAACAAGTGGTCCACTGTCCTAGAGTCAATCATTTCCTACTTACCCGCATAGTTATAAAAAGTGGAACAATAATTAAACTGAACAAGCTCTGGGCCACCAATTCAAAAGTCAAGCCAATGCTTCGGTCAATCAAATTGCATATCAATCCAGATGTCAACCCAAAAAAATTAATTGGTCTAACTGATCCAAATTGAGAGCTCTAACCTCTAGTTGCATATTATCATCCAAGCTAATTGGTTAAACTGGCCCAAATCAATCAACTCTACTTGTATATTCATGACATCCATTTAAGAAAAAAAAAAAACCCGCCTAAAATCTACTAATGAAAAATCATAGTTATCAATAAACCTTATAAAATCTAATTTACTAGCACATAAGAAATGAGTGAGTATTAATATAGAAACTAGAATAACCAAAATACAGGTAATTCTAGTTGGCTTTAAGATCATAGGATGATCATAAGAAATTACCTGTATTTCTTTCCGTCAAAAGTTCGAAAAGCATAGCTTCATGATCATCCTATGATCTTAAAACCATAACTTGGCTGAGATGGACCAGTTGCTAGTTTCCAATACCCTCAAAAGTTAACTTGTCAAGTTTCATTGATCGTATTCTTCCAATACGATCAGAGAGTCTAGAAATGAAGACTTTGTTCAAAAGATGATCATACTATCAGCCCATATGAACCATGAAAAGGCAAATCTCAAGAAGTTAATCCAGAATTTGAAGTCCATATTAGAGGAACATTAATAGTCCTGAGTTCTCTTCAGCAACAATGATTCAATTTCAGTACAGATAACCTTACTGAATAGGAAATAAAGAAGTTCAAATCGAGTTGCAAGACTCTAATCTAGAAAGAACATTATGAACTAAGTCTCAGGCTTCTTCAAGTGTTTTACACTGCAGATAACAACCTCCTACTCTAAATTATTCTCACACACCTTACATGTTGTAGCTATATTAAAAATAATATATATATTGAAGCGTTTACCGGTTGTTGCACTAGTGTGCCATCTTCCTTATCTTTGCAAGTGTCTTCACGATTTTACTCTCTTCATAGTAGTCCTTTTGCCTTTTCTAACAAGCTAGACATCATTCAATATATATGCTTCAACTTAAGGTGTTAGAATATATAGATTTAGCCCCATGGGATATTATGTCATTAGGCATTATAGTTGGATATATATCTAAAATATTGGTGCAAATGCTCTCTTTTCCAACTGATAATGAAAATAAACAGAAAGACATTCACCAATATGGTTGATATGAAAGTGAAATAATATTATAGAGCATCTTAGAGAAATGCCTGAGGGGTAAAATTTAATGTCAATTTAATTTCCTGTCATAATGGGACTGTAAGAAAATCAATCTGTGAAACAGGAAGGAAAAAATAACACTAATCTAAGTAGAAATTTTTTAAAAGAAACCATTAATTCGTTTGATAAATAGAGTTATCTGAGTTGTTCCTCAGATAATGTGCAATAAGATTTGTTATTTATACATGCAAAGAGAATGATTCAACTTACTTAGTAGTAGCTGAATAGTGAAATGTCGATGTACAAAAACCTTTAACTAAATACTACAACAAAGCGGAACAAGCCTTACCAATGCAAAACATGTAGTAGAGAAGTTTATTTTTGAAGCACATGTCCTCTGCTGCCAGAACCCACCTTGCAAGTTTTGCATCCGTAGTTGGGAAACCCTTAAAACCCCACATAAGCGGGTCGTCCAATTTGCTATATGACGCAAAAAAAATATAAAAAAAATATACTATCACTTTTGAGATAAAAATGGTGCACATAAACTATATTACTGATTTGTTCGACAAGAAAATAATGTAACATATCAATAACGGAAATACAGGATAGAAAAATAAAAGCACAGGAATAATGAACCTCTACTAGATGTCATGTGTAATCTCAATGCCCCTGATCCATAAACCTTTCGATGTGAAAGTTTCTGCTCAGATATCAGAACAAACATTCAAATTCATTTAATAGTTAATCCTACTGACTGAGACAGGAGAGATTCTGCTTACATATGTTGAATCAGAAAAGAGCTCAAGTTCCTTACCTTAAAAAGGCAGATGACAAAGATAGTACATGGGGAGAAATTACGATATAGACTGTGAATCTCCACATTAAATTTCATTTTAAGCACAATTTCCTTAACTACAAACTATCAATGTCTCTTGTCATCATGTTTAATGAAACCCACAATCCTAGAATTATGCCACTCACATGTAAGCCCACCACCAATAGGGAAGAGACTCTTCTCCTTATGAGCAGACCGGACTAGAAGAGTAGACCAGAAGAAATTTTCTTGGGATTTAATCCCATAATGGGAAGAGAAAATAGTGACTGATGGTGATTTAAAGGAGCAGCTGAAGAATATAAAAGTTCGTCTCTGCAACGACGACCAGAACACCGCTGGCAACGGTGACTCTAAAGACAGAAGCTACAACTTCATCCGCATGTTGTGCACCCGCTTACGATTTCTGATAAATACTTTTCATCTTATTTCTTTTGATTCTGAACAAAAATCTCTAGCATTGTTGTATTTACTAATCTCCAACTCGTATTATACATTGTCCCTGATAATATGTCTAAATTTTTTCCCTCGAACAATTGCAATTCCATTAACAGAGTATTTACTTCAAAAAAATAGTTTAAGCAGACTGCCTCCCTTCAAAAAAAAATAGTTTATGTAGTGTCTCCCTTGGGCAGCCGGAGAAAGAGCAACGAGCTTTATACCATTAGTTGGAAACATAAACTCTATTTCAATACATGACTCTTGTTTCAATCTATAAAATTTCAATTAAGTAGTGCCAAGATGATTTTAATTTATTTTCACTGTTTAGAATTAACAATCAAATAATTTATCTATCATAATTAATCTATTTTTTTCACTATTTTATAGGTCAGTTCGAGAATAGTATCAAAAACAATAATAAAAGAAAAGGTATAATATAGTTATAATTATCCATTCATTAATGGTGCAAAATAAATATATGATGAGGGATTAAAACGAAATGTGAATTGAAGGTCAAAAAATTCTCTGATAAATTAGGATTTAAATTAGAAAAGTCAAACAATTTTTACCAATCTATTGAACAAGAATCTTGTCAAAGTTGAGAGAATATGAAGATTCGACTCCAGACTCTGCTTGAATTTAAACAACACTACTATAAGAATAACAGTCGTCACCTCTTGGCAAGAGTGGAGGAAGGCAATTTGGACAAGAATTTACTAAGAAATGAGGAGAAGATCAGGAATTCCTTCGCCCAACTATACAAAACCATCGCCCACCTCAAGAGTTATACGTAAACTTGGTTTTTTATTTAATTTTGTTCTTTTTGCATCCAACACCAGCAAATAAAAAATAATAAGAGTATGTATAATTATATATTTATGTTTACTTGCAATTCTTTGAACACGGAGGTTTTTAAAGAGATATTCAGAAATTTCAAAAGGTAATAATTTATTTGTAGAAAATTTATGTTTCTTTTTTTTAGTTTACCTCTTAGAGTTAGTTTCTTCAATATTAACTAATTCTTTGTCAGATAGATAAAAAAATAAAACTAGAATACTTTAATTAGTATATATTAATTCATGGGCAAAGTGTTATGTGAACATGACTTCCACCTTATCTCTTAGCTCTAACAACTACATTAATATTAATTATATATATATGTTTGAGTATTAATTGAAATTTTAAAGATTGAAACAAGAGATAGATGTATTGAAATAAAGTTTCTGTTTCCAATTAATGGTGTCAAAACTGTTGCTCTTTCTCCGACTAGTTACTCAAGGGCGGTATGCTGCCTAAACTATTTTTTTGAAGGGAGACAATTTATATAAACTATTTTTTTCTGAAATAAAGACTCTGTTAATAGAATTGCAATTGTTTTAGGGAAAAGATTTAGACATATTATCAGGGATAGTGTGTAATACGAGCTGAAGATTAATAAATACAATAATGCCAGAGATTTTTATTCAGAATAAAAAGATAAAAAGTATTTACCAGAAATTTTAAGCGGCTGCAAAACGTGTGGATGAAGTTATAACTTCTGTCTTTAGAGCCACTGTTGTTGGAGTACTCTAGTCGTCATTGCAAAGACGAACTGTCATATTCTTCAACTGCTCCTTTAACTCACCATTTTCTCTTCCCATTGTAGGATTAAATCCTAAGAAAATTTCCTCCAGTATATTGTTCTACTCTCCAATTGGATCCGATGTCATCTAACGAAGAGCTAGAGGAAGGACACTCATAAGAAGAAGAGCCTCCACTTCCCTGATCGGATTCGATCTTATTTTAGAATGTCATAAAGGAAGGATGGGAGAATAGAAGGAGAGGAAGAAAGAAGCGCTTGAAACAGAGAAGAGTCTGAGAGAAAGAAAAAGGCGGTTTCACAGCGGAGGGTGCTAGAGAAGAGGTTGCAGGGATAGGTACTTGCTCAATTGGAGAGAGCAAGTAAAATGAGAAAGAATGGCTAATGTGATTCTTGTGCGGTGAGGAGGGCACGTCGATAGGCGAGACTTCGACGAGGCATGAGTGGGTGTGAGTGGAGTTGAGAAGCAGCGATCTTTGGGAAGGCCCCCACGGCCAAGATCGCCAGCGCCCGCGTGATCCCGCTCAGATGCTCCGCCCGCCTTGCCCACACCATTATCCTCCTTCCCCCTCCGCCCATCCCGCACCCGAGCTCGATTGATCCGTCGCCGGCGCCCCTTGATCATGAAGGAAAATGTGGTCGGTCAACTCGGAAGTCTCCTCTCGACCACGACAGTTGCAATGGTTGTCGGACGCCGGAAGTGGAAGCTAATAGCCAGACTAGGGCAGGTAACCTTAAACGAAGACAACGAGCCCAACCCATATCCTCCCTTTATATATATCCGACCAATATATATAAGGTGAGGATATGGGTCGGGTTCGTTGTCTTCGTTTAAGGCCACCTGCTTTAGTCTGGCTATTAGCTTCCACTTTCAACGTCCGACAACCACCGCAGCTGTCATGGTCGAGAGGAGACTTCCGAGTTGACCGACCACATTCTCCTTCACGATCGAGGGGCACCGACGACGGATCAATCGAGCTCGGGTGTGGGATGGGCGGAGGGGGAAGGAGGATAATGGTGTGGGCGAGGCGGGCGGAGCATTTGAGCGGGATCACGCGGGCGATCTTGGCCGTGGGGGCCTTCCCAAAGACCGTCACTTGCTTCCTCAACTCCACCTCCGTACACAACACTCATCCGCCTCGTCAAGTCTCGCCCTATCGACGTGCCCCTCCTCACTGTCAGCAACCACATTTCGACATTAGCCATTCTTTCTAATTTTACTTGCTCTCTCCAATTGAGCAAGTACCTATCCCTACAACCTCTTCTCTAGCACCCTCCGCTGTGAAACCACCTTTTTCTTTCTCTCAGGCTCTTCTCTGTTTCAAGCGCTTCTTTCTTCCTCTCCTTCTATTCTCCTATCCTTCCTTTATGACATTCTAAAATGAGATCGAATCCGATTAGGGAAGTGGAGGCTCTTCTTCTTATGAGTGTCCTTCCTCTAGCTCTTCGTTAGATGACATCAGATCCAATCGGAGAGTAGACCAAACTAGAACAGTAGACCAAAGGAAATTTTCTTAAGATTTAATCCTACAATAGGAAGAGAAAATGATGGATTATGGTGAGTTAAAGGAGCAGTTGAAGAATATGATAGTTCGTCTTTGCAATGACGACTAGAGCACTCCAACAATAGTGGCTCTAAAGATAGAAGCTATAACTACATCTATACGTTTTGCAACCGCTTAAGATTTTTGGTAAATACTTTTCATCTTATTTCTTTTGATTATGAATAAAAATCTATGGCATTAATATATTTATTAATCTTCAGCTCGTATTACACACTATCCCTGATAATATGTCTAAATCTTTTCCCTAAAACAATTGCAATTCCATTAACAGAGTCTTTATTTCAGAAAAAACAGTTTATATAGATTGTCTCCCTTCAAAAAAATAGTTTAGGTAGAGTACCTCCCTTGAGCAGCTAGTCGGAGAAAGAGCAACAATTTTTACACCATTAATTGGAAACAGAAACTCTATTTCAATACATCTATCTCTTGTTTCAATCTTTATAATTTCAATTAATACTCAAACATATATATATAATTAATATTAATGTAGCTGTTAGAGCTAAGAGATAAGGTGGAAGTCATGTTCACATAGCACTTCGCCCATGAATTAATATATACTAATTAAAGTATTCTAGTTTCATTTTTTTTTTCTATCTGACAAAGAATTAGTTAATATTGAAGAAACCAACTCTAAGAGGTAAACTAAAAAAAAGAAACATAAATTTTCTACAAATAAATTATTACCTTTTGAAATTTCTGAATAATCTCTTTAAAAACCTCCGTGTTCAAAGAACTACAAGCAAACATAAATATATAATTATACATACTTTTATTATTTTTTATTTGCTGATGTTAGATGCAAAAAGAACAAAATTAAAAAAAAGACCAAGTTTACGTATAACTCTTGAGGTGGGCGATGGTTTTGTATAGTTGGGCGAAGGAATTCCTGATCTTCTTCTCCTCATTTTTTTTAGTAAATTCTTGTCCAAATTGCCTTTCTCCACTCTTGCCAAGAGGCGATGACTGATATTCTTATAGTAGTATTGTTTAAATTCGAGCAGAATTTGGAGTCGAATCTATAGATTCTCTCCACTTTGAAAAGATTCTTGTTCAATAGATTGATAAAAATTGTTTATCTTTCCTAATTTAAATCCTAACTTATCAGAGAACTTTTCGACCTTCAATTCACATTTCGATTTAATCCCTCAACATATATTTATTTTTTATTGTTAATGAATAGATAATTATAAATATATCATACTTCTTCTTTTACTATTGTTTCTGATATTATCCTCGGACTAATCTATAAAATAGTGAAAAAATATATATTATTTCTAATAGATAAATTATTCATTGTTAATTCTAAATAGGGAAAATCAATTAAAATCGTCTTGACACTGTTTAATTGAAATTTTATAGATTGAAACATCTATAACTTTTTGGCTTTAAGTACAGAAAAGGTACCTGACTCTTGACATCAATGGAGAAATATGCACGCGAGCATACCTGAAAAACCATATCACAGAACAAGCAACAAATTAAAGATGGTCCAGACTGAATACCAGTGCATGGATCGCAAATAGAGCACTCCAAGAGTTCCCACAAATGCAGACATTCTTGACTGGCTTCTCCAGAAGAAGCCAGTTTTCGTATGAGTAGCAAGGCAGGATATGTTTGGGTCACATCACAACAAGTGTTCTGCCGAAATATCCTTCACAATGCAAGATCTTTGGGGCCCTTGCTAACTCTTCTAGGAGGTTTTCCTTCGGTGGAAAATGTGGGGAAGCGGCCACCAGGAGAAACACACAATCCAGTGGACTAAGCTGTCATAAATAATCAAAGTAAACTTCAGAAAACATTTCCAATATGGCACTTTTCATTGAATTAATGACCAAATCAGCAAGTGGAACGGTTAACTTGACAGAATATTAAGTATAATAGCTCAAAGGAAACACCTCTTGGATGAATGATAAAAGAATATAGAGAAACCCAAGTTTACGAAAATTTCATATGCTATTGCCAATAAGCAAAAAAGAATTAAATTCAAGGAGTGTATTTAGCATATACACTTGTATTTATAGGATTAACTACTATCTCTGTTTGAAATCTAGTAATTAATTTCCATACAAGTGGGTCTTGGTGAGTTCATCCCATTACTAATATTCTACGTGATTTAAACCCGTCAATTGCAATTGAGTAGCATAGCAGACTCAACCCATTTGTAAATAATATACAAATTGCAAACCATTACCTTTACTCCAATCCCGGAAATCTAGTAATTTTCCAAAATGTTCACATCCTAATTGTGACAAGTATATGAATTTGCATGTTGTTATCCTGTTATTAATATTAGGTCTAAATGATGAGCTATTATCTTTAGGTGAACTATCCATGTAATTTCTAGGCTAGGTGGAAATTGGCTTAATTCATATATACACTCAACAATTTCCAATAACTGTAAAATGTTATTTATCATGCAATGATCATAAATAGGTGGCCAATTGAGCTCAACTGATTAGTGCACTTCAATTAGCTCACACAATTAACTACTATCACTGGATCAATTTTCTCACATAGTTGTCATACTGCATTAATTATTACTAATCATTGATCCTCCCTGCACATACAAACGTTAAGTGTGTCACAAATCTGTTGTGCTATGGTATAGTAACTTGGTGACCTAATCTGTGCATTCTATTAATAAAGCAATAAACAATTCAAACGTTAAGTTATTAGCTTTACATGAAATCTATCATAGGTGTTGTAAGCCGGTGTCATGCTGAGCTTAACTCATAGTAACTATAATCCGTTCAAGTTATGTGCTATACCATTATGTAAAGTAGGCTGAATTAAGTAGAAATACTAGACTTACCTTGTACAAAGAGATATTAAAATCAGGTGAAGTCCACATTGTAATCAGCATAAGTGGGGTTTCTCATGCATATTGTCTTGAGTCAATGGCCTAATGACCCAACCTATCAATAAGATATATACTCAATCTGAACAAGGATGTATCACCTTTCAAATACATATTGTATATAGGTAGTCTGGTCGGCTTATTCCATTAGTCCAAATAATGAGCCTATGTTTGTACACATGTTACAATTAATCATCAAAAATAAGTTCTCTGGTGTCTATATCATTGCATCTGGTAATATTAAGCTTTAACCAATGAGGTATTAGCTTCATACAAAGCCCACCAAATAACTTTATTATATATGTATCCAAAAAACACTAAAGCAAAAATATAAGCCATTAACACAGCTCACATTTTGTTACACAATTATTTTAATTATTTTTACCTTCATGTTTACCACATGGGTACTACTGGGAGGTAGCAAGTCAGCTAATATAATATTAAAGCTACATTTCCACAACGCAGAGTTATACCTCACACCATGTAAACTAGATAGTTGTTCTAATTGGGTGACTTAACTAACTAGAACCTTTTGTGATACTGCACTTAAACTATGAGTTATTACTGTCACCACTTTGCTAATTTGAAGCTTTTCTAATATTACGCCCAAACTATCAGCTATTACTATTCCCAAAAGTCACACTTCATTATTATAAGTGGGATGTCCTTTAACCTCAATCCATTAGTACTACTAAATGAAACACTATGCTATTAACATTTAGAAGACACAACATATAATGATATAATCGAGTCATTTGGTGGGATCATCCCAATTAGTAATTCTACTCAGGAACAAGTTGTCACTTTCACTCAGAATCAAACATCATTGTCCTGAGGGGGGGATTGCTTAGTGAATTCAACCCATTAGTTAACAAACTAATCTGGAATAATAGATATTACCTTAAATCAAAGCTCACCAAATGATTGTTGTGTGCGAGTGGCTTGGAGAGCATAACTCATTAGTATATTATACTTAGTCCAAAGTACGAGCTATTACCTTATTGGAAAATTTGGAGTGTTTTTTTTTTTTTGTGTTCACTTGCAACCTAACTGCTGAACAATGACCTCAAAGTGAGCTAATACCTTAACATCAATTCTTATCAAACTGTTTAAAGGGGATAACACCTATTTCTAAATCCATTGTTAATACTTTGCACAGCTCCACCCATGGCAAATACTTCATCATGACCAATCTCAAGCCAAAATAAAGGAGAATTGCGTTAATTTACCGGCCAATGTAAAACATACACAAACATTATGTATGGATCTATTAAACTATTGTGTTAATGATAGATTATTTCTCAGAAGGAATGTGACGTCTTAGCAAAGACCGTTATCTCTCTATGAAAACTTAAGTATAATAATAAATATATAAGAATTCTCATATCCTACGTTGCATAAGAATAAATAGAATATTGATTTTCTTAGATTTGAAACATTGTACATAGGAACACTTACCAGTAAAGCAATAGAGATGCTAGATATGATGATTAAGAAAAGAATTAATATTTTATATTTATACGAGATAAAATAGGTTGGGAAGAAGGCAAAGATGATAAAAAAAAACTAAAGTTTTAAGTTATGATATAGAACAGAAAGAAAAATGAAAAAATGTAGTAGCTATTCTTGCAAATGGTTCGTAAAAAAACGAAGTAGTAGGACTAGGTAAGAAGGGAGATAAGATTATAGCTCTAAAGTTTGTAGTAGCAAAAAAAAAAAACTACTGATATAATTAGTATATATGCACCTCAAATAGTATTAGATAAATATACTAAACATAAGTTTTTGAAAGATCTAGATGCGGTAGCATAAAAAATATTTGAATAGAAGGAGATCTAAATGGACATGTAGAGCGAGAAATGAGAAATATAGTAAGGTGCATAGGAGCTATGAGTTTGTAACCAGAAATGTAAAGGGAAAACTTATATTACAACAACATATAATTTTACAATAACTAATACATTAAGAAGAGAAAAGAATAGTGCTTACTTTCAAAAGTGGAAACAATAAGTCGTAGATTAACTTTCTTATTATTAGGAAGAGGGATACAAAAATTTATAGAAATTGGAAGGTCATCCACAGAAAAACTTAGTTATTCAATATAGGTTAATGATGTTAGATATACGTCTCAAACATAATATCAAAAGAAGGAAAATATACATGACTCTTAAAATCAAGTGGTCAAAATTAAAGAATGAGAAGCAAAGCATCTTTAATGAGAGAGTAGAAATATAAGTAATAAGAGAAATACATGACTTGAAAACAACATGGGATAAGGTAATGTCAAATCTAAAAACAGTGTTCAAAAGTACACTTGGTGAGTCAAGAGGACAAACACTATCAAATAATAAATGTTGGTAGTGAAATAAGGAAGTACAAGAGAAAAAGAAAATAAAAAGACTCACTTGACCATCCAAAATAAATTACCATGATATATCTTATTTGCAAATGATATTGTTTTGATTGATGAGACTCATAAAGGAGTAAATATTAAGTTCGAATCTTGACGGGAGTTGAAGTTTTAGGCTTGGTAGAGTAAAAATAGATTATGTGAAATTTAAATTTAGTAGTAGACGTAACAAAATTATTGTTGATAAAAGATGAAAAATATAGGGTGCTACACCATATAGCTAACGCCGACTTAGTGTTAGGCCCCGAGATGTCAGTTCGGTACCCCACTCGGTGACAGTGTATAATAGAAATACCTAAAAACCATATGATCTCAAATATCTCAAAGAATTCATTATAATGTCTATATTCATGAAAATATAGGTTTCTACATAAGTTGCAAATGCATCTAGATAGAAAATCGATGAAACAAACCAAATGCATCAAAACAGAAATCAAATCGGAGAGACAGTAGATCGATATCTCTGAGCGACTTTATGTACAGCAAAATCCCTGAAATATCAAAAGGGTACTCGAGCCTGCAAAACTGGAGGCCAAATAAAACAGACATTAGCACAAATTGTTAAGTGAGTAATAGGGAAAGATATGCATGAATTTAATCATGTTTAAGGGGCCAAAGGAGCTTGTAAAATTATAATTTCTTCTTTCCTTTTTGTTTCAATTATAATCTGACAGATCAACTAAATAGCAGTGTTCTAAAAATCGGCGATTTTACCCGATTAGGCGGCGCGTAGGCGGTGGACGCTCATCCACCGCCCCGATATTTCCAGAGGCGACGCCGCTAGGCGTCGCCGCATTAATCGGCGTCGTCGACCGCTTTAATCGGCGCCCAGAACGATTAATCGATGGCTTCGATTAATCGGGGCGACCGACCCGGCAAGCGTAGTCGCGAATTCGCGATTCACGAATCGCGATTTCTGAATCAGTAAATCACTAAATCCTAATCGTGGCAAATTTTGGAATCCCTACCTCTTCGCTTCTTCGTCGCCGCGCCAGGCGAGCCGACTTCACGCGTGGCCGAGTCGCTCTGTCTGTCGCCGACCGCGTCGCCGACGGAAGCCAAGCACCGATCCGGATCCCCAGCCTCGTCGACACCCTTTCCGCTTTCATCGCTCACCTTTCTCCCCTCTCTGAGCTCTCCCTCGTCCCCGGATAGGTCGCCGGCTGCTCTGTTGTCGGCCCTTCCCTTCGTCGCACGCCACAGTCCAGACTAAGGTAAGGGATTAATTATACAAGAGTTATATGTTTTGAACTTTTGATTGTTTTCATTTTCAGGAGTCTGACACGGTGAAGGTGAGAAACAGCGCTGTGTTGAGCCTGGCACGCGCTGTGAGCACAACACGCGCAGTCGCCCGAAAGCGACACGCTGTGGTGCTCAACATAGCGTGTCGACCGTGAGCTTATACATGCTCGTGAGCCGCGAGCACAACACGCGCCGGGTGAGCGACACGCCTTTGCGTTGAGCACAACAGCGTGTCGCCGACAGAAATGCGACACGCTGTGTTGAGCACAACACAGCGCGTCGCATATTTCTCACCCTACCGTTCTTTCTATGGTATCTTAGCTAATACACATATTGTGTTTTCCTTTTGTTTATTCCATTTCTTAATATTCCTCATCTAGCAATTACATACAATTGATTTTGATGGAAAAAGCTTGATTTCAGTGAATTTTGTTCATTTATTGTTCTTGTAGTGTAGCAATCGCGTGCTTTCTCTTCTTAGCATCGTAAATTGGTTTTTCTTTCCCTTACTAACAATAAATAGATCCACCTTGCATTTGATTCACTTATACAAGGGTTTCATTTTTATCCTTTCAGAGTGCAAAGAAAATCAAGAATGTCGAGTACTATATCTTCAAGCATCTAATTCAATGTCCGAGATTGATTTTTCGTTTGAGCGTAATTCCAATGATATTGGATGGGAATTTCGGAATTGGTGGATCCTAAAAGTTTGGATAAGTTGAAATGTAAGTTGTGTGGAAAAATTACTAGTGGTGGAATTTATAGGCTCAAACAACATGTTGCCAATATCAAAGGAAATGTTGCCCGTGTAAGAAGTCTTGGATGAGGATAAAGTGAAGTGTAAGAATGCTATCAAGATGCAAGAACAAAAAGAAACAAAAGAATACTGAATGAAATGGAGGTGAGAGAAGAAGTTGTTCTTGAAGAATATGAGGTGGAATGACGAGTCGAGGACAAAAAGAATCCGCGTACTCTTGGGCCTATGGATCAATTTGTATCTGTATCGATCCCGATTCTTCATTGAGTGAAAGTAAGAAGACAAAACAACAACAAAATATTATTGATGCACTTTGGAAGCAAAGGACACATAGTGTGCACCAATATTTAGCCTCGATGGGTGTATGAGTCCAGTATTCCTTTTCATGCCATTGTGATGATAGCTTCAAGAGGTTTGCGAGCGGTTGGTCAATTGCCCAGTTATCGCCTCTCCAACTCAATACCGCATTAAGGGAGCCCTTATCAAGAAGAGGTAGATAGAACTAAAAGTCTATTAAAGAAGCAAGAAGAAGAATGGGCTTTGAATGGTTGTTCAATTTGATCGATGCATGGATCGATCGAAAAAGAAGAAGTATCATGAATTTGTGTATCAATTGTAAAGAAGGCACAACTTTCCTTTCTTCTAGGGAAGCATCGAATGAAGCACACACCGGAAATTATATATTTGAATATGTGGACAAGTGTATTGAAGAAGTTGGACCCCAAAATGTAGTTCAAGTGGTAACGGACAATGCTTCGAATAATATGGCGTGAAAGATCTCATTGAAGGAGAAGAGACCACATATATTTTGGACTTACGTATGCAACTCACACGGTAAATCTTATGCTTCAAGGAATTAGGAATCAACCTAAGTTCAAAGGGGTGATTGAAAAGGCAAAGAGCTTGACAATCTTTATTTATGCACATCACAAGACATTATCAATTATGAGAAAGTTTACCAAAAAAAGAGACATAGTGAGGTCGGAGTAACACGATTTACAACCGCCTTTTTAACTTTGCAAAGCTTGATAGAGAAGAAAAGTGAACTAAGAACTATGGTTGCTAGTGAAGAATGGAATACATGCAAACATTCAAAGAGTGCAAAGGGGAAGGCGGCATATAATATCGCTTTGAGTACCTCTTTTTGGAATGGGGTAAGTTTTTGCTTGAAGGTGTTTGCCCCTTTAATTAAGGTGCTGCCGTCTTGTTAATGGGGATAATAAACCATCTATGGGTTTTGTGTATGGAGAATTACTTAGAGCGAGAGAGGATATTAAAGTGACATTCAACAATCAAGAGCTTCACTATCGTCCGCTTATTGATATTATTGATGAAAAAGCGTAATCGCGATAGTCCACTACATTTGGCGGCCTACCTCTTGAACCCTTATTACTCCTTGATGACCGGAGCATAGGAAGTGAAGAAGTGGTTATGAATGGATTTTTCACTTGTGTTGAAACATTCTTTCCTAATGATATTGATAGTCAAAGTGATAGTAAATGTGGAGTTATTGAGTATATCAATAAAGTGGGGGTTTGGAAGAACATTGGCTATAGTGGGGCACAAAAAATGATGAGAAATATGATCCGGGTAAGAACTAAGAACTAAGAATTGCTTACTTTATTTTGTAATTTTTAATCTTTATTGGTTGTTTCTTGATTTTGCTTGTTGGGTTTATTTTTATTTAGTTGGATGGTGGCATCTTTTTGGAAATGGTGTACCTAAATTGCAAAAGATGGCTAAAAGAATTCTTTCTTTAACTACGAGTTCTTCCGGTTGTGAAAGAAATTGGAGTACTTTTGAGGGAGTAAGTATTTAATTACTTATACTAAATGTCTAAATATGTATTCAATAATCAATATTAATATTTTTCTAATTTTCTTTAATGTAGATCCATACAAAGAAAAGAAATAAATTAGATACCGGAAGGTTGAACAATTTAGTTTATGTTCAATTCAATGCCAAGATCATAAACAAAAAAAGAAGACTAGAAGAAAAAGGAGTTGATGTGCTACTTGCTAGTGAAGCAACTATGGCACAAGGATGGATTGTTGATGGTGGAGATGAAGATGTTGAGACAAATATTGAAGATGTAAGAGAACTTCGAAGAAGAATTTGTATCGGATGAAGAAGAGGAAGATGCCATGGATTTTGAGTTTGAATCCG
Organism: Wurfbainia villosa; assembly: GCA_025175895.1. Classification (NCBI taxonomy): domain Eukaryota; kingdom Viridiplantae; phylum Streptophyta; class Magnoliopsida; order Zingiberales; family Zingiberaceae; genus Wurfbainia; species Wurfbainia villosa. Next base: position 3,862,521 of record JAKLTH010000283.1, read on the forward strand.
ATCTGAGGAAGGAAGTGGAGAAATATGGAGATGAACTAGAAGAAGTTGAAGAATTATGGTAAAATCTAGATCTGTAAGGTAAATCAAAATGATATTTTGTTTATCGGTTAAGATGATATTCACTGTATTGTTGATGTATCATTGGTATTGCTAATTGCAGAAATGATCTTTTTCAACTAAACAATCACAATATGTAGGAATTTGTTTTTCTTCATTCTATTAGTTTTGGGTACGTTGATTAATTCATAATGCTTATAGTCAAGTATTCTAATAGTTTTTTTAATCCGTTAAATTTGTTATTGTGTCGTGCTTTATTGTGATTTGTGTGTTGTGCTCTTGTTGTTTGCAATGCTTATTGTTGCAATGTTGCTTGATGTGTAAATTGGGTAAATTATTGTTTATTGTCAAGTATTCTTGTTGTTTACAATTGCCAATTCTTATTATTGCAATGAATTTTTAATATTGTTTGCAATTATGTTTTTAATTCTTATATTTTACAATTCTTATTGTTTACAATCTTAAACATTTTTAATATTCTTGTTACTTGTTGAGTTGCTATTAGTTATTATTTGTTACATGCATGTGGACTTGTGGAGGCTACAAAGTGAGTTTTGACTTTTGAGTGCCTCCTAATATATTATTTTTTTTATATATTATTATATTTAAAATATTAAAAATCGATCACTAGAAACCGCCTTTAGCGGCCGCTTAATACTTAGCGCCTAGCGCTAGGCGAAGAGTGACCGCCGCCACTAGCGCTTTTTAGAACACTGCTAAATAGTGAATCACTAAAGTCAATTTCATCAGTGTGTGTATAATGTCATCTGACGTATGAGCTAAAAGTCCCATCACCGATGGAATGCAACAAGAAATAACAAGGCGCCGAAGCGCAAACAAAATCTGACCGCGCATAACTCATGCTACCACTACTCAAGTGGGCGGTCAGGTACTCTGGTATAAAACTAGGCTGAGAGTTTTCACTTTTAGTATTTCTCATTCATTTCTTTAATATTCAACTTTAATTTTTTTATCACACTTGTTCAACTATATGTATACATCTTAGGATAAATCTGAATGATCAACTTAGTTCAAGTTATTTAAGCACCAATATAAGATTTATATATACATGTTATATCATTAAAAGATACAAGTATCAACAGATGAAATAATCACGAGTAAGGAAGATCAAGCAATATAAACAGAATAAGTATCAACGGAAGAATGGGTCAGAATATCCATTTAAATTTTTAAAATATCCCATCCCACGTTCACCCCATATGAAACCCACATATGAACATGAAATAATGTCAATTATTTACCCTCCAGTGGTTTAATTACTTAATTACCCATTTCACTATATTTTTAAATACCATTTTTATCCTTAATTTTGAAAACAATTATACAAAAATAAATAACCATTTATATCATTTATTCATACGCAAAAGAATAAAGAGTCCGAGGATAAAATGTACCCACATCTATTTACAGCAAAATGTCGAATCTCAACCGATCACCGAGCTCCGCTCGAACTAGTATCTACAAACACAATATAAGATACTCAAATTATCATCTAAAAAAAATAATATAACATTCGATATTATCTAAGACTCGAAGTAAATAGATATTGTTATATTTTCCATTCCTAAACGAAACCTCCACTGTTCTAGGTTAATAAGGTTTCCTGTCACTAACGAGCTTTGACTACTACAGTTACTGGGATTGCTGAACAAAACAAAACTACAAGGTAAAACAATTCTGTTACTAACTTCGGCTAGCTCGAGTAAGTGTTGGCAATGCTATTGTGATGCAGGAAGAGCAAAAGAACTAGAAGCCAAGGTGTATTAACAAATTAAGGCGACTGTTGCTGCTGTTGCAAGGAGAAGAAAGAAAGAGGAAACTCTTACCCTCTATAGGTGGTCTCGGCGAGCTCCGACAAGCCTCTGTTAGCTCCGGTGAGCTCGACGTCGGTTGTAGCAATGCAAGGTGAGCAACAGCAATAGGAACAAAGATTGCTGGGGGTGAAGAAAATCGGCAACTAGGGTTGTCGGCGAAATAAAGGAGACAGCGGCTGGGAAAGAAAACGGAGAAGAGAGAAGAGAGAAAACGGAGAAGATGTCGTTACGCTCGCGAGGAAAAGAAATGACCAGGAAGAGGGAAAGGAGAAGAAGAGAAGAAGAAATCGGCAGCTGAAACGTGAGGCGGTGAGGGTTGCGCGTGCAGGGATGGCGTGGAACTGGGGCTGAGAGTTGGCTGTGTACGAGAAAGAATAGAGAGGAGGAGAGAGAAGTGAGTATTTTTATTTTTAAATTTAACACTTAGGATAAAGATTGTTATTTATTGTTAATACTTTATACGTCCCAAACAAAGAGACATTATGTATGCAAAAGTCTAGAACTCAACGAGCGATCAAGTTGGGCTCATCCGTTCAAGAGTACTATAGTTAAAAAAAAAAATAGTGAACTATTACCCTATAGTGGGAGTATTGACAAATTTGAAAGCTGAAGTGAAAAATGCAGTGAGTTGCTCATGAAGTCGAGCCCCATTCCCAGCCTGCATGAGCTGTCAGAAACGGTGCTCCACCTACCTTCCCTTCCGGAAGCTACCACATACTTGTCATAAGTGCCTTGCAAGGTTTACCAATTAGTAATAGTAGAAAAATGATTAACCACTATTTTGCTTGAAATTTAGTACTTAATACACATGTGTGCCCTGTTGGTCCATCCCATTATTAAAATTTTACATAGCTGAAATCAATAAAGTATGGCAATTTCACGTCACAATTGGGTAGCATGGGTAGTGGACTCAACCTAATCTAAAAACATATAGATAGTGAATGATGCACTTATTTTAGCCCCAATTCAACCTAACAACTTATTCATTTCTCAGTTTACACCCTAACATCCATGAGCATATGTATTGGGTGATGTTATCCTATTAATAATACAAATTCTAAATGGAAAGCTATTATCAGTAGGTGACCTATGCCATGTAATTGTTTATGCTTCATGTAAATTTGACTCAATTCATTGTTATATTCTGTTCAACCTAGTAATTGATCGTAGCTGTCAAATGATGCCTACCATGCAATGACTATAGATAAGTGACCTAGTGAGCTCCACTTGTTAGTTATATTGCAATCATGTACTAAGCCAAGACCCAGCTATTGCCATTACTGAAAATCTATCATGTAATTGTCACGAGTGTTCGCACCCATTAGTTATACTACACTCGTTTCCAAACAACCTCTGTTGCCTTCATGGATGCTTTCAAATTCTTTGTTAGGTGGGTGGTCATGTGCGTTCAGTCTTTTAGTTATATTAGAGTCCAATCAAATGATAAGCTAGTCCATTATTTGAAAGTCTGTCATATAATATTCATGAATGGTGGTAAGTGAGCTATTCCGATCAGTGATACTGCAATAAACTCAAATAGAGTTATTGCCTTTGTGAGAAGCACACCATAAAACTATTATTATCAATTAGTAATTCTACTTATCAGAACAGCAAGTTATTACCTTGATATGGAGTCTATGTCCTGAGTGGATTGTTTAACGGGCTCAATCAATTAGTAATTCTACTTATTCAGAAAGTAAGTTATTACCTTGATTCAAAATCTAACACATACTTATCCAGAGTGGATCAATTAGTAGACTCAATATATTAGTCAATATAATCATCTAAAATGGTATCCTATTATCTTCATTTGAAGATCATCAAATCAATGTTATGAGAGGATGATTTTGTGAGTTCAACTCATTCGTAATGTCATGCTTAGCCCAAAGGATGAGCTATTACCTTCTTGCAAAATTTGAAACATAATATTCCTAATTTTGAGTTCTTTGTTCACTAGGAACCCAGATAGTCAGCTAATACCTTTACACCACTTTTTATGAAATCGTCATAAGATGAAGCTGAAAATGATACAAGTTATGATATGCTGGGTCAATTGTCAAGTGCCGGATCCACTGCCCAAGCTATCCGAACAGCTGCCCAGGCTACTCGAGACAATGTTCAACCCAATTCAATCGCTTGCCAAGCTAACATGTAGTTTTCATTAGTGGATTGCCTCATTGGATTAACCAACTAGAAATAGTGGAACAACTATTGCAATACCGTCTATCTTATAATTCTCATGAGCATATCATGACATCAAGTATCAACCAAACTCCTCACTATTAAACAATCCAAAAACATCCATCTATATCCAATGGGAACACAAATTATAACTAGGTTGTCAGCCTCCAAAAGTCCAACCAATGCTTCTAACCCAAATTAGCATCCTCAAAAATCCTTGAAAACGTAGCTCATTGAGTAGTGTCAGATATTGTGGAGGAATTGTAAAAATAGGCAATTGACAAGGTCAACCTAACGGCCGCACATCTCTTTGCACATGCCACCTCGCTATGCCCAACCATTATTACATCATTAACCAACTTTTATTGTCAACTAAAGTTGAATTAAGGTTACATAGTCACGTTATTATCAAAGTTTTTGTGAACTAATATCCAACTAGATTAGAGCAACCACAAAAAAACAAGTGAACCCCAATTTTAGGGATCACTACAATTGCATTTCTTTTAACTTGTGGTTATGAATCAATCAATCCAATGACCAACTTAGCACCTTGGATAAACATGTATTGAAGTCCAATTGTCTAGCCAGTACAGTAAGACTAGAGATCTACCCCTACCAAACGTAGAGAAAAAAAAAATCAGCTTCCGCGTCAAGAGTGCATTAATCTTTTTTCTTCTCCAAATACTCAAAATTCCCTTAGGTGATTTGACTTGGTACAGAAGCTTGACCACGCAGGGAACATTCCCAACGTATTATTCAGCGTTTCAGCTCCCCTCTGTTCAGATTTAATGATCACAACTTCACCGGGCAGTCCGTTCTTTTCCACTCTGAGGTCTGAACCAAACAACTTCATATCCTCAACTTCAACCATTCAAACTAACTCCTCCTTGCTCATTAAAAAATAATGATACAAATGTTTCTTTGATGAATTCCATCCCAATTCTTCCAAATACAACCAAAGTAAATCATTTACATTCCACCAACACACAAACCCTCCAGATAGCTACTCATCATTCACATTTGAGGGAAAAATCGAGTCAATGAAATAAATCTCAGCAGCAAGATTGAGGGAGAAATATGACAACAAAGCAAATGTTCAGGACAAACCCACATCGACACCACGAAAGTTAAGCCAGCAAATAAATCAGGATTCAAAATCCACGACGACGAAGTAAAACACCAGGGAAAACCAATTCGCGATAACCAGCAATGTTCAGAGACAGATCTCAGAGACTACCGGAATAAGGCAACCCATCGCATCCTAGAAGACTCAAGGACTTCTATTGGGAGTGTCAGCGAGGTTTTCACGGTCAGGGAAAAAGAGTACGAAACCTTACCAAAAGAGAAGGCAGCAGAGATCGGATAGAAGCAAACAAGAATCAGCAGCAGCAACAACAAAGGTGACCCACCGGCACCGGCACCGCTGCAGCCCCCCATTGGTTATATCAACTCTTCCCGGCCAGACTAAGAAACGGGTCGGGTAGTCGAAAGAGATAATAACCGATCCAATTTGACCTGTCTTAATATATCGGACTATTGCTGTGCAAGCAATTTAACAGACAACATTTTCTTTTAATTTCTAAATTTGATTTTGTAAAAATAAAATAAAATAAAATAATTATGTTCGCAGTTTGAATTCATTAGAAGCAAACAGTCACAGTTACACTCATGAATAAAAATCAATCCTAGAAATTAGGAGTCTTTAAGAATATCTATCTTCCTACTGTACTAATTCTAAATTGAATAATATACTCTCACTAATTTATCTTTTTCATGTTAACTATAAACCCTAAATCCTAAGACCGACTGACGAAAACACAAAACACGGAAGACAAACGAATCGTCTTTTACAGTGTTTAAAAAGTGATTTGATTTTCTATATTCAATTATCAACAAATTTGAAATTGAAAATGAAAAAAAAATAATAATATTTTACTAAAAGAAAATAATAAATTTTCACAAAAAAAAATCAAGAAAACACAAGTAACAAAATTACAATGTGGAAAAATATCATTGCAAATTGCAGGACAGTTGGGCTAACGCAGACTACAAAAACTTTACATTACTAAAGCGCAAGTTCTTCCATTTCTCCATTTAGCCCTAAATTATTCAATTACAAGAAAGGGAGAAAAAAACAAGGTAAGAAAATATATACCAATGAGTAGCACATGGCATTCGATCGATCCAGGACTCTGATTTACTTGTTACACACCTCTCAAAGGGATTTTGAGAAGCCTAATCCGATAGTTCCTTCACCATGCTACCTATACATACAATGTCGACATGTCACCGCACAACCTGAAGGCCAAAACAAATTACTACTTTTGGATTCTCAAGTAGTACAGCGATACATCAAGCCGAGGCAGTAAGTTCCTCGTCGGTTGTATCAGACGTGGTGGACTCTATCGATTCCTCCTGGTTCGGGATGTCACTCTGGGAATCGGTTTTATTGTCATTGTCGTTGCTGTACAATATCTTATGCCTTAAATTCGTTATTAGCTCTTCTCGGACCACTTTGTTCTCGACGAGATAGCATTTGATGGCGTCTTTCCCTCGGAAACTTTGTCCATCAAAGCGATACATAGCACTGCCTGTTTTTGTAATGAGCTCGTGTTTTAAGCCTAGATCTATTAGCTCAGACTCCCGGCAGATCCCCTTGCCGAAGTGGAGTTCAAATTGTGCCGTCCTAAATGGAGGAGCATGCTTATTCTTCACGATTTTTACGATGACTTGATTTCCTATAGTCTGCAAGATGCCACTCAATATAAGATTGTAATCCCGATTACGAGTAATTTTTGAGTTTTAATAAATTAAGATCAAATATGCTTAATGAAGAAAAAAAGAACATGGTACTCTACGGATTAATCAATAGCCAGGATTTCTCAGTTTCAAGCTTCTCGACATTCACCTGGAAAAGGAGGCTATGAGTACTATGCTATCCATACCCTGTGAAGTGCTGAATAAGTGGTCCTCTATCCTAGAGTCAATCATTTCCTTCTTACCAGCATAGTTATAAAAAGTGGAACGGGAAATTAAACTGAACAAGCTCTGGGCCACCAATTCACAAGTCAAGCCAATGCTTCGGTCAATCAAATTGCATATCAATCCAGATGTCAACCCAGAATAACTAATTGGTCAAACTGATCCAAATTGAGAACTCTAACCTCTAGTTGCATATTATCACATCCAAGCTAATTGGTTAAACTGGCCCAAATCAATCAACTCTAGTTGTATATCCATGACATCCATTTAAGAAAAAAAAAAACCCCACCTAAAATCTACTAATGAAAAATCATAGTTATCAATAAACCTTATAAAATCTAATTTACTAGCACATAAAAACTGAGTATTAATATAGAAACTAAAATAACCAAAATGCAGGTAATTTTTGCAGGATCTTAGGGGGTTTGAGGGTATATTTATTATTAGAGTAGCAATACGGCACAGCGGAGCAAATAAAGATACCATCCTCATGCAGAAGAAAGTTATCAATTCTCACCCAGAGAAAAAGAGGTTGTAAATTAAATTAAAACGTGAAGAATACATGAGATTCTAATTCTTTTTTATAGTTTGAGGACAAGACCTTTAAAAGTTTCAACTAATGCACAACGGAGCAAACAAAGATCCGATCCTCGTGGAAAAGAAAGTTATCAATTCTCACCTAGAGAAAAAGAAGTTGTAAATTATATTAAAACGTGAAGAATACATAAGATTCTAACACTTTTTTATAGTTTGGGTACAAGTCCTTTAAAAGTTTCAACTAATGCAAATAGAGAACTATATTGGCAGCGATAATTTAATTTATTAGTTGTTAATTTTTATAATTAATTGAAGCTTTTATAAAAAAATATTTATTTATTTTTAGAAAAGTATGTTAAATTTTTATGAGAAAAAAATTGATTTTTCTGTTATTTTATAATGAATAGGTCTTGTCCTCAAAATATAAAAAGGGATTAGGATCTTATGTATTCTTTGCATTTTGAGTTAACAATTTAAAATTTCTTTTTCTCCGAGTGAGAATTGACAATTTTCCTTTAGATGAGAATCATATCCTTATTCACTCCACTATGTTGCATCAAGTAGCTATGAAAAAAGAAATTTTTTTCTACCCCAATAATTGTGTAAATGTTGCAAATGGTCATGTATGACATTTAAAGCGAGATAATATAAATTGCCCGTTTTTCTAAAAGATCAACTCTTGTGCAAATCAGCTAAGCAATTTTTTTAGCATATCTGATTTGTAAACTTACCCAAGCTAGAGAAATACCAGTTCTAATTTTTGTTCTGATCCGACTGATGTTCCAGAAGTATACTCCTTAGATCTCAATTGACATATGCAGCAATTTCAAGACTTCGAAAATCAAAGATGTAACAAAAACTTTGTTCAGACATCGAAGCTACTTTTATATAAAATGTTCACAGTAATCACAAGAACACATTGAATAATCAACTAAAAATATTTACCTCTCCGCCCTTTAAAATGAAGCCAGTTCGTCTGATGTTCAGACGAACAGATGCATAAAACTTCAAGGCATTGCCACCGGATGTAACTTCTATAGGTCCACCAAACCCACCAAATGTGCTCAGCTTAGATCTAATCTACACCAGTAGCAGGATGTGTATGTATCCATTAGTAGAAAAGAATAATCCAAGCAGAAATTTAGAGTGAATTAAACAACGAAATCACATTTGATCTTCCATGTGGTGGAAATATAAGACCTATTTTGTCAAGATGTTTCTGTTTTGATTCATGATATCATCAATCAAGTAGGTCTTTCAACATATTACTTCGCAAACAATACCTGATTAACAAACACCAAAATTGTTTGTGACATTGACAATGAATGACTCAACTTGCGCAAAGCTTGGCTCATCAACCTTGCTTGAAGAGCAATATGGGCATCTCCCATCTCGCCATCAAGTTCACTTTTAGGCACAAGGGCAGCAACCTTCAGTTTAGACAGAAAATTAATAGGATATTTTTCTATTTCTGATGCAAGCATCTGATTGGTCAATTTTGATGAAAGATCAAACATTTCATGCAGTTGAAAACTTTTGACCTGGATAACTTAGCTCAACAAATACAACACTTGCAACCGAAAGATTGTTTCCAAAATAATAATGGTCATGGGTTTAGTATAATAATGGTCATCCTATGATCTTAAAACCATAACTTGGCTGGGATGGACCAGTTACTAGTTTCCAAAACCCTCAAAAGTTAACTTGTCAAGTTTCATTACCAGGTATTCTTCCAATATGATCAGTGAATCTTGAAATGAAGACTTTGTTCAAAAGATAATCATACTATCAGCCCATATGAACCATGAAAAGGCAAATCTCAAGAAGTTAATCCAGAAGTTGAAGTCCATATTAGAGGAATATTAATAGTCCTGAGTTCTCTTCAGCAACAATGATTAAATTCCAGTGCAGATAACCTTACTGGACAGGAAATAAAGAAGTTCAAATCGAGTTGCAAGACTCTAATCTAAAAAGGACATTATGAACTAAGTCTCAGGCTTCTTCTAGTGTTTTACACTGCAGATAACAACCTCCTACTCTAAATTATGCTCACACACCTTACATGTTGTAGCCATATTAAAAATATATATATATATGTTGAAATGTTTACCGGTTGTCGCACTAGTGTGCCATCTTCCTTATCTTTGCAAGTGTCTTCACGATTTTACTCTCTCTTTATAGTACTCCTTTTGCCTTTTCTAACAAGCTAGACATCATTCAATATATATATGCTTCAACTTAAGGTGTTAGAATATATAGATTTAGCCCCACAGGATATTATGTCATTAGGCATTATGGTTGGATATATATCTAAAATATAGGTGCAAATGCTCTCTTTTCTATTGAATAATAATTTTGTATTACAACTTAATTGAGTCAAATAATATGTCACAATTACTTTTGGGAATAAAAAAAATGAGACACATAATCCCTACCCATGATTTATTTGTCTTAGATCCTGTGGTCTTTTATAATTTAGGAAAAACTATATTTTAACACAAGATTAAAACAGATAAAATATACAAATAATTTGATATATAAGAAAGGTCACAATTCCATGTCCTAAAATTTATAAAGAATAGTGTCAAAGATACTAGTGCTGCATAACAAAAACCTTCTCAACTTACACTGTCGACAACCACAACATCAACTGCACAACTCCTAATTAGAATGTCAACCAGACTAAGTGCCTGCTCACCACAATCTGGCTGTGACAGGAGTAAATTCTCAGTTTTTACGCCAATAGACTCAGCCAAGGCTGGATCCAGAGCATGTTCTGCATCTACAAAAGCACAATAACCTGCAAAAAGAAACCCAAATAATTAGTGAAACTGATAGAGGAAATCACAAAATTACAACAATTGCATAGTTCATTAGCTAAGCTTTTTCAATAGTAAACAAACTGCAAAGACCAAAAAATAAAAACAACAAAATAAGAATTGCTATTCATTGGTATCACTCTTCTAAATGCTAATGAAAGAATAATTAACCAAATTAAACATTACCTCCATTTTTTTGAGATTCTGCAATAACATGAAGGGCAAGTGTAGTTTTTCCTGAAGCCTCTGGACCATATATCTCCACAACACGTCCCTGCCAGAGACAAAAAAAAAAGTATACGATTACTCCACCAGAAAAATAAAGACAGATAATTGAGGATAGTTGAAGATAACTGTTTCTGCGTGTTACATGTATTTTGCCTTGTTAACTGTTAATAGATTCTCTCAAAGTTAACACTAGAGAAGGAAGACTCCAAAAATAACCGAGTATCGTCATGACTGGCAAACACACACCAACACAATCTCAATATAGACTTGGACAAATATAACATGTTTAGCAAGATTTACTGTCATATAAAAAATAACACTAATAACAAATTATCTGAAGTTTTAAGAGTAAAAACAATCAGTTACAAATCCTTGGGAATCTGAACTTATACCAATGATCAGCAAATGGCATCCAAAGCTATACAAGAAAATACATTCTTTCTTATATGCACTTTGTAAAATTATAAACACAAAAGCCATAAAACAAAAATAACTAATCAGTTAATTCTGACAGCAATAGCAATTAAACCCCCTATACTAATATGCCCAAGACTTCAATTCCTTTTTTGCAGCAGTTATCGTTAAAGAAGCTTAACATTTATCCAATTACACTTGTGAACATACCTTTGGCAGACCACCAATTCCCAATGCCATATCCAAAGCAAAAGATCCTGTAGATACCACAGGTACTTCCCTAGGAGCATTAGAACGACCAAGCCACATGATCGAACCATTTCCAAATGAAGCAGTAATTTGGTCCAAGGCTTGCTGTAAAGCAAGATCCTTTTTAGAGAGATTGTCTTCACCAAATTCAGATCCATCTGACTTGGATTTTTTTTTAGCTACAATGGTAAACATTGACAATAAAATTCAATCCGCAAACTTTCAGGCAATCAAAGAGCACATGATTAAGCAAGAGCATTATTTGCAATAAATGAAGATCATGAAATGCAAGTTTAGCAACCAATGAAGTCTAAGAATAGCTGATACAGTAATACATTTGGAGTATATATACCTTTAGAAGAAAAATTGCAAAATTGATAAGCAGGTGCTCTGATTCCTTCTCCATACCTCTTAAAGAAGAAATGCACATAAGATCAGTTAGGATACAAGAATGAGAAAAACCAAAATGATAAACCATTCAGTGGTTAATTTAATCTAGATGAAAAAAATCCTGGATTGGCATATTTCTCAGAAGCCGGCAGCTAAATTCAGCTTCAGCTTCTAGATCAGGAACTAATTTTCTTCTAGAAACAATAAAGAAAAGTTGTTTATTATGTTGCCAATTATGAGTAGTATTCACTAAAATAAACCTTTTTTCAAAATAAAACTAAAAAAATGTGGACAAACAAAAAAGGGAAAAAAAAGTGATGAATCTCGTAAGTATTGTTTTATTCCATCTGTTATCTATTGCTCATTTCTAATTCTACAAAATACTATACACATTTCCAAAAAGAGAAAAACTTCCTAATGGATACTCAATGTGGCACATAATGTGACAAAATGCATAGCAGAGTCTTTCGGTAGGCTATCAATATGCCACAGGAGGGCTTTCGAAATGTAAAGCCCCCATTTCTTTAGTGCAAATCAGCGTTGTCAAAGGTAGTCAAGCAAAGCCGTCAACCAAAAGGCATGAAAACAAGGAGTTTTTTTACCATTTCAATCATTAATAGCGTCGAACTTATATGCATATCACCGTCGCTAGTAATGGCTGTTTTAAGGTACTGTACTATAAGGGTAGAAAAGCAAGACGCCGCTTCAACACAAACAAACAAATCTAACATTGCTACCTTTGCAGTCAAACTAAGTAGGAAAACGAAGAGTCTGACACAGGAACAGAACCTGCGAAGCACACAGCGCGAGCCTTAAAGAAGCCCATCGGAGAAGCCTCGCCATGGCCGTCGACCACTGAGAGGCTTGGACTGCCTGTAGATAAAAGAAGCGCTTGAATCGATCGAGATGCTCACGTGCTTTTTGCCATCGTCGAACTCGCAACGGAAGGGTTTAGGGTTTTGAGAGGCGTCGCCGGTTAGCACTGCAGGACGCCTTAATTATAAGGTCGAATGAAAACGCTCCATAATGGAAACGTCAACGGGGATGATATATGCGATGACAATATAAACAGAAATTCAATTATTTTCCCTTTTTCAATAAATCCTTACCACTTTAAAATCATTAAGATATGTAAACCATAACTTCAATTAATAAAACAAATGATATGGCATACATATAACATAGGGTCACTTTATTATTTTTATTTTTAGATAAATTAATTATGTTTATATTAGTAAAAATAATACAAATTTTATAGGATATTCTAATCATTTTAAAACTTAGAAGAATATTGTATACATTTACAAATTGACTTATAGTTTAAAAATCACATATATATGGGCTTATTTTGCTAAATACTTAGGCTAAGACACCTAACTGCTGTTCTCTCATTGGACCCCTCGCGCCCCCACACGTTTCTTAAAAATGCACTTCAAAACCACTGATTCCATGAAATAAACAAAGTGGCAAATAAACAAGGGTTAAAAAAAAAAAAAAAAAAAAGGAGAACTCACGTCGAAGAACAAGCGGAGTGGAAGCGATCTCGATCCCTAATCCTCGATTGTCAAATACAACGTCTTTGATTGCTGCGGTGGGAGCATATCGTCGCTCCAATGGTGCCTCCTCCACGGCGGAGGCTGTTGCTCTTCGTCTTCCTCTTGTCTCAGCTTCTTTCCGCACTCGGAGGGTATGATTACGGTCCTTTTTAGTTTGAAATGTTCTTTTGGGGGCCTAGTGAAAATTTCTCGGGTCTTCTTTCCTCAGGAAAAGCTATTATGACGTTCTGCAAGTTCCCAAGGGCGCTTCCGAGGAGCAGATCAAGAGGGCTTACCGGAAGCTGGCTCTGAAATACCATCCGGATAAGAACCAGGGCAATGAAGAGGCCAACAAAAAGTTTGCAGAGATCAATAATGGTAAGATTTGCGAATTATTTTCTTCTGTTCGAACTTATTTGCTTAGTCCTTGTTTTCCTCTTTTGATGTTGCAGCATACGAAGTGCTATCGGACCCGGAGAAGAAAAATATTTATGATCGGTATGGAGAAGAGGGACTCAAGCAGCATGCTGCCGGTGGGGGAAGGGGTTCAGGAATGAACATCCAAGATATATTTAATGAGTAAGAGCCTTAAAAGGACTACTTTTCTGTGTATCTCCTCCTGGTTCATCTGGATCTTACAGTCCTTCACCATGTGCTAACACATGACTATCAGTCTGATCTCGTAATGCGTTTTGATTTATCTTTTACTTTCCTTCTGCTCTTCTATTAAATTGTATGCTTACCTCTATCCAATTTTTTGACGTAGATCAATCATCCTTCTATTTCAATTGATTTTTTTTTTTTTTTTGGCTAACTTTGACAACTTCAGAAATTTCATTCTTAACTTCTATGATAGCATTATCATGAATGTGCAGTTTATGGAAGCTATATCGGGATTGTGTTAGCACTCATGTTTAGATAATTTGGTCTGCTGCCTTTGTGAATTTGAAACAACATAGTGCACCTTAAATAATCTGATTCTAGACGAATGTGAGCAACAAGAATATGCACTTGATTCAGATCATCCAGTAACTTCTGTTCATCTCTTGTAGATGCAACAGTTTGTAAGATGTTGCTAATGACACGATGAAAACTTTAGTTATGAATTTTATGTAAGAAAAAGAGCATATCCTTTTGAGAATGTGATAATGGACTATGTTAAAATAAGACTGAGACTTTGGCACAAGAATGTGTTGTGTACTAGGTTCTCTTCTAGTGGCCTGATATAAAGTTCTGGTTAGATAATTTTTGTCCTTGAGTTTATCATTTCACCATTTCTCATGGTAATCAATCACATTTCATGCTCATGGAAATCGAGTAACTTGTGGTTATTGAAATTTTGTACAATTTTTTAAAATTAATTCATTTCGTAAACAAGGTAATTTGTGCCATTCATTTATATATGTGTGTGTGTTGTTCACTTTTGAATTTATCTTTGTCAATTTTGTTTTAGGTCAAGTGGACTTGTGCCATGTCTGATATCACCAATAGCAAATTCTCTCAATTGCTTATTAAATTAGCCACATAATCTATATAATGAAATGCATATTTTCACATGCTAATTGTGTTCTCAGTGTTGATCTGGGTTTCCCATTCACCTATTTTCTGTTAAAAATATGAATCCTCTCTTTATGAAGACTGAGATTTATTGTTTGAGATGCTTTTTTATAATAATTATTATGGCAATTATTTATATTTAGAAATGAATGAGTCAGGGTTAGCAGTACATCTCAAGTCATTTCTATTTTCCTTTTAGATTTTTTGGAACTGGTGGTCACCAGGAAGAACAGGAAGAAGTGATACCGAAAGGTGATGATGTAACTGTCGACTTGGATGCTACACTAGATGATTTATACATGGGTGGCTCTTTGAAGGTAATGTGATTGATCACCTTTTGGATGATTTTACCATGTTGAAAATTAGTAATCAATTAATTGCTCAGCTGTCACCAAATTCTCCAAACACAATTCAGGAAATCTCTAGTCTGACAATTCATGGTATTTATTGAGATAAGGTTGTTCATGTTTTGGCAACTTATGATTATTTTCATTTTTAGCAAGAAATAAGTGGTTTATGAGAGAATAACAACTTGAAGATATCTAACAATTCAGATTTTCTGAAAACACGTTTCTATTTATTATGTTGAGTTATCTATCAGGTATGGAGGGAAAAGAATGTCATAAAGTCAGCTCCCGGTAAGCGGCGCTGTAACTGTAGAAATGAAGTTTACCACAGGCAAATTGCTCCAGGAATGTTTCAGCAGATGACTGAACAGGTAAATAAGTTGTCATATGGACGATGGAATTCTTGAAATTTGTATTTGTACTTAATTTATATTTGGACGAAGTAGTTTCTATGACGCATTAATGATTTCGCTAAGTTACAATTGGTTTTATGTATAAGGATTATATCATTGTTTTTTTGTTTTGTTTTCAGGTTTGTGAGCAATGCTCAAATGTGAAGTATGTGCGTGAAGGTTATTTCATGACAGTAGATATTGAGAAAGGGATGCAAGATGGACAAGTAAGTCGCTAAAATTTGTCATGGCTTTTATCTTATAGTTTACTGTTTGACAAAAAAATATTTCTGAAGAAATCCTTCGTAGCTTCTCTTGTTTTATTTTTATTTATTTTTTAAGATGTATCGATACACTAGGAGTGGCTAAAGTTGGGTTTGCCTAATTATCTTCATACTTGATTGCTTGTTATAAATTTTTTAGAACTGATATTAGGAGGTGCTTTTCTACGAGGACGGTGAACCAAAGATTGATGGAGAACCTGGAGATCTGAAGGTATTTCATTGCACTTGCCCTTAGAACATAACTTTACGTTATTCTCTGAACCTATACTGCAATGAGCAGTTCAGGATTCGAACAGCACCTCACGAGCAGTTCAGACGGGAAGGGAACGACTTGCATGCTACCGTCACCATTTCACTGGTTATTAGTTTCTGCTGTACTTCTTTTGATTTCCCCTACTCGGGGCTTAGCTTTGATGTTGCCAGCGTTGCCCTGTCGTTCCAGTTGAGTAATAAGTAAATACGTTGTCGTCCTGTTTCAGCTTCAAGCGCTTGTAGGTTTTGAGAAAACCATTAAGCATCTCGATGAGCGACACGTGGAAATAGGCACCAAGGTGATAAAATCTGTCAGCATCAAATCTTCCTGCCCTTTCTCAAGTACTTTTATCAATTTGCTGGTTTGTTTTCTCAGGGTATCACGAAACCTAAAGAGGTGAGGAAGTTCAAAAGCGAAGGGATGCCACTGCATTTGAGCACTAAGAAAGGAGATTTATATGTAACTTTCGAGGCTTTGTTTCCCAAGTCTCTAACTGACGACCAGAGGAGTAAGATCAAGGAGATTCTTTCGTAAGGTTTTTTTATTATGTTTTAGTTTTAATAGATTAGTACGTTCCTTGAGGAGATGGATAATCCCCCCTGCAGAGTAATTTTGCAAGTGGTTTTTTGTGATGCTGGAATTGGTATATATCATTTCTACTCATCATCGCCCTCTCTCCGAGACGAGTTTTGAATATTTAACGTGGATAATGAACGCTATTTTTTATGTGATTCGTGTATTTTGACAGCGAGAACAAAAACTATCTATCCGATGAAATGGTTTTCTCTCTATTCAATATGTTCTAGCCAGCTCAATTCAATCAGACCCAGGCGACCCAATTCAGCCACCGCGACCAAACAAATTCAAGTGAACTTATTCAGCTCAATCTGCTTCGTTTGCTCAAAAATTTTCTCCAGATATTAAAAAGCTCGAAGAAAATGAAGAAATGATCGGTCTGCACGGTTTAACTTAGCCTGTGTTTTTGGTCTGTTTGCCCTGCTGCCGGAGGGGGGAGAGAAAAACAAAATGCTTCCACTCATAGGTTACCGCCGTTCCTTCGGCGCTGCAATGTCAAAAAAGGACGCCGATCTCGTTCGCCCCCAAAAGTACACTGATACAGTGGGACACAGGGTGAAACTTAACGACCGATATAATCATTTTATTAGCATTAATGATGCAGGGTATTTTGGTCTATTCAACATGTCTTTTTTATTTTAATTTTCGATTCGACATGTCTCATACGGACCTTCAAAACGTCTCACGAATAGCTGAGCAGATTGAAACTCAAATAGTCTCCATCGATCATCAAGGGTATATTATAAAAACATTTGTAGTTTTTTCACGGTTTAATTTCGACTATGTAATCACGTCATTCCTAAACGACAATTTAATATTGAAGTCATACTCTTATCTACATTCAAATTTTGCACTATTTTCCTCCTTTGTACTTAATTTCTCTCGCCTATTTTTTTTTTGGCATTGCTCTCACTATAAAGCATTCTCAAACATATTGCAGGGTAGCTGAAACAGATGGGAAGCTCATTGCTACGACGCCTCAGGATGACTCATGATAACTTCAAAGCAGTAAAAGATCCAAACACAGGCTCAGGCTCACTCCAACTCCTTTCAGCAGTACTCTATTCCAACCTGAAGATTTGCAAGCATATTCACAATTGATACACATCAAAACTCTCATTGTTGCCTTTCAAGTATCCAAAACATTTCGGGCCTCTCTGTTATTGAATCAACAGGTAATTGTCCAAAAGGAACACTATGCTCGATATGGTAGAAGTAGTCATAAGCATCGACGTTATCATTATCGCTATTTGTTGGTTTCTCCATCATGAATTCAGCATCGCTCATCACTTGCCTCCGATCTAAACCTTCCTTCCAAAGAATATTTGTTTTCATCAAGATCTTTACTGGCATGAGGAATCAACGCATCGTAAGAATGTTCGATTGGTTATTTGGTTGTGATCCATGCTCAACTGTCTCTAGAAGAGAATCTGGAGTGAGCTCAATGCATGTCCTGCAGCAACAATATATATATGCTTTGCTTGGTTCAACAACCCGTTTCCACAAAGAAAACATTTTTGTGTTTATAAAATTCTCAATGCCAAGAGCAGTTTTTCGTCTGGAGTGGAGCCACACTTGATTGTCCTGTATTCAAATCCAAACCTAATCAGATTTAGAGATAAGCTAGGAAAAAAATTGCACTGGATCTATTCGAAACCTGTGACTTTGAACTCCAACGTGAATGCCGAAATGATGTACAGAATCATGAAGGAGCGCATCACGGTAGCACGACGCTTTCGGAAGCATAGAGAGCTAAGATCGCATGTGGGTTGTATTGGAATAATAGGACAATCAGAGACTCTAGATCAAAGTGCTATTGCGAGAGAGCAATTTGTAATCGGGTACAGAGTTCTCATGTATTCAATGAAAGACAAGACAAATAGATGAAAGAATTCCTCACTTTATTGAATTATGAAATTGTATATATAAAGAGTACAATGTTAAATCTAGAAACTAAATTATTCTAAGAAATAAAATTATTCTAGGAAATATATAATCAAATTATAGCAGAATATAAAATGATCATAATTACAAGATTTACATGATCTTTGTCATTATACCAAAATATTTGAATCATAATCAGATCTTTGAATTTGATTCTCCAACATATTTGAATCATAATCATATCTTTGAATCTGATTCTCCAACATGCCCCCGCAAGATGGGGCTCCGTGATCGGAGACCAATCTTGGTCATCAATTGTTGGAAGCGTAGGCGGGGTAATGGTTTGGTAAGCGCATCTGCTAGTTGATCCACAGAAGATACATGTGTAACTCGAATATTACCATTTTGAACTTGTTCACGAATGAAGTGATAGTCGAGAGCCACATGCTTCATTCGAGAGTGAAACACTGGATTAGAGCAGAGATGGGTGGCACCCACATTGTCGCAGATGAATGGTAGTTTTGGGATGAAGAGAAGCCAAGCTCGCCAAGGAGAGAAGACAACCAGCGTAGTTCCGCAACCGTGGCGGCAACAGAACGATATTCTGCTTCAGTGGAGGATCGAGCAACAGTGCGTTGTTTCTTCGAGCTCCAGGAAATAGGATTTCGTCCAAGATAAATAATATAAGCGCTAGTGGATGTAAAGTCATCTTTGTTTCAAATCACTCGAGAATGCATGTATGTAGAGCAAGAGATGATTGGCGATGAAGTAGAATGCCATGATCAATGGTGCCACATAAATATCTTAAAACACGTTTGACAACCTTCCAATGCTCATCAAGAGGACAATGCATAAACCGAGATAGCTTGTTAACCACATAAGCAATGTCGACGAGTGAGAGATAAATCAAGACGACCTACTACAAGATACAATACTCGAGACGGATCAAAAAGGTGTGCCATTTCGAAGTGTAAGAGTAGGCGTGGTAGGTAGAGGCGTGGAAACCGTAGAAGCATCTGTCATCTTGGTATGAGTAAGAAGGTCAAGAATGTAACGACGCCGAAAGTAACAAACCTTGGGAATGAGAGAGCACTTGACGCCAAGAAAATAAGTCAAAGGGCCAAGATCTTTAAGAGAGAACCGCTTAGCAAGCAAATCAATGAAATGCTGAACAACTTTTGTGTCGTTTCCAGTGATGATAATATCGTCAACATATACAAGAAGATATAATGTTAAACCTGTATAGTTGAGGATAAAGAGAGAGGTATCTGCAGTGGAATTACTGAAGCCAGAAGTGATGAGAAATCGGTGCAGTTCGTTGTACCAAGCACGAGGAGCTTGTTTGAGACCATAGATAGCCCTTCTCAATTTGCAAACATCTTTGAGGATGATCTGGATCAATAAAACACAGTGGTTCGCCATATAAACATCCTCTGTCAGGGTGCCTTGAAGGAATGCATTATTAACATCAAGTTGGCGGATGGACCAACCATGGTTGACAGCAAGTGAGAGAACAAGACGAACTGTAGTGGGTTTGACAACAGGGCTAAACGTATCGTGATAGTCAATACCAGGTCGCTGATGAAAACCCTTGGCAACCAACCGAGCTTTATACCTGTCAATAGAGCCATTGGCTAAGCGTTTAATACGAAAAATCCATTTGCACCCGACTATATTCTGAGTTGATGACTTAGGGACAAGTACCCACGTGCCATTGCTAACAAGAGCATCAAACTCAACAGACATGGCTCGCGCCATTTGTGATCCTTGAGAGCACAGGTCACGAGGTTGGTTCAATCTCATGGGCTATTTGAGCGGACAAGTTAAGCTTATTGATGGGTTTGTGGATGTTTATTCACGAGGCGGGTGATGATGTGTGATGGTCGGGTTGACCGTGGGGAAGAAGAGGCATCGGTAAGTGATTGAGGTGGGGCTGAGAGTGAGCTTGACTGAGGCTTCTGAATATGTCCTGCAGTACTAGAGGAGGCAGCCGGGGTTATTGTGCCTGAGTGATCCATAGATGGTGTTGATGAGGACGGAAGTAGAACGACAACCGAAAGCCAAGTGGAACTAGTTGACTCATCAGGACGGGGAAGATTAGTTTGAAGACCAGACATTGGAAAAATGGACTCGACAAAGCGAACATGGCGAGAGATATAAACTTTCAAGGTGATGGGATCATAACACAGATAGGCACTTTGCGTGAGAGAATAACCAAGAAAGATACAAGATGCAGAGCGAGGGTCAAGTTTGTGTGAAGAGTAGGGACGAAGCCAAGGGTAGCAAAGACACCCAAAGGCACGAAGTTTAGAGTAATTAGGAGGAGAGCCAAACAATTTTTGGTAAGGTGACACCATGTGAAGAGTTGCTGTAGGCATTCGATTGATGAGATATATCGCCGTGGAGAAGGCATATGACCAGAAGGTAAGAGGCAAAGAGGCACGAGACATGAGACTAAGACCGGTTTCTACAATATGACGATGACGACGCTCAGAGAATCCATTATGTTCCGGAGTATGAGGTGGTGACGTGAGATGTGAAATGCCATGATGACTTAGGAATGATGATAAGGCTGTGTATTCCCCTCCATTGTCAGAATAAAATGTAACAATTTTCTGTTTAAAATAATTTTCAACAAGAGCTTTGAAGCGTGGAAAAATGAAAGAGACATCAGATTTGCGTTGAAGGGGATAGAGCCAAATGTAATGGGTAAAGTGATCGACAAAAATAACGTAATATTTGTACTTGTCAACTGAATAAATAGGGGAGGTCCATACATCAGAGAAAATAATTTGCAGAGGAGCAGTAGAGACAATAGAAGATTGAGAAAATGGTAATTTGTGACTTTTATTGCAAAGACAATCCTTACAATGAAACGAATGTGATAAGTTGGATGATAAATCTAAGTTGAAGTTAGAAGCTAAGTGTTGAAAAACATGCTTAGATGGATGTCCTAAACGATGATGCCACTCAGAAGGAGAAGCTTTAACACTGGAAAAAGCAATGAGGGAAGAGGACGAAGTTGATGAGGTCGGCCACTCATAAACACCATCGCTAGATCGCCGTCGATAGTGGTGCCCCCGTCTGCAGATCCTTCACACAAAAAGAAGTGGGAAAAAATTCAATAGAAGTGTTATTGGATGTGCAAAATTTAGAAATAGAGATAAGATTTCTTTTCATAGTGGGAACACATAAAATATTCTGTAAATTAAAATTATGAGAGGCGTTTTAGGATAGTAGAACCGTATGAGTGATATGTAACCCAAGATTATCACCAATCATCATGTCATCAGGACCATCATATGGAGAATGTAGCGACATGTTGTTGAGGTCGGAGGTGACATGATGAGATGCACCACTATCAGAAGCCAAGAAGGAGTGGTGGAGGCTGAAGTAGTGGCCACGTTGACTTTTGGTTGCCATTGTCGTTGTGGCGACCAAGGTTGATGGTGGCGCATCTGTGATCAGGATGGAGCAGTACAATTTTAAAAATGGACATTGAGAAATTGTGTGTCCCCGAGTACGACACCCTTGACACTTTCCAAGAAACGCGGATGCGTTGTTGAGAGTTGTCAAGAGACAGTTTGGATAAGGTAGATTGTTGTGATGATCGCCAATTTTGTCGAGGAGAAAAATTTCGAACACTTGATCTAGATCGGCCAGTCGCAACATTGGCCGTGGCAGGAAGAGGAGAGATCAAGGACTGTGAATGGCGCAAGGACAACTCCCGATTAATCAACTTTTCATGTAATTCATCAAAGGAAATTGGCGTGTCCCGACCTTCAATAATGTCAACAATAGTTTTGTAATCATCATCCAAGCCCGCAAGAATTATTTCAATGAGGTCCTCATGATCCATTGGCTTTCCAAGTGCAGCAAGTTCATCAGAACGACATTTAATAAACTGCATATATTCTGAAATCGATTGAGAACCTTTGCTTGCTTTGAGTTGATCCTTGATTTGCTTAATGTGGCCACGAGACGGACGAGCATAAGTATTAGCAAGAATAATCCAAGCTTCGCGAGTGGTGGCCGCCTGTTGAATAAGAGGAATTAGAGGAGATGAGATGGAACCAACGAGAGCACCAAAAAGAAGTTTGTCTTGTCGGATCCAAGAAAGATGATCCGGATTTGGCATGTCAACATTGTTTACACAAACTGTGGGCGGTGGACACGGGTGAGAGCCATCAAGAAATTTGAAAAGATCGTATCCAATTAGAATAGCCTCAATCTGTAGTTTCCAGGAGATATAGTTGGTGGAGATAAGTTTGACAATATTTTGATGAGAAATATTGATGAGAGTGAGAGGGGATGTCGGGTTGGCAGGATTGGAAACAACAACCTGGGTTTGGTCAGTGGCCATGGGAAAGAGGGAGAACGATGGCTCTGATACCATGAAAGACAAGACAAATAGATGAAAGAATTCCTCACTTTATTGAATTATGAAATTGTATATATAAAGAGTACAATGTTAAATCTAGAAACTAAATTATTCTAAGAAATAAAATTATTCTAGGAAATATATAATCAAATTATAGCAGAATATAAAATGATCATAATTACAAGATTTACATGATCTTTGTCATTATACCAAAATATTTGAATCATAATCAGATCTTTGAATTTGATTCTCCAACATATTTGAATCATAATCATATCTTTGAATCTGATTCTCCAACATTCAAATCGCACCACCTTCACTTTCAGAAGACAGCAGATAGTAATTTCATATTGAGCTAGTTACTGTAGATATTATTGATGATCGTGGTATGTTGCTGAATCTTGCGGGGAGGGGAGCTGTCCTAAAGGGGGTCGTTGATGCAGGGATGGAGAGGCGGGGATGGCAAGAGATTGATTTGCCGACCAAGAAATGGATTTTTGGGCGCAGGCGAAGAAGATGATAACCAGCATGGGAATACAACATAAAGTTGACGAATGCTCTTTTTTAAATTTAGATATGTTGAAAATTATAAGTATCCTAGAAGTAGTTGATCTGATACTTCATGATATGTTTAATACATAAATATAGAATAATAGAACATTTGAAGAAAAAAAATGAAAAAGGAAACAAAAAACTTTCTCTCTTCAAATTAAATTAATTGGTGGATGAAATATAAGCTAAGCAAAAATGTTTGATAAATTTTCTTCGATAAATATTTTTTTTTTTTAAAAAAAAAGATAAATTGAGAAGGCAATTTAAGCCAATAATCCATCCATTCAAAAGAGAAGAAAATTGCGCGTCGGTAAGAGCTTGGGGGGTCCCTGGAGCAAGCCATGGTTCGATCCTCGCGCGGCATGGAGGAATTCGCGCTTTCCACTCGCATGGTTATGGAGGCGGGTTCGCTATCAATGGGTGGTACAGTGACCCGACGGCGTTAACCCCTCACTACGACTGCGTCTTCCCAATCAAAAAAAAAAAAAAAAAAAAAAAAAAAAAAAAAAAAAAAAAAAGAAAATTAATTAAAACTTATCAAATATGTCAACGAATTAGCATTGAAAAGCAAAACCCTAGAAATCTTCATGTACCTTATCTTGCCACTGGTATGTTCTGTGGCTCTCCTCTCGCTCCTCCTTCCTCTTCGAAATCCATATCCTCTCCTTTGAATCCAAAGTAATACGGTTTTTGTTACGTCGTTCATGGATTCGTTGCTCAACCCAGTGTCCCTTTCCGCTACAAGGGAGGTGCTTTCTCCGGCCTCTCTCCGCATCCGTGCGCCCATTTCATCCGACGAAAACGAGCAGCTGCTGGTATTGGAGGACGAGGCGGAGTTGGAGGAGGGCTTTGACACCGCCTCCGACGGCGACGAAGAGAGCGTCGGTTCGTCGGAGGTCATTGTGTTTCCCAAAGTAGCTGGCTTGCCGAGCAATTCCTGGATGCCTAAAGCTAAGCCCTCTGGGGACGGGGAATCCGATGCGGAGCTGGTCGAGGAGGACGAAGAGATCGAAGAAAATGAGTTGTATGAAGATTTTGTTGAGATTTATGACCCTATGAGTGTGGAAGATAGTTCGCCATCTGAAAACTTCGACTTGGACGGCGCGTCGGGTGGAAATACCAATATTGAGGATGGTTCACGAGATGTGATTGCCGGTGTTGAGGAGAAAGAACCAGCTCAGGATGACACTTGTCTAAGAGCAGAGGAAGAGAGGCAAATCGAGGATGAGGCCGTTCATGGCGCCGAGGGTGAGAAAAGTGAGAATTTTCCCATTGAGGCAGCTATTAAAACTGTTCCTACCGCTGAAACGGTAGAAAAGGAACCGGTAGAGATCCACTCCAAGGACGATCAGGTTACAGAAGCCTCGCCGGGGAAGAGTGATGCGATGAGTAGTAGTGAAGGACCTTTTGATGGTGTGGATAAGGTAGCTGTTATCGCATTCAAGGCAGTTTCTGAAATTGTGGATGTTCATCAGATAGGGAATAATATTCACAAGACTGAGTTGGATGTGAATGCCCCTGAGGTGCACCATGATAATAACTCTGTGCCTGCCTCAGATTTAGATGGATCGGTTCCATTTGAGCAATCTCTATCTGCTACTGCCAATAAATCTGAAAGGGTGGAGGTTGAAGGAGACGAATCTAAGGACAGCGAAGCTCAAGCGCCAAGTTTGGTACCAGATGATTTGGCTAAATCAAGGACATTGTTGGCCTCAGAGGCAATAAAAGAGATGCTGCGGGAAGTGGAAGGTCTTTCGAAAGGAAGTGATGGTTCAAAGTTTGACAGCTCAAAGGACATAGATGGTAAAATTGTCTCAGATTCAGATGAAGATACTGTTAGCAATGTGGATGATCCGAATCAGATCATGGATGTTGAGGCATTGGTTGCGCTTTTGAAGTCAGCGAGCAGCTCTACTGCTGATGGAAGGATTGTTGCCACTGCTCTAGACTCCGATAGGAGTGCCCCACATGATCGTCCAACTGGGTTAGGACCTTCATTCCAACCTCTAAAACCTCCTATGCACCTCTTACGAGCTAACCCTGTTCCCACTTCAGAAGTAGCTGCGACGCCCGAGCCTGATAACAAAATGATTGAAGAAAAGAAGAAGTTGCATGAGAAGATTGAGCAGCTGAAAGTGATGTTTCTCCGTCTTGTTCTTAGGTTGGGGCTTTCACTCGAAGACCCTTTGGTCATCCAAGTTCTCTATCATCTGAGCTTTGCCGAAGGTATTCACAGTGGAATGCAAAGACGTCAACCAATTAATAATATGGAGAGTGCAAAAAGGCAGGCACTGCAGCTCGAAGAGAATGGCAAAGAGAATCTAGACTTCTCGTGCAACATTCTTATTCTTGGGAAGGGTGGGGTGGGTAAGAGTGCAACCGTTAATTCCATTTTCGGCGAGGAGAGGTCTCAAACTAGTGCATTTGAGCCAGCAACCTCTTCTGTCGAAGGAATCAGTGGAATGGTAGATGGGATTAAAATTCATGTAGTGGACACTCCAGGTCTCAGAGCTTCTATTATGGACCAAGGATCAAGCAGGAAAATGCTGACATTGATAAAGAAGTGCACAAAGAGAAACCCTCCTGAAATTGTTTTGTATGTGGATCGCTTGGACACAGCAGGCAGAGATCAGAATGATTTGCCTCTGCTAAAATCAATCACGAGCACTATGGGTGTGTCTGTTTGGTCCAATGCCATTATCGTTCTCACACATGCCGGTTCTGCACCTCCTGAGGGACCTATGGGTTCTCCCTTGAGTTATGAGGCATTTGTCGCTCAGCGGACACATGCTGTCCAGCAGTCCATTCGGATAGCTGCCGGAGACATGCGCATAATGAGTCCGGTAGCTCTTGTAGAGAATCATCAATCCTGCATAAGGAACAGGGAGGACCAAGGCATGCTTCCCAATGGTGTAATTTGGAGGCCACAATTGTTGCTGCTTTGTGTTTCTTCAAAGATAATATCGGAAGTCAATTCTCTGCTAAAGCTTCAGGATTCTTCTCCTGCAAAGTTGTTTGGACTACGAACTCGGTTCCCGCCGCTTCCTTTCTTGTTATCTTCATTATTGCAGTCAAGAGAACATCCAAAACTGCCCACTGACCAAAGAGTTGACAATGATAATTTTGATGTTGATTCTGATGACATATCAGATGAGGAAGAAAGAGATGAACTTGATCAACTTCCTCCGTTTAAGGCCTTGACGAAATTCCAGATTGCCGAGCTCACCAAGGAGCAAAAAAGAGCCTACTATGATGAGTATGATTACCGGGTGAAGCTACTTCAGAAGAAACAGTGGAAAGATGAGCTCAAAAGACTCAAAGAGATAAGACAAGATTTTGGCGATGATAAGATGGTTGAAGACTTTTATAATGATGATGCCCCAGCAACTGTACCAATCCCTATGCCTGATATGGTATTACCACCCTCGTTTGACTGTGATGCCCCAACATATCGATACCGTTTTCTAGAGCCAACTTCCCATCTTCAGGTTCGGCCAGTATTGGATGCACATGGTTGGGACCATGATTGTGGTTTTGATGGGTTAAACCTCGAGGAGAACCTTGCTTTCGGTGGCTGTTTTCCGGCTGTGCTATCTGCTCAAGTGACCAAGGACAAAAGGGAATTCAGCATCCATGTTGATTCCTGCATTGCAGCTAAGCATGGAGAAGTTGGTTCCACTCTTACAGGTCTCAACATTCAAGCAATTGGAAAACAACTTGCTTACACCATGCGGGGCGAGACCAAACGAAAGACCTCAAAGAGGAACAAGATCACAGGAGGGATATCTGTAACCTTCTTGGGGGAAACTATAGCCACTGGATTAAAATTTGAAGACCAAATGTCTATTGGGAAGCAGTTGAGTCTAACTGCAACCACTGGTGTTGTACGAACAAAAGGTGATGTTGCTTACGGGGCCAATTTGGAAGCACGCTTGCGAGACAAGGAGTATCCCATTAGCCTAGGGCTTTCGACCTTGGGGATCTCTCTGATGAGGTTGCGTAATAACTCGATTTTGGGTGCAAACTTTCAGACACAGAGTCCTGTTGGAAGAAACTCGAAGGTGGTGGTGCGTGTCGGCCTGAACAACAAGATGAATGGGCAGATCATCATCCGAACGAGCACCTCAGAAAATCTTCAAATTGCATTGGTGGGTATTATACCCATTGCTCTTTCTATGCTCAAGAGCATGATATATGGTGATGAAGCCACGTATTAGCTAGATTTGGTATCCAAGTTTGAGTCCTGAATAGTTCCACAAACTAGTGTTAGTGTTGATGCTCAATCTATAAATTTCCATTTTGTTAAAACCTTTGCAGGTAAACTTGATCTAAACAGACTGCCAACTTTATTAATTACGCGTGGACCATAAGATAGACAGGTATCTAGAAGAGTAGGAATTGAGGTTGACCCAGATCTGGTGCGGTTTAAGAAATTTTACAAATATCACTGCAGTTCAATTGTTGTGCCTCACGAGGTTGTTGGGATGGTTGTGATGTTACAAAGTGGCCGGGATTGTGGTGGCGTCTTGTAGCTGAGTTTGCCTCACTCGAAATGGACTTGGTTCATCCGATGTGGAAGTTGATAACGAGCAGAAGTGAACTCACCGTTGCTAGGCGCGGATGTGACTCAGCGATGGTGTTTGGTTTGCTAAGGGGGTGGAGACGGAGCTCGTCACTTTTTTTTGTCTCTCCCGTCCATGTGAGCCAAGCCAAATTCCACTTGTATATTTTAATAATTAGCTTGTTAGGAATTGCACGATGCGATAAAAATGATAATGTAGATTTTAATTGTTAGCTTGTTAAAAATTACACGACGTTATAATAATGATAATGATGAATGCGAGACCGGTTTACATGGATCTAGGCCAAAGAAAAGCTAGATTTAGTCGAAAGGAAGAATTGAATCCAGGCTAAAGAAAAGTTAGATTTAGTGGAAGGTACGATTCTAGAGTGTCCTCCACTTGCGATAATCATCTCAGGAAGTAGACAAGTGCGTGCGACTTTTATAAGGTAACAAAATAGCACAACACCCATTGGAAACAAAGACTATACGTGAGGTATATACTGTAGTTGATTGATGAAAGATTAATTAGAAATTAACGGACATAGGAGTATCGATACATGGTCGCACTTTTCTTTACGTAATAGCTGGATAAAATGGCACACTAAAATTACGCAGGATGCATTCTATGATATCTCATGCAAGATCGACAGAGAAAATGAAAACTTTATTCGAATGTCATACCAGTGATATTAAAATTCAACTCCGTTAGGGCACCAATGGTGGGTAGCATCGAGAGATAGATGGGCATAGGAAAAAGACTCTCCGACCAAAAACCTCTCCACCAGGAGGCGGAAAGCCGGCTCGCCGCTCTTAATTATGTGGGGAATGAAACAGCCACCTTCGACATGCTTATTGTGGCTGTCACACGCCTAATCGTGTACGCCAATGCCACCTACAATCAATTGAGAGTCTGTCAAAATCCAATTAAGGACGAAGGTGTCATTTGTTGACATCTTTCATCGAGTCAACACAAATTAGATCTCATGCTTCAATTACGATCTTAAATCTTGATTATAATTTGTAAAGTGAGAGGAAAAAAAACAGACTTCTTTATCTTAACCAACCCTGTAGAATTTGACATGCCAATTTGGAAATACGTTTTCTGATAACAGTGAGAGCTATAACTACCTGCAAGGTTATGGCAGATCATGCATCTCCGATCCTATGTGAATATGACATTTTTTATTTCAAAAAATAATCTGAAGAGTCATAAAATTTAAAAGACTTTGATTTTTCTAAGTGCAGTATAAAATGACACCTGACAATCTTTGAATTCCATTTCTTTTTATTAGACTTATAAAACCTAGCTTTAGTTGGACAAACTTAGAAATATAAATACCTAATGCTAAATTTCTTTCTACTGTAGCTCATGTGAGATTTTGATCACTGTGGGAACCATTTTAAAAGATACATTGCAATTTTGAACGTTTCACCTCTCAAAAATTCCAATAAAAAAATGAATGACATCATGTTTTTTATACAAAGAGTAATAGAAAAGTAATTTCCAAAAGATTTTAGATGTTGTCATAAAAGATATTTAAGAAAAAGTCACTTCCTCATTAATGGTATTACTTCTTCTCCCCAAACATCTTTATGTTAAGAACAAATGTTGAAAGATCACTTGAAAGAAAAGGAATTTCAATTGATAGGAAATTATTAAGCTAAGCTAGCATTGATGAGGAAAATCTTTAATATGTACATGGAATTTAATGAGAGATTTCCTTAACTGAAATACATGTATGACATCAGGAAGAAATTCACTGGATTAAGACATCGTCGAGCATAAATGACAAACTGTCAGTCAGGCTAAGAGCATGTACGTTGACAGTTTTTCATGTTTCACATACATGCACGGACCGAAAAAAAATTAAATATAAAAATAAATAATAAACGATGTGATTGTTTTGTTTTTTTTTTCTTATATCGTGAACTTAATCTCAAAATTTTATATGTTAACTTCCATTTTTTAGATTTTTTTATAATTTAATTTAATGATAGAAATTAATTCGGTTGCTAAATTTAATTAAAATTTTTATAAAGATAATAAAATTTAGTGATTGAATTAAATTCGGTCCCTAAATTAAAAGTCTATGGTTAATTAGCGACAAAATTAAATTCCATTACTAATTTAATGATCGAGATTAAAATTCGATCGTTAATTTAGCGATCGAAATTAATTCAGTTGCTAAATTTTATTATCTTTATAAAAAAATTACATAATTTAGCGATCGAATTTAATTCGTTCGTTAAATTAATGATCGATTTTTAATTTCGGTCGTTAATTGACGACCTACTTTTAATTCAGTCAATAATTAGCGATCGATTTTTAATTTTAGTCATTAAGTTAGCAACTGAATTAAATTTGATTGCTAATTATTATTATCTTTATAAAATTTTTAATAAAATTTAAAGATCAAATTTAATTCGGTCGCTAAATATTATTATCTTTATAAAAATGTCAACAAAATTTAGTCACCGAATTAAATTTGGTCGCTAAATATTAATATATTTATAAAAATTTTAATAAAATTTAGCGATCGAATTTAATTCGTTCGCTAAATTAACAATTGAATTTTAATTTCGATTATTAAGTTAGCAACAAAATTTAATTCGATCACTAATTAACGACCGAATTTTAATTTTGGTCGTTAAGTTAACGACCAAATTTAATTCGATTACTAATTATTATTATTTATATAAATTTTTTAATAAAAAATAGCGACCGAATTAAATTTGATTGCTAAATTTTATTGTCTTTAGAAAATTATTTAAAAAATTGAACGATCGAATTTAATTCAGTCACTAAATATTATTATGTATTGAAAATTTAAAAAAAAAAATAGTGACCGAATTTAATTCAATCGTTAAATTAATGATCAAATTTAATTCGGTCGTTAAATTAACGATCGAATTTTAATTTCTGATACTATCTTCAGGCTAGCCTAAAAACAGTATAATATATTAATTAATTTTGATAGATAAATTATTTTATTGTTAGCTCTAAACTAGCAACCACTTGAAATTAAGAATGCAAGTCAATTAAAATCATCCTGGCACTGCTTAATTGAAATTTTAAAGATTGAAACAAGAGACAAATATATTGAAATAGAGTTTCTATTTTCAATTAATGGAATAAAGCTCGTTGCTCTTTCTTTGGCTGCTCAAGGGAGGCACTATGCATAAAATAATTTTCTAAAGGGAGGCACTCTGCATAAACTAGTTTTCTGAAGTAAAGGCTGTAGAATTGCAATTGTTCTAGGGAAAAGATTTAGACATATTACCATGGACAGTGTGTAATACGAGCTAGAGATTAGTAAATACAACAATATCAAAAAATTTTGTTCTGAATCAAAAGAAACAAGATGAAAAGTATTTATCACAAATCTTAAGCGATCACAAAACATGCGGATGAAGCAGTAGTTTTTGTCTTTAGAGTCACCGCTGTTGATGGTGCTCTGGTCGTCGTTGCAAAGACGAACTTTCATATTCTTCAGTTGCTCCTTTAACTTACCATAATCCATCATTTTCTCTTCCCATTGCGAAATTAAATACCAAGAAAATTTTCTCTGGTCTACTCTTCTAATCTGATATACTCTCCGATTGAATCTATTGTCATCCAACGAAAATATAGAGGAAGGATGCTCGTAAGGAGAAGAGCCTTCACTTCTCGGATTGGATTCGATCTTATTTAAAGAAGACATAAAGGAAGAATAGGAGAATAGAAGAAGGAGAGGAAGAAACGAGTCGGAGAAAGAATGAAACACTTGGAAGAGGGAAGGGTCTGAGAGAAAGAAAGGCGGGGTTCGCAGTGGAGAGTGGTAGAGAAAAGCTTCCATGATAAGTGATGCAATAGGAGAGAAATGTAGCATCCTAAGTGACATACATGTACAAAAAAAAAACAAATATAGAAATAAATAAGAAATAGTGTGATTCTTTTGTATTTTTTTCTTATATCGTGAACTAAACCTCAAAAATTCTATGTGTTAACTTGCATTTTTTTTAGATTTTTTTATAATTTAATTTAACGATCGAAATTAATTCTGTTGCTAAATTTAATTAAAATTTTTATAAAGATAATAAAGTTTAGTGACCGAATTAAATTCAATCCTTATATTTTAATAAAATTTATATACAGATAATAATAATTAGCGATTAAATTAAATTCAATCGTTAACTTAACGATCAAATTTAAAAGTCGATCAATAATCAGCGACAGAATTAAATTCTATTGCTAATTTAATGATCGAGATTAAAATTTGGTCGCTAAATTTTATTATCTTTATAAGAAATTTAATATAATTTAGCGACCGAATTTAATTCGGATTGTAATTTAATAATCGATTTTTAATTCCATTCGTTAATTAACGACCAACTTTTGAATTCAGTCAATAATTAGCAACCTATTTTTGATTTTGGTCATTAAGCTAGCAACTGAATTAAATTTGATCGCTAATTATTATTATCTTTATAAAAGTTTTAATAAAATTTAATGACCGAATTTAATTCGGTCACTAAATATTATTATCTTTATAAAAATTTTAACAAAATTTAGCGACTAAATTAAATTCGGTCGCTAAATATTATTATATTTATAAAAATGTTAATAAAATTTAGCATCGAAATAAATTCAATCGCTAAATTATCGATTGAATTTTAATTTCGATTATTAAATTAGCGACGAAATTTAATTCAATCGCTAATTAACGATGGAATTTTAATTTTTGTCATTAAGTTAGCGACCAAATTTAATTCGATTGCTAATTTTTATTATCTATATAAAAATTTTAATAAAATATAGCGACCAAATTAAATTCTATGGCTAAATGTTATTATCTTTAGACAATTGTTTATAAAATTGAATGACCGAATTTAATTCGGTCACTAAATATTATTATGTTCTAAAATTTTTAATAAAATTTATTGACCGAATTTAATTCGATCTTTAAATTAACGACCGAATTTAATTCGATCATTAAATTAACGATGGAATTTAATTCGGTCTTTAAAATAACGATCGAATTTTAATTTATGATACTATCTTCGGGTTGACCAATAAAACAGTAAAAAAATATTGTTAGTTCTAAATCAGCAACCATCTTCTGCAAAAGGTTGGATCCGCTAACCTAGCGGCCCCACTGGTCTGTCCCGCGATCATTGTGAGGGAGGTAAATCACGGAGGGTCCTATGAGCCTTGACGTGGTGGCTAAGACACGTGAGGGTCATTTGAATCCTGAAAAGAGTTTTAGACCTCCTCCAGAATCGACTCATGTCACTTCTGCAAGCACCTCCGTGCCTTAGCCATCACGCCATCCCTGTGGGGATTAAACCAATAACCACTTGAAATAATGGATGCAAGTCAATTAAAATCTTCCTAGCACTGCTTAATTGAAATTTTAAAGATTGAAATAAGAGGCAAATGTATTGAAATAGAGTTTTTATTTCCAATTAATGGTATAAAGTTTGTTGCTCTTTCTCCGGCTGCTCAAGCGAGGCACTATACTTAAAATACTTTTCTGAAGGTTGGCACTCTGCATAAACTAGTTTTCTAAAGTAAAAAGTGTTAATGGAATTGCAATTGTTCTAGAGAAAAAATTTAGACATATTACCATGAACATTGTGTAATACGAGCTAGAGATTAGTAAATACAACAATGTCAGAGATTTTTGTTCTGAATCAAAAAGAAATAAGATGAAAAGTATTTACCACAAATCTTAAGCGGTCACAAAACGTGCAGATGAAGTTGTAGCTTTTGTCTTTAGAGTCACCATTGTTGGTGATGCTTTGGTCGTCGCTGCAGAGACGAACTTTCATATTCTTCAGCTGCTCCTTTAACTCACCATAATCCACCATTTTCTCTTCCCATTATGGGATTAAATCCTAAGAAAATTTCTTCTGATATACTCTTCTAAACTGATCTGCTCTCCGATTTGATCTATTGTCATCTAACGAAGATATAGAAGAAGGATACTCGTAAGGGGAAGAGTCTTCACTTCCCGAATCAGATTCGATCTCATTTGAAGAAGAGATAAAGGAAGAATGAGAGAATAGAAGAAGGAGAGGAAGAAAGAAGTCGGAGGAAGAACAAAACGCTTGGAACAGTGAAGAGTCTGAGAGAAAGAAAGGCGAGATTCACAGCAGAGAGTGGTAGAGAAAAGCTTCCATGATAGGTGATGTGATGGGAGAGAAGTGCAGCATCATGAGTGACATGCACGGACCAAAAATAAATAAATATAGAAATAAATAATAAATAGAATGATTCTTTTGCTTTTTTTCTTATATCGTGAACTCAACCTCAAAATTTTATGCGTTAACTTTCATTTTTTTTAGATTTTTTTATAATTAATTTAACGATCAAAATTAATTCGATTACTAAATTTAATTAAAATTTTTATAAAAAATAATAAAGTTTAGTGACTAAATAAAATTCGGTCGCTATATTTTAATAAAATTTATATACAAATAATAATAATTAGCGATTGAATTAAATTCAGTCGCTAACTTAACGATCGAAATTAAAAGTCGGTCGTTAATCAACGATCGAATTAAATTCCATCACTAATTTAATGATCGAAATTAAAATTCGATCGCTAAATTTTATTATCCTTATAAGAAATTTAATATAATTTAGCAATCGAATTTAATTCGGTTGGTAAATTAATGATCGATTTTTTATTTCAGTCATTAATTAACGACCTACTTTTAATTCAGTCAATAATTAGCGACAAATTTTTAATTTTGGTAATTAAGTAAGCAACAGAATTAAATTTTATCGCTAATTATTTTTATCTTTATTAAAATTTTAATAAAATTTAACGACCGAATTTAATTCAGTCGCTAAATATTCTTATCTTTATAAAAATGTTAATAAAATTTAGCAACTGAATTAAATTTAGCCGCTAAATATTATTATATTTATAAAATTTTTAATAAAATTCAGTGATTTAATTTAATTCGATCGCTAAATTAACGATCGAATTTTAATTTCGGTTATTAAATTTGGGATGGAATTTAATTTGATCGCTGATTAACGATCGAATTTTAATTTTTATAGTTAAGTTAAAGACCGAATTTAATTTGATTTCTAATTATTATTATCTATATAAAATTTTTAATAAAATATAGCAACCGAATTAAATTCGATAGCTAAATTTTATTATCTTTAGAAAATTTTTATAAAATTTAATGATCGAATTTTATTCGATCGCTAAATATTATAATGTTATGATAATTTTAATAAAATTTATCGACCGAATTTAATTCGATCGTTAAATTAACGACCTAATTTAATTCGATCTTTAAATTAATGATTGATTTTTAATTTCTGATACTATCTTTAGGTTGGCCTATAAAATAGTAAAAAATAATAATTAATTTTGATAGATAAATTATTTGATTGTTAGTTCTAAACCAGCAAACACTTGAAATAAAGGATGTAAGTCAATTAAAATCATCCTGACACTACTCGATTGAAATTTTAAAGATTGAAATAAGAGACAAATATTTTGAAATAGAGTTTCTATTTCCAATTAATGGTAAAAGCTCGTTGTTCTTTCTCCAGTTGCTCAAGGGAGACACTATGCATAAACTAGTTTTCTGAAGTAAAGACCGTTAATAGAATTGCAATTGTTCTAGGAAAAAGATTTAGACATATTGCCATGGACAGTATGTAATACGAGCTAGAGATTAGTAAATACAATAATGTCAAAGATTTTTATTTTAAATCAAAAGAAATAAGATGAAAAGTATTTACAATAAATCTTAAGAAGGCGCAAAATGTGTGAATGAAGTTGTAGCTTTTGTCTTTAGAGTCACCACTATTGATGGTGCTCTGGTCGTCGTTGTAGAGACGAACTTTTATATTCTTCAGCTGCTCTTTTAGCTCACCACAATCTACCATTTTCTCTTCCCATTTGTGGGATTAAATGCCATAAAAATTTCCTCTACTCTACTCTTTTAATATGATCTGCTCTCCGATTGGATCTATTGCCATTCTACGAAGATATAGAGGAAGGATGATCATGAGGAGAGAGCATGCACTTTCCGAATCGGATTTGATCTCATTTGAAGAAGACATAAAGGAAGAATGGGAGAATAGAAGGAGAGGAAGAAAGGAGTCGAAGGAAGAACGAAACACTTGGAACAGAGAAGAGTCTGAGAGAAAGAAAGGCGGGGGTTCGCAGCAGAGAGTGGAAGAGAAAAACTTCCACGATAGGTGATGTGATAGGAGAGAAGTGCAATATTGTGAGTGACATGCACGGACCGAAAAAAAAAATATAGAAATAAATAATAAACAGTGTGATTCTTCTGTTTTTTTCCCTTATATCGTGAAATCAACCTCAAAATTCTATGTGTTAACTTCCATGTTTTTTTAGATTTTTTTATAATTTAACTTAACGATTGAAATTAATTCGGTTGCTAAATTTAATTAAAATTTTTATAAAGATAATAAAGTTTAGTGACCGAATTAAATTCGATCCATATATTTTAATAAAATTTATATACATATAATAATAATTAACGATTTAATTAAATTCGGTTGCTAACTTAACGACCGAAATTAAAAGTCGGTCATTAATCAGCGAACGAATTAAATTCTGTACGTAAATTAATGATTGAGATTAAAATTCGGTCCCTAAATTTTATTATTTTGATAAGAAATTTAATATAATTTAGCGACCAAATTTAATTCGGGTTGTAAATTAATAATTGATTTTTAATTTTAGTCGTTAATTAACGACCTACTTTTTAATTCAGCCAATAATTATTGATCGATATTTTATTTTGGTCATTAAGTTAGCAACCAAATTAAATTTAATCGCTAATTATTATTATCTTTATAAAAGTTTTAACAAAATTTAACAACCGAATTTAATTCGGTCGCTAAATATTATTATATTTATAAAAAAATTTAATAAAATTTAATTCGATCTCTAAATTAACGATCGAATTTTAATTTCGGTGATTAAATTAGCGACGAAATTTAATACGATCGCTAATTAACGATTGAATTTTAATTTTGGTCGTTAAGTTAGCGATTGAATTAAATTCGATTGCTAATTATTATTATCTATATAATTTTTTTTATAAAATATACTGACCGAATTAAATTCGATCGATAAATTTTATTATCTTTAGAAATTTTTTTATAAAATTTAACGATCGAATTTAATTCGGTCATTAAATATTATTATTTATGAAAAATTTAATAAAATTTAGCGATTGAATTTAATTCGTTCGTTTAATTAATGATCGAATTTAATTCGGTCATTAAATTAACGATCGAATTTTAATGTCTGATATTATCTTCGGGCTGGCCTATAAAATAGTAAAAAATATTAATTAATTTAGATAGATAAATTATTTGATTGTTAGTTCTAAACTATCAACCACTTGAAATAAAAGATGCAAGTCAATTAAAATCCTCCTGACACTACTTAATTGAAATGTTAAAGATTAAAACAAGAGGCAAATATATTGAAATAGAATTTTTATTTTCAATTAATGGTATAAAGCTTGTTGCTCTTTCTCTGGCTGCTCAAGGGAGGCACTATGCAAAAAATACTTTTCTGAAGAGAAGCACTCTGCATAAACTAGTTTTCTGAAGTAAAGATTGTTAATGGAATTGCAATTGTTCTAGGAAAAAGATTTAAAAATATTACCATGGACAGTGTTTAATATGAGTTGGGATTAGTAAATACATAAATGTCAGAGATTTCTGTTCTGAATCAAAAGAAATAAGATGAAAAGTATTTACCACAAATCTTAAACGGTCACAAAACGTGCGGACGAAGCAATAGCTTTTGTCTTTAGAGTCACCGTTGTTGTCACGCCGCGGGAGTATGCCGTGCCGAAAAGCAAACGGACGACATCTCCCCTGTACGTGGCAACATATCGGGTTAATACAAGGCCCGTAGGCCCACAACAACAATATGATATACACAGATATCACCATATCAAACATACTAAACACAGCGGAAACAATACAAACAGATCAACAAGATACAAAGACCAACTGTGCACTCCGGTGTGACTTGACACGACAAGAATCATAACAGAAATCGAATCAAAGACCAAATACATACAATATGTCCGTATATCACAAATACGGAAACAATACAGGGAAAAACCCAAACCATCAATCCGTAAGGATACAACAACACGGAAACATATCCATTCGTCCGGTGTGAGATGGGATCAATCATGAGTTCAACGCCCAAGGAATCTTCTACCGTTATCTCGGCGACGCCCGTGGTCCCGGTGGTGAGTATAAACTCGGGGTAATATATAGAAAGTGCATGAACAACATATAAGGATAGATCTACAAGTATACATGTGAAGATCTCTGGTATCTGACATGAGTCAATAGACATACGATCGTATCCAAATCTAATAACAAGTAACTATAGTAAAGTCATACTCGATGTATATACTAAGCGATCAATGAGCAGAAGTAATATACCAACGCACGACGATCTGCAACACCATAAGCTATATCATCCTGACAGATATACAATAACATAACCCATATAATGTATCAAGTCAATCCCATACCTGACCAATACTCCAACATATGAACAATATATGATCACCTGTAATAACAACCCGGTCCGTACCACACATGACATGATGCTAATCAAATGCATATAACAGTTTGAATCAACGCATGTATCATGCTCAACACATAGCAGTAAATAAAAATACAAATGGCATGTATCATGATGTACAAGCATGTGCAACAATCATAGCTCAATCAAATGCAGCATCTCACAGGCATATGTAAAACATATATCAAATACATGCATATATATATATCAGCAGTGCATATGCATGGCCATGTCTGTGGACCCGTCCAACCACGACCCCAGTATGGCCCGGGTGGCACGGCATGACGACTAGCCCGACTCCAGCCGCCACTACTCTCGAGTGACCGAGTTGGGTAGTATGAATGAGTAGCATATAAGCGTAAAGAGCTAACTACTCTCCGGGGGTCCCTGCTGTTGGTCGCTCTGTCACTACCCATGAGTAGACGAGCTCTGCACACAGGACAACTGCACGTCACACAACCACCGTCTATAGTGGGCGAGTGCTAACACCACTCTACTCAGTGGTCAGGTGCGCATCTCCAGCTACCACCATCCCTAATGGCCGAGCGCGGCACATCCAATGCTCTGCCCTCAACCCTGCTACCACTACCCCGAGTGGCCGGGGAGGCAGGATGACTGACGACCCGTCTCATCCACAAGGGAGACCCAGTCGTCAGCATGCATGCAATGTAATGATGCATAGCTCCATACATGTATCCTCGCCTCACTCCCTATCCCATGGGAAGTCCTGGTCAACCAAAAGTCAACTAT
The DNA here is from genome assembly GCA_025175895.1 of Wurfbainia villosa. Taxonomy (NCBI): domain Eukaryota; kingdom Viridiplantae; phylum Streptophyta; class Magnoliopsida; order Zingiberales; family Zingiberaceae; genus Wurfbainia; species Wurfbainia villosa. The sequence continues at coordinate 3,901,892 of JAKLTH010000283.1, forward strand.
GCAAGGACTACAATCACGACTCTCTCTCTCTCTATCGCACAAAGAGTCATACTCATCTGACAGTCCACCACGCTAAGACCTCTAGTCAGTAGCGATATACAATCGACCGTCCATATAATCATACACAGGCACACAATCCATAATGGATATACCATCGCGCTAGGACCTCTAGTCCATGGTCACATACTGACAACCATACACTTATCTATGCACAGGCAACTAGATCCACCATAAATGCACCACTAATACGGGTATGATATAACAATCGACTCCATAATCCAATCCATCACCTAACCCTAGTGATGTAACACAGTAACCCAATCTGAAGTCACAAAAATAAACCTAACCACTCGTACTTACTGAACATCCATCAGCTAATACATAATAGGGTTTATAGTTCCTATCCGTGCTAGATAATCAATGAGTAACAGAGTATATATCTCAAAGGTCAAGGCAGTACAAGCATATGATTAAATAAGAGTGGATTTAAGGTAAACAGGTATAAACATAAATCCAAGATCATGCACAGGAATTTGATCAAAACTACCGGACCAGGTAGATATTACCCACCTGCTATGTAGCCTGGCTAGCTGTCCATGCATACGAGCATCCATCACTAATCAAGTCCTGAAATCAACATACAACATTGACACGTACTATCATAAGTCCGAGAATGATATCAAATCCCAAATCGAACTTACCTAGTCCAAAGTAACAACATGAATAAATCATTGACATCCTCAAGATCAATTAAGGTAAATAGATCTATACACACTTAATTCAAACTGCATACTTACAAATTTAACCTCTTCACAATTCCACAGCTCACTTCAAATGCATCCCCAAATCTACATTCATCCTTGGCCGATTGATCTACATCCACAACCCAATCTGAGCCTTGCTTCCACCGCTTCTGGATCCATGGTCCTAAGTTACAAATCAATCTCCATTGTCGTTTCACCAAATCTGAGTTCACAGCTCATCAATATCGCAAAATCATCACAAAATTTCCATCAACCACTACCAAAATCAGCCAAACCCCTAAAGAACAATTGGCTAACACTCCAAATCAAACTATAACACAACATACCTTCCCGTTCCAACCTTAGCCGCCAGATCTTCCTCTTGGCCTCATCGTCAACTCGCGAGAAGATGATAATCCAGGTAAGACATCGCCACCGAATAGGCAGTGGAGAAGCAGAGGAAACAAGCAAAATTTAAGGACGTGGCTCACCGGATCGGGGTCATCGGCGCCTGCTGCTGCTTGGATCGGCGGAGCAAGACGACGACACAGATCTTGCCACGCTGAGCTCGTGGGGTCAACCCAGTCGCTGGCCGGCGACTCCAATGACTAGAGGTATGCTGTCAAGGGGCAGAGCAGAGGCAACGATGGAGGAAGAAATCGACCGAGATGACGGTCAGCGACAATCTAAGTTGTATTCTGCGGTGGTGGTAGGGATGATCGGCCAACCGCAGCGGTGGCGGCGACCACGCTCCTGACCGGTTCGCTCACATCGTGAAGTGACCCACTGCGGCAGGTGGCTGATCGAGCTAGCTCGGTGGCCGTGGAAGAAGGAAGGTGTCGGCGCCGAGCAGAGGCTGGCCGCGGATGGGGCGGCGATCGACATTTTGACGAAGAGGAGAATCAGGGATCGCGGCTAATCGGGGAAAGGATAGATCAAGATTGATTTTTAAATGTCGTTCCGAGGTGATTAGGCTAGCTCCAATTTAACCTTAACTAACCCAATCCCATTTGATTCAGAAATTTTCAAGCCCAACCATTTGGCCCAATGGGCTCAGCCCAACAAGCTAATCAACCCAATTAGCCCACTAATTAAGCCCAATTAATCTCCTAATTAATCCAATTAACCCACTAATTAAATCCAATTAATTAAAGGGTTAATCCATATAATTTTTTTTTTTAGTATTTTACATTCTCCCCCACTTATAAAAATTTGGTCCCCAAATTTCCGACTCATGTACAAGCGAGATGTCACAATAATCATCTCAAGTATCCGGAGCAAAGTCACACTTCAAGTGACTAAGTGGGGTATTGAGCTCGAATATTATATTTCCAGCTCTTATATACTCTCTCAACATATCGACCATCTATCAAAGATACATAACTGTACCAAAGTGGAGCTCTATACCCATGACTTGTGGAAGACTTTGCTAGAATCGTAAGGTGAATCATGAATCACTATCAAAAATGATACTCAAGGATACTCCATGGATATCATTCCGTCAAACGATCCAACAAAATCCATCTTACGGCTCGGAAGAAAATGAGCGGACCTAGCTAATCGATCATCGACTACCCAAATCCTATCAAGTCCTTTCCGAATTCTGGATAATCTCCCAACACAGTCTAACGTACTAGGCTCTCACTTCATCACGGTACGTAACCCGACCGATCACAATATTCCACCTTTGCTTGTTGGCATACCCAACATCAAACTACGAATCAACCATGTCCCACATATCGTTCCACCAACCGGAACGTCTCAATACTCACTATTTTCGGATACACTCCGAATAAATCATCACTCTCGAATGAAGAGTCTCCTGAAACAACTCTTCCTAAATCAAATTACAACTTTGGAAACTACCATCCTTCCTAGAGACGGAGATTTATTCTCACAAGAGAAATTAATCTAATGTCCAAAATTCACGCAGTCACCTAGAACTGAAGGTAACTGGAAGACTATAATGACTAATCTCGCTAGTTCCTCAACTAGCATACACATAATATACGTCTCATTCAACTGCATCGGGATCGCTCCTAATCCCTGAAATGATGCATCTGCGTATAATACCCTTCCATCCATATCGGACTGATTAACTAACACTGACACAAAAGTCAGTCACTTTCTAGGCCTTGAAACCTAGCTTCACAAACTTCCGACCAGGTGATTGCCATCACCTTCTTGGTCCCACAAGTCGACGATATAGTATCACTAGAACATGTTATTCTCATCTATGGTAAATACCAAATCAATCTAAAGAAACCACAACTTCCTTCAAGATTGGGAATATATCCATAAATATATCCTCCACAGATATAATGACAATCGATCTCAAATACTCCAAGAGTACTTGATTCCTCAAATCCATGAATGACTAAATCGTCGATAAGTCTAACAACATTATCAATCAACTCTATACACCTGAATCCTTTTACCCTACATTAATGATAGCTCAATCATCACACCGACAATGATAATTGTACGACACTAAGTCACTACAATATCAAACCCTAGGATATACACAGGTGTCATTTAGCTGATCCAAACAAATCATCTATCCACAACGAAGGATATTCATTCTCAACTACTGCATTCCAATCATCGATAATCGATGCATAACCTCAAAGGTCTGTCTCTCTTTTAACAAAGAGTTACGAGTCTTCCCAAGAAGTAACACTGAGGCAGATAAATCTCCCATAGTGTTTAGCAGCACTGATACCCATAAAATCATCTCCCGGTATGAGGTCCCCAATATCAGGACTATTCTCGAAATCACCTCAATCGCTTACTCTACTTACCCATGCAGTGGCAAGCTCAAGAGTTCATCCAAAAATATATCCGAATACTCTCGAATTATACGTACATCCGAGAGTCCTAGTATACCAACGCTCCCACAATCCAACTATCCGTAAGGATATGTCTATAGTGGAGGTATGACTAGCAAAGGCTAAGGGTATCCCTTGACGTCATGATTGTTAATCAACATCTCACCTGACGGTAGAGAAAATCACCAACCCACAAGTCGATAGGAACCCTTCGAACCCTATCCAAGAATATTCTAGACAAAGATACCTGTAAACTACCAGTATCTCTCGATATATCTGCAAATAGGATAACCTAAAGTAATACCCCGAAGGACCTATCCTTCGGTCTTCTATACTTCTTCTCGAGTAATCATGTAAACTTGTCCAACATCTGTTCTGGACGGCTGAACTCATGTAGATGCAAAGACTATCATGGAGGAATAAGTCAATCTAAATCAGTACAAATCAAACAACCGCAATGGAGATGGTAAACAACTGTCTTATCGACAAGGGTACACATCCACAGTATATCTTTGAAGAATCACAACAACATAGCACATTCCATCTCTGTGAAAGGTATAGTTGCAACTGGAGAATACTGTGTAGATACGACCATCATCGTAAAATCTCTCTCCTCTATATAAATCATAACTACGCCTGGGAAGGTAACTGTTGCTGTTGTCTGGGAAGGTAACAATTGTTGTCTGCACGTCTGAGTCTTCTGAGATGTCTTCGGCTGATACTGCTGAGTAACTTACTTCTTCCGGATGAAAGTATCAAAGAACACCTACTATATCTGAGGTAGTAAATCGCTACTGATGTGATAACCCAATCTTCTGTAATAATCTCGGCTTTCGAGGTTGTAGATCATCCGCTCGAAAGCATCATCCATAGTCTTCAACTGAGTCTCCAAAATACATACTCTCCTCGTAGATACCGGCTGCTTATAGTAGAAACATATACAATGGTCCATCAGATAATCTGACTCTGGTGTCGTCGTGACCCACACTGCACACACATAATCTCCTTTCAGAGTCTTTCCTCTGAGTTCGCTGATAAACATGAGAAGCTGCTGACAATCTGCAATCGGTCTTCTATGATCGGAAAACTCTCCAATAGTCGCTCGTGACTCATGACTTTAATCTTGCTCCTTTTTGTCCAACATTCGGAGACTTCTAATTCCAATAATTTGACTTGCAATATATGCTTATCAAATCTCCAACTCTTAAAACACTTGCTACGGAGTCATTTCTATACACATTACTCGGTCTATGCACTTTCGGTAGAATCTAGTAGGAGATCCAAACATCCTGATCAAGATGTCAACCGGTAAACCGTAGGTGGCTTAAGACATATCGATCACATTCTCGAGTTATTAGGTGGTCGTAACCTTCGCAAGTCTAACGACTCTGCATGGTCCTTTCGTCGCTGACGATCACCCATCCCTGAAGCTCAAGAATTCCCGACGATGAGTCAAAGAAGATGGCGGGAAAATACTATCTCACAACATCATGAATCGTGACTAAGTGATACGTTATTTCCGTAGGTTATTTCCTATATCTTACACAAAGTCAAGCTAAATCCGATAATGGTATCACAATTAACTTAGCTTCTTCAGATAACACGAGTTAAACACTCAAAAGTACCCTCAACGCGTTATACAACCTAGAAACGACCATCTCGAGATCAAAATCTCTATGAATATCTCCAAACTAATCCTCTACTATACGCGTCGGCAAAGTGTACTCACGCGATTCATTATCCCATAGGTAATGATCTGACAAACATAATTAGTGAAAATCTTAGGACCGTAATCCTTGATCTCCACAAGAGATGTGACTACCTAACCCCTGCTTTCCGACTCGGTATCAGTCGGCTCTCAAAGGTAATTACCTTTTCGATAGCAGGCACATATCTAATAACCTCAACATATCATTCCCGTGGTCAAACTCAAACCACGGTTACGAATACTAACCAATATTCTACAAGTCATCCATGTTATAAGCAACTAAATGCATAACCAATAGAAGGATATGTAATAACAATTAGCATACCTTAAACCTTGTAGCTCGGAGATGTCCGCAACAGTCAGATCCCAAAACTCACAAACCAAAACTGAGTAAAGCAAAACTCGATGTCCGAACGAAATAAAATCCGAAAATGGACTTCGCAACCTAGGGCTCTGATACCAATAAAATTGTCACGCCCCAGGAGTATGCCGTGCCGAAAAGCAAACGGACGGCATCTCCCCTGTACGTGGCAACATATTGGGTTAATACAAGGCCCGTAGGCCCACAACAACAATATGATATACACAGATATTACCATATCAAACATACTAAACACAGCGGAAACAATACAAACAGATCAACAAGATACAAAGACCAACTGTGCACTCCGGAGTGACTTGACACGACAAGAATCATAACAGAAATCGAATCAAAGACCAAATACATACAATATGTCCGTATATCACAAATACGGAAACAATACAGGGAAAAACCCAAACCATCAATCCGTAAGGATACAACAACACAGAAACATATCCATTCGTCCGGTGTGAGATGGGATCAGCTGGCGGAGCTCCGAACGTCCAAGGAATCTTCTACCTGTTATCTGGGCGACAGGAAGCCCAGGGTCCCGGGGTGGTGAGTATAAACTCAGGGGTAATATATAGAAAGTGCATGAACAACATATAAGGATAGATCTACAAGTATACATGTGAAGATCTACAGGTATACAGCATGAGTCCAATAGACATACAGTCATATCCAAATCTAATAACAAGTAACTATAGTAAAGTCATACTCAATGTATATACTAACTGATCAACTGAACAGGAAGTAATGTACCAACGTACCCGACAGTCTGCAACACCATAAGCTATATCATCCTGACAGATATACAATAACATAACCCATATAATGTATCAAGTCAATCCCATACCTGACCAATACTCCAACATATGAACAATATATGATCACCTGTAATAACAACCCGGTCCGTACCACACAATGACATGATGCTAATCAAATGCATATAACAGTCTGAATCAACGCATGTATCATGCTCAACACATAGCAGTAAATAAAAATACAAATGGCATGTATCATGATGTACAAGCATGTGCAACAATCATAGCTCAATCAAATGCAGCATCTCACAGGCATATGTAAAACATATATCAAATACATGCATACATATATATCAGCAGTGCATATGCATGGTCATGTCTGTGGACCCGTCCAACCACGACCCCAGTATGGCCCGGGTGGCACGGCATGACGACTAGCCCGACTCCAGCCGCCACTACTCTCGAGTGACCGAGTTGGGTAGTATGAATGAGTAGCATATAAGCGTAAAGAGCTAACTACTCTCAGGAGTCCTGCTCGGTCGTCACTACCCATGAGTAGGCGAGCTCTGCAGCAGAGACAATGCGTCACGTCGCACAACCACCGTCTATAGTGGGCGAGTGCTAACACCACTCTACTCGGTGGTCGGTCGCGTCTCCGGCTACCACACCATCCCTAATGGCGGCGCGGCACATCGATACTCTCGCCTCGACCTGCTACCACTACCCGAGTGGCGGGAGGCGGGATGGGACGACCCGTCTCATCCACAAGGGAGACCCGGATCGTCGACATGCATGTAATGATGCATAGCTCCATACATGTATCCTCGCCTCACTCCCTATCCCATGGGAAGTCCTGGTCAACCAAAAGTCAACTATGCAAGGACTACAATCACGACTCTCTCTCTCTCTATCGCACAAAGAGTCATACTCATCTGACAGTCCACCACGCTAAGACCTCTAGTCAGTAGGGATATACAATCGACCGTCCATATAACCATACACAGGCACACAATCCATAATGGATATATCATCGCGCTAGGACCTCTAGTCCATGGTCACATACTGACAACCATACACTTATCTATGCACAGACAACTAGATCCACCATAAATGCACCACTAATACGGGTATGATATAACAATCGACTCCATAATCCAATCCATCACCTAACCCTAGTGATGTAACACAGTAACCCAATCTGAAGTCACAAAAATAAACCTGACCACTCGTACTTACTGAACATCCATCAGCTAATACATAATAGGGTTTATAGTTCCTATCCGTGCTAGATAATCAATGAGTAACAGAGTATATATCTCAAAGGTCAAGGCAGTACAAGCATATGATTAAATAAGAGTGGATTTAAGGTAAACAGGTATAAACATAAATCCAAGATCATGCACAGGAATTTGATCAAAATTACCGGACCAGGTAGATATTACCCACCTGCTATGTAGCCTGGCTAGCTGTCCATGCATACGAGCATCCATCACTAATCAAGTCCTGAAATCAACATACAACATTGACACGTACTATCATAAGTCCGAGAATGATATCAAATCCCAAATCGAACTTACCTAGTCCAAAGTAACAACATGAATAAATCATTGACATCCTCAAGATCAATTAAGGTAAATAGATCTATACACACTTAATTCAAACTGCATACTTACAAATCTAACCTCTTCACAATTCCACAACTCACTTCAAATGCATCCCCAAATCTACATTCATCTTTGGCCGATTGATCTACATCCACAACCCAATCTGAGCCTTGCTTCCACCGCTTCTGGATCCATGGTCCTAAGTTACAAATCAATCTCCATTGTCATTTCACCAAATCTGAGTTCACAGCTCATCAATATCGCAAAATCATCACAAAATTTCCATCAACCACTACCAAAATCAGCCAAATCCCTAAAGAACAATTGGCTAACACTCCAAATCAAACTATAACACAACATACCTTCCCGTTCCAACCTTAGCCGCCAGATCTTCCTCTTGGCCTCATCGTCAACTCGCGAGAAGATGATAATCCAGGTAAGACATCGCCACCGAACAGGCAGTGGAGAAGCAGAGGAAACAAGCAAAATTTAAGGACGTGGCTCACCGGATCGGGGTCATCGGTGCCTGCTGCTGCTTGGATCGGCGGAGCAAGACGACGACACGGATCTTGCCACGCTGAGCTCGTGGGGTCAACCCAGTCGTTGGCCGGCGACTCCAATGACTAGAGGTATACTGTCAAGGGGCAGAGCAGAGGCAACGATGGAGGAAGAAATCGACCGAGATGACGGTCGAAAACAGCAATCTAAGTTGTATTCCTGCAGTGGTCGGCCGGGATGATCGACGGCACAGGCGGTGGCGGCGACCCTGCTCACAGCCAGTGCTCCGCTCACATCGTGAAGTGACCCACTGCGGAAGGTGGCTGATCGAGCTAGCTCGGTGGCCGTGGAAGAAGGAAGGTGTCGGCGCCGAGCAGAGGCTGGCCGCGGATGGGGCGGCGATCGACATTTTGATGGAGAGGAGAATCAGGGATCGCGGCTAATCGGGGAAAGGATAGATCAGGATTGATTTTTAAATGTCGTTCCGAGGTGATTAGGCTAGCTCCAATTGAACCCTAACTAACCCAATCCCATTTGATTCAGAAATTTTCAAGCCCAACCATTTGGCCCAATGGGCTCAGCCCAACAAGCTAATCAACCCAATTAGCCCACTAATTAAGCTCAATTAATCCCCTAATTAATCCAATTAACCCAATAATTAAATCCAATTAATTAAAGGGTTAATCCATATAATTTTTTATTTTTTATTTTTTTTTTCGTATTTTACAGTTGTTGATGGTGTTCTGGTCATCGTTGCAGAAACGAACTTTCATATTCCTTTAACTCACCATAATCCACCATTTTCTCTTTCCATTGTGGGATTAAATCCCAAGAAAATTTCCTCTGATCTACTCTTCTAATCTGATCTGCTCTCCGATTGGATCTATTGTCATCAAATGAAGATATATAGGAAGGATGCTCGTAAGGAGAAGAGCCTTCACTTCGTGGATCGGATTCAATCTCATTTGAATAAGACATAAAGGAAGAAAGGAGTCGGAGGAAGAACGAAACACTTGGAACAGAGAAGGGTCTGAGAAAAAGAAAGGCGGGGTTCGCAGCGGAGAGTGGTAGAGAAAAACTTCCATGATAGGTGATCTGATAGGAGAGAAATGCAGCATCATGAGTGACATGCATGGACTGAAAAAAACAAATATAGGAACAAAAAATAAATAGTGTGATTCTTTTGTATTTTTTTCTTATATCGCGATCTAAACCTCAAAATTCTATGTGTTAACCTCCATTTTTTTAGATTTTTTATAATTTAATTTAACTATTAAATTTAATTCGGATTCTAAATTTAATTAAATTTTTTATAAAGATAATAAAATTTAGTGACCGAATTAAACTTGATCCCCATATTTTAATAAAATTTATATACATATAACAACTATTAGCAATTGAATTAAATTGAGTCGCTAAGTTAATGACCAAAATTAAAAGTCGGTCATTAATCAGTGACCTAATTAAATTTTATCGCTAATTTAATGATCAAAATTAAAATTCGGTCACTAAATTTTATAATCTTTATAAAAAATTTAATATAATTTAACGACCGAATTTAATTTAGTTTATAAATTAGTGATTGATTTTTAATTTCAATCGTTAATTAATGACCTACTTTTGAATTCAGTCAATAATTATTGACCGATTTTTAATTTTGGTTATTAAATTAGCTACCGAATTAAATTTAATTGCTAATTATTATTATATTTATAAATGTTTTAATAAAATTTAACGACCGAATTTAATTCAGTCGCTAAATATTCTTATCTTTATAAAAATGTTAACAAAATTTAACGACTGAATTAAAGTTGGCCGCTAAATATTATTATATTTATAAAAAATTTAATAAAATTTAGCGATTTAATTTAATTCGATCGCTAAATTAACGATTGAATTTTAATTTCAGTTATTAGATGGAATTTAATTTGATCGCTAACTAACATCGAATTTTAATTTTTGTAGTTAAATTAGAGACCGAATTTAATTCGATTGCTAATTATTATTATATATATAAATTTTTTTAATAAAATATAGCAACCGAATTAAATTCAATAGCTAAATTTTATTATCTTTAGAAATTTTTTATAAAATTTAATGATCTAATTTTATTCGGTCGCTAAATATTATAATGTTATGATAATTTTAATAAAATTTATCGACCGAATTTAATTCGATCGTTAAATTAACGACCTAATTTAATTCGATCTTTAAATTAATGATCGATTTTTAATTTCTGATACTATCTTTAGGTTGGCCTATAAAACAGTAAAAAATATTAATTAATTTTGATAGATAAATTATTTGATTGTTAGTTCTAAACCAGCAAACACTTGAAATAAAGGATGCAAGTCAATTAAAATCATCCTGACACTCAAAAGTTCCTAACGAGACACGCACATTGAAATCGCAATTACTTTGATTCTCTTCCCGTACTTACCATAGGCACAACAGGAGGAGACATGACCATATACAGTTAGGTGTTAAATTTTACATCAACCATTCATCGAGTGCCCGAAATGAAATTGATAGTTATACAGTAAAATTTTTGAATCCTAGATAACTTAGAAAGCAACCGTACAGATCGAAACATAATCCACCAAATTATGATCAAACACATCGAGTGCCCGAAATGAACTTGATAGTCATGCAGCAAAATTGAATCCTAGATAACTTACAAAGCAACGGAAAACCGTCCAGATGGAACAATAATCCACCAAAATATGATCAAACACACCAAGAAATCGGGAGAGCGACGAACCTGCACTGGGTGACGTCATAGATCTGGCCCTTGATAGCCATGAGGAGCAGCTTCTTGGGATCCGATCCTCCGTACTCACGGAGCTCCTCCTCGGTAATCTCCCCGAGATGGAGAGGCGGCGGCAGGGGCTTCTTCTCCCGCTTCCTCAACAGAGGCGGCGGCGGCGACGGCGGCGGCGATGGTTCCTCATGCCGCCGCGGCAGCATCAAGAACCCCATCACTAAGTTAAAAAGGAACCAGATGATCGTCAGTAGTGGATAGAATATGGCCAGCAAGAGGCCTGCGTACACCTCGATTGCTTGGTTGGCCATGCCCCAGGACTCTGCCATTTCTGCCTCTTTCTGAAAGCGGATATCCGGATGCGCAGTTAGGAAAGCGCGAACGGCATGACTATCGAGTTCATTTCGGGCACTCGATGTGTTTGATCAGATTTTGGTGGATTATGTTTCGATCTGTACGGTTGCTTGTTGCTTTGTAAGTTATCTAGGATTCAAATTTTTACTGCATACCTATCAATTTCATTTCGGGCACTCGATGAATGGTTGATGTAAAATTTAAATCCTAACTATATATGGTCATATTTCCTCCTGTTGTGCCTATGGTAAATACTGGAAGAGAATCAAAGCAATTATGATTTCAGTGTGCAATTCTCATTAGGAACTTTTGGCACAAATCACAGGGAGTATCATTCAATCGATTTAGATCTTCAGCAAGAGGTTTTAATTGCGCACTGAAGTGGACAATCTGAACAAAAAGATTTGTAATGAGGATCTTCTCCTCCCATACTCATTATGTGGATTTGCCATGGCACCCAATCATTTCATGACATATTAGACCAATTAGCAGAATGTATTCTATTTTTTGAGGTAACACAACAGGTGGATTGCACAGCTAGCCTCCGCTAGATTAACTATGCAATGCCCCTGCATCTTTATATGGTTCATAAATTTTGGACTTTTGTTATGGAAGTAATTACATGAAAAATATTTCTTCTTGTAATTGTTTTGCAAAAATAATGAATGATTCTTCCACTCAAAAGTTACTCATCTCGTTAGTTTTTAGCTATCAAGAACACTGGGAAATGATTTGCCTGATTCATTGGATATTCTTTGGTACTTCAATGAAATGCTTTAACTCAGTTCTATAGGCTAACAAGTGCATGACATTAACATTTATGTTCGTAAATATGTAGAACTTGCCACAGGTATTTCTTTGTGATAGTGTGCTCTCCCCTTGGAGGCAAATAGACACTGGTATTTATTTTTATAATATGATTGGTTAGTTCTTCTTATGGTTCTTACTAATTGTTCAAGTTGTGTCGATATGATATTTCTTTGTAAAGACTACTCAGTCCCCTTACAATATTGTTGAACAAATGCTTACAATATCAATTATCCTAGTTTGTGTCCTTTATGGCTGATCTAAAGATAAGCTCCCCCGTTGCCATGATATTCGACTTTATTTTCTCACGAACTGTTTCTTAAGATGATAGAAAATTACATTTGGATTTTTCTTTGTTCGCATGTTCTGTATGAACTAACATCTTTAGAAGAAAATTTTGATTACTTTCATGTTCTCTTCTTCAGGTTTTTCTTTGGACCTGGTGAAACTTTTGCTTTATTTGCGGGGAAAGATGCAAGCCGAGGTTGGGCAAAACTGTCTTTCAAACCAAAAGATCTAACCAGCGATCTCTCTGGCCTCCTCCCTTTAGAGCTTGAGGCCTTGCAGGATTTGGAAAATATGTTCACAAGAAACTATGCGAAGGTTGGGACAGTCAAGAAGACGGTCGGTCCCTGTGACTGATTCCTCTGGTTGTGATGCCTCTGTAGTAACGGAAAACAGCACCATGGAGGATGAACCCACCGCTGAAACTGCCGGGAGCTGTGAGCTGCATGCCGAAACTGACAATGACGACCACACAAGCAGTGATCTAAATACTGAGCCAACAGAGAAGGATGTGAAATCAGCTCTTGACCATGGAGCCGTCGAGCAACCAGAAGCAAGCAAGAATTCTCCAACGTGGAATTGAAAGATGTTGGTAGCAGCAAGGATGCAAAAGAGTAACTCGGTTAATCTTCTCGTCGGTATTAGACTACCTACCGTATTTCTTAGCCAAGCAGTTCTTATTACAGAAACTGGCATGTTTTTAAGATAGCAAAGGGATGCTTGATTCCATACAGCTAGGGCAGTTCCTTTCCCTTGTCATTCACATATGCACTGCGTTGTTTGTGTTTCCTCTGTTACCACGTCTTTGAATGTACTGGCTCTGCTTTTGGTCTGGCAGATCAAAGAAGTCATCTGGCACTCTCTTTAGTCTCTTGGAGAAGCCTGAATATTTGTTACGCCCAGCGTAGCTAAACAAATCGTCCGAAAAAGAAAAAGAAAAGGCCTTCGACTTGCCGAGTTAGATGAGCCACGGGTATACGCACCCTATGGTAGGGTGAAGTCACCCTTGAACTTCAGCTCCATTTATTTATTTTTTAAATTTAATAATTCTGAGTTTTTTTTCAGGACACCATAAATTTAGTCATTTTCGTATCAATTTTAAAATATCAAATTAAAATGACTAACTTATAAATATTATTATATTTATAAGTTAATAAACATATTAATTATAATTTATTTAATTTTTTTCCTCTAAACTTGCTTATAACATTGTTTTTTTTTTTCTTTTGATCTTTGAAATTAGTAATTAACGTACGAAGTTGTCCTGCGTATGCCTTTTCAGAAACTAGCCGTACGGAGTCAGAGACTGATCTGGAATGCGAACTGCACTTAGCTAAGTTCTCCATGCTATACGGATCTGGTACTCAAGTTCACCTACTTTCTTTTTCAAATAGAATGGAAGTGGCCCTGAGGGAAAGAGGAGGAGGTACGGACGCCTGAGAGTCTTCATGTCCGCTTGGCTCCACGGGAAAAACCTATTACTAGAGATAGAGATAGAAAAGTAACTCGCCAGCTCTGAGTGATGGAGAATGATCATAGCACCTATTACTAGTGCAAGTGAAAGGTCTCAAGCCTATGTGAGCTCGCCTCAGTTCATTATGAGGCGCCGCCTACTCCCATGCCTGCGTCGCAGACGATTCATGGGCTAGTTCTTTCTTCCTTAAAGTATAGGTGCGAGCTGGGCCTGCTACTTACAGAGATGAAGCAGGGAGTAGGAGCAATCGCAAGACGTAGCAGAAAAGACTCTAAAAAAGAGTGATAGCGCAAGGGGAGTCTTCTGAGCCCTTCCTTTGTGGGGTTCAGCTTTGTGGCATTGACTTAAGTACTGAAGACAATGGAAAAAGACAAATTTCCTACCCCGCTAGACCCACTTACCCGACGCTTGCCTTGAACCATTTCCACTCTTGTCTACCCTTCCTACTTTCGCTTTCTGGCTTGTTTTTTTTTTTTTTTGTTTTTTTTACCATTGGTCTTAGTTCCCTCGTCCATTCGCTTTCTCTTTGGTCGTCCCCTCGAGAACCCCCCTACTTTCTTGAACAGCACTGGCACACCGATTGACCGTGCTATCGTAAGGCAAAGATTGACTTTTACGGAACGAAAACACAACACAAACTCGGAAGCCCGCCCAGTCCTTTGGGCGGGGTAGAGTCCCCACGTTCTATTAGATACACTTTCACCTTTGCATGGAACTCGAGCGCACGTGGAGAGTTTTTATTGATTTTCGACGTTATTAGAGAATCAAAGTTTTTGTTGATTTTTGAGATTAAAATTTTTTTTTTATATTATCCCTAGTAATATATTAAATGTCAATTTGTCAAAACTCAATCGATTTGTTGCCCATCGTCGGTCGATTTCCATCGCCCACCGCAAATCACCGTCGCCGTCGTCGCTAGCCATCGCCGCCGTCGCCTCATTCGCCGCAGCCGTCATCGTCGTCGCCCATCGCCAGCCGGTGTCGCTACCGCCATTACCCCGTCGCGTCATCGTCATTAAATCCTCTACTCTACTCTTTGAATATGATCTGCTCTCCGATTTGATCTATTGCCATCCTACGAAGATATAGAGGAAGGATGATCATAAGGAGAAGAGCCTGCACTTTCCGAATCGGATTTGATCTTATTTGAAGAAGACATAAAGGAAGAATGGGAGAATAGAAGAAGGAGAGGAAGAAAGGAGTCGAAGGAAGAACGAAACGCTTGGAACAGAGAAGAGTCTGAGAGAAAGAAAGACGGGGGTTCGCAGCGGAGAGTGGAAGAGAAAAACTCACGATAGGTGATGTGATAGGAGAGAAGTGCAATATTGTGAGTGACATGCACGGACTGAAAAAAAAACTAAATATAGAAATAAATAATAAACAGTGTGATTCTTCTGTTTTTTTCCCTTATATCGTGAAATCAACCTCAAAATTCTATGTGTTAACTTCCATGTTTTTTTAGATTTTTTTATAATTTAACTTAACGATTGAAATTAATTCGGTTGCTAAATTTAATTAAAATTTTTATAAAGATAATAAAGTTTAGTGACCGAATTAAATTCGATCCATATATTTTAATAAAATTTATATACATATAATAATAATTAACGATTTAATTAAATTCGATCGCTAACTTAACGACCGAAATTAAAAGTCGGTCATTAATCAGCGAACGAATTAAATTCTGTACGTAAATTAATGATTGAGATTAAAATTCGGTTCCTAAATTTTATTATTTTGATAAGGAATTTAATATAATTTAGCGACCAAATTTAATTTTGTTTGTAAATTAATAATTGATTTTTAATTTTAGTCGTTAATTAACGAACTACTTTTTAATTCAGTCAATAATTATTGATCGATTTTTTATTTTGGTCATTAAGTTATCAACCAAATTAAATTGAATCGCTAATTATTATTATCTTTATAAAAGTTTTAACAAAATCTAACAACCGAATTTAATTCGGTCGCTAAATATTATTATATTTATAAAAAAAATTAATAAAATTTAGCGATAAAATTTAATTCGATCGCTAAATTAATGATTGAATTTTAATTTCAGTTATTAGATGAAATTTAATTCGATCGCTAACTAACATTGAATTTTAATTTTTGTAGTTAAGTTAGAGACCAAATTTAATTCGATTGCTAATTATTATTATATATATATATATTTTTAATAAAATATAGCAACCGAATTAAATTCGATAGCTAAATTTTATTATCTTTAGCAAATTTTTATAAAATTTAATGATCAAATTTTATTCGGTCGCTAAATATTATAATGTTATGATAATTTTAATAAAATTTATCGACCGAATTTAATTCGATCGTTAAATTAATGACCTAATTTAATTCGATCTTTAAATTAATGATCGATTTTTAATTTCTGATACTATCTTTAGGTTGGCCTATAAAACAATAAAAACTATTAATTAATTTTGATAGATAAATTATTTGATTGTTAGTTCTAAACCAGCAAACACTTGAAATAAAGGATGCAAGTCAATTAAAATCATCCTAACACTGCTCAATTTAAATATTAAAGATTGAAATAAGAGATAAATGTTTTGAAATAGAGTTTCTATTTCCAATTAATGGTAAAAGCTCGTTGCTCTTTCTCCGGTTGCTCAAGGGAGGCACTATGCATAAAATACTTTTTTGAAGGGAAGAACTCTGCATAGACTAGTTTTCTGAAGTAAAGACTGTTAATGGAATTGCAATTGTTCTAGGGAAAATATTTAGACATATTATCTTGGATAGTGTTTAATACGAGCTGAAGATTAGTAAATACCACAATTTCAGAGATTTTTGTTCTGAATCAAAAGAAATAAGATGAAAAGTATAGAACACAAATCTTAAGCGGTCACAAAACGTGCGAATGAAGCTGCAGCTTTTGTCTTTAGAGTCACCCTTATTGATGGTGCTCTGGTTGTCATTACATAGATGAACTTTCATATTCTTCAGCTGCTCTTTTAACTCATCATAATCCACAATTTTCTCTTCCCATTGTGGGATTAAATCCCAAGAAAATTTCCCCTAGTCTACTCTTCTAATATGATCTGCTCTCTGTTTGGATCTATTGTCATCCAACGAAGATATATAGGAAGGATGCTCGTAAGGAGAAGAGCTTTCACTTCCTGGATCGGGTTCGATCTCATTTGAAGAAGACATAAAGGAAGAATGGGAGAATAGAAGAAGGAGAGGAAGAAAGGAGTCGGAGTTAGAACGGAACGGTTGGACAGGGAAGGGTTTGAGAGAAAGAAAGGCGGGGTTCGCAGTAGAGAGTGGTAGAGAAAAGCTTCCATGATAGGTGATGTGATAGGAGAGAAGTGCAACATCGTGAGTGACATGCACAGACCGAAAAAAAACAAATATAGAAATAAAAGATAAATAGTGTGTTTTTTTTCTTATATCGTGAACTCAACCTCAAAATTCTATGTGTTAACCTCCATTTTTTTAGATTTTTTATAATTGAATTTAACGATCGAATTTAATTCGGTTGCTAAATTTAATTAAAATTTTTATAAAGACAATAAAATTTAGTGACTGAATTAAATTCGTTCGCTTTATTTTAATAAAATTTATTTACAGATAATAATAATTAGCGATTGAATTAAATTTGGTCGCTAACTTAACAATCGAAATTAAAATTTGGTAATTAATCAGCGACCGAATTAAATTTCGCTGCTAATTTAATGATCAAGATTAAAATTTGGTCTCTAAATTTTATTATATTTATAAAAAATTTAATATAATTTAGCAAAAGAATTTAATTCGGATTGTAAATTAATGATCGATTTTTAATTTTAGTAGTTTATTAACGACCTATTTTGAATTAAGTCAATAATTAGCGACCGATTTTTGATTTTTGTCATTAAGTAATTAGCAACCGAATTAAATTTAATTGTTAATTATTATTATATTTATAAAAGTTTTAATAAAATTTAACGATCGAATTTAATTCGATCGCTAAATATTATTATCTTTATAAAAATGTTAACAAAATTTAGTGACTGAATTAAATTTTGCCACTAAATATTATTTTATTTATAAAAATATTAATAAAATATAGCGATTGAATTTTAATTTTGGTTTGTAAATTAGTGTAACACCCTAAATTTTAATTTCTATATTTTATTAGAGAAAATTTGAAATAAGAATAAGAATAGAAATAATAAAAATAGGAATAGAATAATAATAATAATAATAAAATAAAAATAATTAAGAATAGGAATTAAAAAAAAATCGAATAAATAGTTCGTTAACCGAGGCTTAAACTATGAACCGTTGGTTTGGGAGAATAGACTTCCCACCACTAAGTCATAAGATTACCAATGAGTAGGATATAACAAAATATATCTATTGGCGAAAAAAAGAGAGATTGATTGATTTGACTAATTATTTAAAGAGGTAATTAGGTTAAAAAAAATTCTAATTTTTATATATATTTTTTTCCCATCTCTCTTTAAATCCCACCCACGTTCTCTCTCTCCCTCTCCTCTCCAACACCGATGCCCACCCTAACCTCACCTCTCTTTCTCTCTCTCTCTCTTTTGCTCTAGCCGCCGAATCAAAAAAATAAAAGGGGCGGGCTTTCTCCACCGAGGAAAACAAGAGAGGAAAAAAAAGAAGAGAGCCTCTATAATTTCTCCATCGTGGAATAAATTCAAGAGGGAATTTTTAAGAGAAATCTCCGCAAGGACTTGGTAGAGTATCACGCTAAAGCAAAGGAACACGTAGGAGATCTTTTTCTTACGAAATCTAGCGGTATAAATTGGTGAAAAGTGCAGGAGGTAAGTATTGCTCACCTGCAGTATAAGTAGTTATCGTATGTCATTGATATGTTTTTATGTGCATGTTATATCCAGTTATGCACGGTATTTTCAGTTATGTGATTTTACCGTTATATTATGGGTAATTCAGCATCATGTTTAGATCCATGATAAGAATGTGATTTATGATCATGCATGTTGTAGATGAGTTGTAGCTTACAATTATTTGCATGATGTAGAGTAAGATGTAAAAATATTTCCTTTATAACGAAAATTTAAAGATGCTCCCCGTTCGAATTGGGGATTAAGAGCACGACGATCTTCAGTATGCTCTCCATTTCAGTTTTGGGGGTCAAGAGCATAATGATCTTTATGGTGCTCCCCATTCGTAGTTTAGGGATTAAGAGTATTTTTTCAGTATGTATAAGAATACAAGTATAAAGGAAGTATTTTACTTTTGAAAGGGCATGTACCGGACATCAGTTCGCCCACGGGCCAAGGGCCTCAGTCTCAGTTACCCTAGTAGGTTCGGTGGTTGGCCACACCAGCCTATTAGGAATGCGCGTATTGGTACTATGCCAGGCCCATATCCAGGATGATTATTTTTTTGAAGTATCAGTATAAGTAAAAGTTTTCAAAGTTAATCATTCCAGTTCAGATACACTGTTTACAAGTTTTAAAATACTTAAGAGCATAATTTATACAAGAGATATGTAATCAGAGTTATGATTTCCAGTTATGTTTGCATGTGTATCAATGTATCAAGGGCAAGAGAACTAGTTGCATGATTTCATACAGTGCATATTTTTGTGAGCATAGAAAGTACTTACTAAGTGTTATTGCTTATAGTTTGCATTTCCTTATACTGCAGATAAAGGTAAAGAAAAGTTTCAATGAGGTGTCATGGTAGATGAAGTGTTGGGTGTGTGTGACGACGGAACAATGAAAGTAAAAGATCCTAAGTGGAGATGTCTAAACCAGATTTTTAATTTCTAATTGTTTTCTTTTGGTATTGTTGAAGTTCAACTAGATTACTTATGGTTGAGACCAAAGAATGCTATAGTCATATTGGGTTAGTCTTAATACTTGCATGTTAGGTGAAGATCTTGAAATGATTATTGTTTAAGTGAAGTCAAGGTCCTTATGATTATTTTAGTTGTTAGCATATTATGTTAGTATATTGCTTGAATTTAAAGAATAAGACAGTAAAGTAGTGACATATCTCCCTAGTAGAGAGTGGAAAGAAGAGGGGGGGGGGGGGGGGGTAGCGACATAATTTAATTTGATTGCTAATTAACGATGAAATTTTAATTTTGGTCGTTAAGTTATAGAGCGAATTTAATTTGGTTGCTAATTATTATTATTTATATAAAATTTTTAATAAAATATAGCGACCGAATTAAATTCGATTGTTAAATTTTATTATCTTTAGAAAATTGTTTATAAAATTTAACGATCGAATTTAATACGGTTGCTAATTATTATTATGTTATGAATTTTTTGATAAAATTTATCGATCGAATTTAATTCGGTCTTTAAATTAACGATCGATTTTTAATTTCTGATACTATCTTTGGGCTAGTCTATAAAACAGTAAAAAATATTAATTAATTTTGATAGATAACTTATTTGATTGTTAGTTTTAAACCAACAACCACTTGAAATAAGAGATGCAAGTCAATTAAAATCATCTTGCCATTCATTAATTAAAATTTTAAAGATTGAAAAAAGAGGCAAATCTATTGAAATAGAGTTTCTATTTGCAATTATTGGTATAAAGCTTGTTGCTCTTTCTTCGGCTGTTTAAGGGAGGCGCTATGCATAAAATACTTTTCTAAAGGGAGGAACTCTGCATAAACTAGTTTTCTGAAGTAAAGACTGTTAATGGAATTGCAATTGTTCTAGGGAAAATATTTAGACATATTACCATGGTCTGTGTTTAATACGAGTTGGAGATTAGTAAATATATAAATGTCAGATATTTCTGATGAAAAGTATTTACCACAAATCTTAAGCGGTCGCAAAATATACGGATGAAGTTGTAGCTTTTGTCTTTAGAGTTATCACTGTTGATGGTGCTCTGATCATCGTTGCAGAGACGAACTTTCATATTCTTCAGCTGCTCCTTTATCTCACCATAATCCACCATTTTCTCTTCCCACTGTGGGATTAAATCCTAAGAAAATTTCCCATGGTCTACTCTTCTAATCTGATTTGCTCTTCGATTGGATCTATTGTCATTCATCGAAGATAGAGGAAGGATGCTCATAAGGAGAAGAGCCTTCACTTCTCAAATCGGATTCGATCTCATTTGAAGAAGACATAAAGGAAGAATGGGAGAATAGAAGAAGGAGAGGAAGAAAGGAGTTAGAGGAAGAATGAAATGCTTGGAACAGAGAAGGGTATGAGAGAAAGAAAGGCGAGATTTGAAGCGGAGAGTGGTAGAGAAAAACTTGCATGATAGGTGATGTGATAGGAGAGAAGTGTTGCATCGCGAGTGACATGCATGGATCGATATATATATATATATATATAAATAATAATAATAATAATAATAATAATAATAATAATAAGTGCGATTCTTTTGTATTTTTTTCTTATATCTTCAACTCAACCTCAAAATTCTGTGTTAACTTCCATTTTTTTTAGATTTTCTTATAATTTAATTTAACGATCGAAATTAATTCGATTTCTAAATTTAATTAAATTTGTTATAAAGATAATAAAGTTTATTATCCGAATTAAATTCAATCCTTATATTTTTAATAAAATTTATATACAGATAATAATAATTAGCAATTTAATTAAATTCGGTCGCTAACTTAACGACTGAAATTAAAAGTCGGTCATTAATCAGCGACGAAATTAAATTCCGTTGCTAATTTAATAATCGAGATTAAAATTCGGTTGATAAATTTTATTATATTTATAAGAAATTTAATATAATTTAGCGACCGAATTTAATTCGGTTTGTATCTTAATCATCGATTTTTAATTTCAGTAATTAATTAATGATCTACTTTTGAATTTAGTCAATAATTCATGACCTAATTTTGATTTTGGTCATTAAGTTAGCAACCAAATTAAATTTGATCGCTAATTATTATTATCTTTATAAAAGATTTAATAAAATTGAACAACCAAATTTAATTCGGTCGCTAAATATTATTATCTTTATAAAAATTTTAACAAAATTTTGCGACTAAATTAAATTCGGTCGCTAAATATTATTATATTTATAAAAATGTTAATAAAATTTAGCAATCGATTTAAATTTGATCACTAAATTAACGGTCGAATTTTAATTTCGTTAAATTATTGATGGAATTTAATTCGATCGCTAAGTAATGATGGACTTTTAATTTTAGTCGTTAAATTAGCGACTGAATTAAATTCAGTAGCTAATTTTTATTATCTATAAATTTTTTTAATAAAATATAGCGACCAAATTAAATTTTATCGCTAAATTTTATTAACTTTAGAAAATTGTTTATAAAATTTATCGCCAAATTAATAATATTGTTTATTAAATTTTATCGCTAAATATTATTATGTTATGAAAATTTTAATAAAATTATCGACCGAATTTAATTCGATCGTTAAATTAAAGACTGAATTTAATTCGGTCATTAAATTAATGATTGAATTTTTTTCTTTTGATACTATCTTCGGGCTAGCCTATAGAATAGTAAAAAATATTGATTAATTATAATAGATTTCGGAAGTCTACGTTTGGATACTAGGGATGGAAAGTTCAAGTTTGAATACTTGGCATGGAAAAGTCTAAGTATGATCTTGACAATTGGAAAGTCCAAAAAACGATCGTTGTAAGGAAAGTTTAAGTCATGGGCATTTGACAATGGTGACCGTCAATGTGAAAAGGCATGCGCGATCGGGATGATGATGCTATTAAACTGTTAGAGAATTACTATATAAGGAATTTTTTGTGGAGCCTATGAGACATCTTCAATCCGTTACTAAAGATGATGACGTGTATAAATGAACTCTAACAAACCTTCAAGTGAGTATTTTATAAGGTCCCACCTTAACTAACTTATTATTCATTTATCTAATTTGGCTCTCTGTTGGCCTCACGAATTAATTCGTCTCTAACTCGACACCCTGTCTGTTTTTCGAGTTGTCTCTTCACCAACTCGTCTCCCCCTTAACTTCTCGAGTTGCCTCCTTATTGACTCAACACTTTGATAGTCTTCTGAGTTGTTCCTTCCGGACTCAGATATATCTATTTTTTTTAGAATATTTCCCATGAGGTTTTTTTTGTTGTATTTGCTTTAAATATTTTTGCTAATTAAAATGATAAACTCCACTTATTTAATTCGTATTTTTTTATTATCTCACCTATTTTCTGTATCATATATTATTATTTTTAGATTCATAATTCAATTAATTAGCGTATGAAATTCCAGAGCGCTAACTCAGAGATTGATAATAAATTGATATTAATCTATACAAGATTGATAAAAGGTTCATATCAAAAACACAAAAAAACAAATAATTGATGAAAACGTAAATCAACATAAATACAATTTTTTTTATATAGTGAAATATTCAAATAGTAAATAGGCTATATTTTTTATAGAATAAAATTAAAAGATCGCAGCGATTACGCGTTAAATTTGAAAAAAAACAACTATTGACGCGCCAAAAGTTTTTGTTCGCGGGCCCGGTAATAAAAAAAATAAAAAACTTAAAAAAGAAAATTGACGATCACTCTACTTGGGAAACGCAGATCCCAACTCGATCCCTATAAAATTCCTCTGCTGCTTTCGCGGAGGAACCCTAACCGAACTCGGTCGCCTATACTGCAGATCCTTTCTCCTTTCTTGCAATTGCAAAGGTGAGAGGCGAGTTCGCCGTGTCTCTTCAGCACTCCTGCCCATCTTGCCCTCCTGTCGCGCCTTCTATCTCCCCGGCGTCGCTCCCTGCGATTTCCACAAGGTGATATGCTTTGTTATTTGGTCAACTAGTCGATCTGGAATTTTTTTGTACGGTTTCACGAGATCTAGATTTGTTTTGTGTTTGCGCTTCTTATCTTTGCTGGATCTCTTCAATAAAGTCGTCTTCTCCGGGAGCGCCACTCAATCTCGATCTATACCGTAGCTCCTTCCTCCCCGTCTGTTGCAATGGCGAAGGTGAGAGGCGAGTTCGCCGCGTCTCTCCTCCTAGCACTTCTGCTCGTCTTGCCCTCCTGCCGCGCCTTCTACCTCCACGGCGTCGCTCCCCGCGATTTCCACAAGGTGATACGCTTTGTTATTTGTCGAATAGTCGATCTGGACGGGGATCTGGATTTTTTTTGTTCCACTTCACGAGATCCGGATTTGTTTTGTGTTTGCCCTTCTTATCTTTGTTGGATCTCTTCGCTAGATTTCCTCATCTCTCCATCTCAACATTCTCTTCGCCATGGCGCCCTCCGAGGCCCTCGATCGCTAGGTCTCCATCTCTGCGAGAGCGCTCCGGCTGTCCTGTTCTATTCCCTGTGCCATCCCTGCGATGAAAAGGTCCCTCCCTTCTTTCTCTCTAGTTTTTGGTGGTTTGTTTTTTCTTTTTGGGTGATGTTTGAGTGGTGGATATGTTGATCCATGGATTTCGATGATCTATTTTGTCGGGTTTTGTATTGTTAAGGTAAAGTCAGGGTATCGTGAGGCTGTCTTTGGGTAATCTGAATTCTCAGAGGTTATTGAGTGATTATAAGTTATCAAAAATAGCTTGTCAGTGTAATATCTAAGTTCAGCTACTGCCTTGTTGACCAGTATTTAACTTTGTAAAATTTACTTGGTTTTGAATTGACCTATTTCTAACATCATGTGAGAAGACAATTGAGATGGTATAGGTGAGTTCCTCTAGTTGAAACATCGATCAGTTTGAATGATTGATAAATAAATCAGAGCTACTTCAGATAAATTCCTGCGTTATGAGGATGCCATCATAAATGGGGATTTATGCAGGGAATTTAGTTTGTGAGCTAGGGAAAGTTATATGTTGTTGGAGTATTCATGAGTTAACTTATGTGCACTATGAAGTTTACTCTGTCAATTCAACTCACTTGTATTCTCTTATTTCTTTGATGAATGTGAGTGTGGATGACCCTAAATAATATTTTGGACATAGGACATGTTATTTTCTTCGTTTAGTTAATGGGGTGCAGTGCGCTCCCAGATGATTTATCTATAAAATTCTCATTTTCTGATGATGGTTTGGATGGTTGGGTGTCCTACTTGCTCTCCAGGAACTAAAAATGTTTTAAGAAACCATGTATTTGGCATCAGCAGTGTACTATTTGCTTTGATTGACATTTTCTATCAACCTCACTTTTTTAACCAATTCTGAGAACTAGTTTCAAAATGAAGAACTTACTAAATGGTTATCCTGAAATTGTTCCACACTTAGCTTAATTTTTTTATCATTCATTAGTCATCGAACAGTCACAACATGCAAAAATTTCTTGAAATTGCATTAAATTTTAGTCAATATTTTTCTCTCAAAGCATCTCAATTTATTTCGTTTGTATGTTTATGTGTTTTCTTACTCCAAAACTCGTTGTAGATTTTGATAAGTTGTCATCCAGTTGTTTGGTAAATTGGAGCATCAGTGAATGTGTATTGTTAAGTAGAACCTATGATTATGGT